>CM031890.1:11682468-12042468 GCA_018691285.1 Cucurbita argyrosperma subsp. sororia | reverse complement strand
CGCAACCCCCTCTGGAGCTTTAGCGACGCTTCCGGACGACGCAACCCCCTCTGGAGCTTCAGCGACGCTTCCGGACAAATAGTACCTTTTGATGAGAGATATGAACAAGAGGCTTCTAGAAAACTAGTCTTTTCTGAATTATATGAAGCCAGTAAGCAAACAACGAGTCCATGGGTATTTGAACCCGAGTATCCGAGAAAAAGCATAATATTTGATGGATAAGAATCTACAACGCACTAGAATGCCCTTGTTGACGATCCTTTACTCCTACAGCATCTAGGGTTCCTCGAACAATGTGATAGCTCACACTGGGTAAATCCATATTGATGATAGTGATGATATCGACCGTGACCTTGATACGGAGCTGGAGCTTCTAACTATGATGAATGCGCCGCTAATTAAAGCCTAAACCCTAAACCCCTAAACCCCTAAACCCCTAACCCCTAGAACCCTAAACCCTAAAACCCTAAACCCTAAACCCTAAACCCCTAAAACCCTAAACCCTAAACCGAATAGTGTCGTAGGGGAGGGATTGACCTTTCTAACACATATTTAGTCGTACCGGCATGGCCCTTGTGATTTTTTGTCGATCGGAGCATCCAGCAGCACAACCCGGTTCTACTTGACTAAGTCCCGTGCTCGTCCAAGGAGGGAGTTTGCTTTACCCAACTCTCTTTTTGATAAGAAGGCAGAACCCAACCCCCCGACCCAACATTCATTAGTTTCAAATGAAGATTGAAGAGTGTCTTTCCCCTGCAAGCATCTACTCCTATCAAAATGAAAAGCGTCTCTTCATATTTTTGTTCTTCTTCAATTCGTCACGTCTACAGCAGGGTCTCGTTGGTTCTTTCACTTTAGCAGGAAGTCAAGGTAAGCTGATTCTGCTATCCTTTCACAAGTCAAGACTAAACTCCTATTTCTGCTCTTAACGACTTCTTTACAAGGCCTTGTACGGAACCTCCTCTCGAACAAGTGTCTTCGCTCCTCTACTTGTTGCTTAGTTAGTTACTGAACTCTGTCTAACCTATACCGTACAACCGTACAACCCTAAAACCCTAAAACCCTAAAACCCTAAAACCCTACAACCCTACAACCCTACAACCCTACAACCCTAATTGAGAAATGCAAAACAGAAACTGTTTGGAAGAACAAATCGAACAAACAATCATTTCTCTAAAATAAGGGTAAAATAGAAATAACAAATCTTATTTTACAATTTTTCTATATTTAGTAATTTTTTAAAATTGTTATATGTGCAAATCAAAAAATTCTAGTTTGCTATAAAGAAAGAAGGTAGCTCCAAAGAAAGCCACTGAGAGAGAGTTGAATATTATAGTATCTTTAGAAACAAATCTTACTAATGATTTTATTCGTTATTTCAGTTAGAAGTTGTAATAAGAACTTAGCTTTGGATAAATAGCTAAGTATTGTGCTCGGAAAGTGTGGAAGATGAAAAATATTCTATTTATATTTTCTGAAAATTGTCAAAATATGTGTGCTTGGAATATGTTTGATTCTTTGTATTAAAAAAAACAGCGGTGTCTTTCTTTTTCCTTCCATGTATTTATGAATACAGTTTGAAAAAAATTTAGTCACCAGCTATGTCAAAAAGGAGGGAGCTAGACAAAAGAAAAGAGGCCTCCGTAGTACGATAAGACGTGGATGGAGCAGTAAGTAATAATAGGGAGTGGGAGTGGGAGTGGGAGAGGGAGAGGGAGAGGGAGAGGGAGAGGGAGAGGAATTATATCAGGTAGATGAGGAAACGGTTCTCCCATTACAGATCAAAGGAGATGATGATGAATTAAAAATGAAGAATATGATATGATATAAGAAAATATGGGTATTTCATATGCATAATTGATTCCATCTGCTTGAAATCGGAAGATAGTATGGAAAATTGGAAAAAGTGTAGATAGAGTAAGGCACATGCATCCTTTGGTTATATTAATGAGAAAAAAAGATAGAAGCTTCCTCGATATGCGCAAGCATGGAATTGCGTTGGATATATTCTTCCTTGACTTTGGGCTTTATTGCCTTTTATTTTTCGCCTCTTCCGTCTCGTCCCACCCATATCTTCTTTTCCTCCAAGAAGACAAGGAGCTTTCTTGCCAACTGCCTTTATTTTTCTCTGCAACCAATAAAATAGGTGGCCGCGCGTACCTTCTTTAATTTATGCTTGGCACAACCATATGCCTTTCCTTTCCTTTCCTTTCCTTTCCTTTCCTTTCCTTTCCCATCCCATGCCATGCATGGATCTAATAATCTTCAATCAACTCATCAAACACATACATCTCTCTCTTTAATTTTTTACTCAGTCTTGTGTCTGCGTGTACTGATTTAGGCCGTAATCCAGAATCTCTTTGGGCCTTGAAAAGCGTAGCCATTAGCCTCGTTCTTTGGAGATCTGAGGTAGAGAGATAAAGATCATTGTCGTATGAATAATATCTTACGCCTTTGTTTATTTTGGTACCAGAGGAGGAGTTGGTCGGATACTTTTGTTTGGGAAATCCATGACATAGACATTGTAATCGTAATTGTATTGACCCGGTGATATTCCCGATAGTTATGTCTTCAAATCCGATCATACCGCTAACTAACTTTGACGCAAAAATTAAAAATTAAAAAATAAATAAAAGAACAGTGATATAATGCTTATCGCTTAGACCATCCTAACAAAATTGACTTATCTTTGTAAATCTCTATATACTCAGATGTTTTGTTGTACTAGAAAAATTAACAATCAATTTGATTAACTACTAAAGTACGGTATTGTTCATAATTGAAGACTATCTTTCGTACAATTATTGTAGGTATCCGGCAATGATTTAACAATACATCATGAATCAACACTCTTTCAAAGCTTGCTCACAATGATAAGAATAACAAACCCCCACATGATGTCGTTCACTTCGAGCATTGATACTCATGGTTTTGCTTTAGATTTTTTCCAAAAAAAAAAATCTAATAGCAATAAAGATTGTATATGAGATTCCAACAAAAATTATGCCCATCAGTAAGTACTGAATTTAAAATCATAAAGTAAAATGAGTAATTACACGATAATTAACATCCACTCTTTTTGTAAAGTTGAAAATGGAAGTATTCACTCAAACTAAAATACTTAACTGAAAACTCTGAACACTAAACCGATGATATTTTAACAAAATTAACCAAAAGGTGAAAGTGTGACCTGCGGAGCGCTTGTAAGAGACTGGTTAACTGTTTCTGCGGAAAGGGGTGCCCTTCTGGGCGACGGCCTCTGAAGCTTTAAGGACGCATTGTCATTGGTATCATATTTCTTGTGATCCCCTAGCATGCTCTCATCCGATCCCACTGGCTTTGCCTCATACATTTCCTCCAAATGACCTCTTTCTGCCAGCGTCGCAACAATGCTAATGTCTTTGAATTCATGATCTGCTTGCTGCGGCGGCGTCATTCCTATGCCTTGCAGCCGGAGATCATCCGGCCAGTCCAACGCATATTTTCCGGATCCGTGGTTTTCGGGTGGCCGCGGCTTCTTCTTTCCCAAGCACAGTAAGCTGTCGTTGTGAGGCATGAATCCATCCACGTTTTGCTGAAGATCCAGCTGGTGGCCTCCATAGAGGTTGAGGTCTTGAAATGAAGGGAAGCCGAGAGGGGTCCCAAAATCTTTGATACCTCCGCCCATGTCGCCAACACCTTGTTGATTATTATTGCTTGGGATTCCAGGCATGAGCTTGTAGACCCCGGAAGCTGCCATGTCTTCACCGGCAAGGGTTTGACAAGCTTTCTCTAGTATACTCTGCATATATTTCCCTTGAGCCTCGATCCGCAACTGCAGGTGTCTTTGCACCTGCATGTGCTTATATTCATTGATTCATTTTCCTTCAAAACTATATATCGGTTGAGAATATTTTGAGCGACCAAGTTTTTACCTCTAATTGTTCGTGCAATCTTCTCTGCACCTCCATTTGCATCCTAATCACATCAACCATGTTTGAGTTGCTACTACAAATGACATTACACAATAAAATAAAATAAAATAAAAAAATCGAACCCTGCCTTAAATTACCCGCAAATGATAAAATCATCACTACTTCAATTATGATATTTAATAATATTATTCTAATAGCGAAGGAGGAAGAAAAGGAGAAAAAGTTATATTTATACTATTCAAATGAATTAACAACGGTGAAAGTTGTTGCCAGAAATAGCTACATATATATTAATACACATACTCATTCATGGTGCGGTTGATCATATTGGATGAAGAAATCGTGTTTCGATGAAGTTCTAGACCTGAAGCTGAATCAAGAGCCAAATACTCCATTTTGAGATGAAGACGTATATATATAATGGGTGTGTAAGTTAGAGGTGGAAGAAATAGAGGGAAAAAAGATGTGATACCTCGCATACCATCCTTAATTGAATGATCATTGAACTCCTTGTGGGGCTGCTTTCCCAGTCTAAATTTCTATGTTAGGTTAAAATGAAAAAACGTGGTTATCTTACAATATATAAGCTAGCGAAAACAAAGGCAATATCCATATAGTCATAAATAGATATAGGTGTATGCATACCTGGAGATGACTCTTGAGGTGGTAAAGGGTAAGACCCTTTACACCCATAACTCGCATGATGGTCTTTGGGGTTGCCTCTGAATTAAAATGAAAACAAGTTAATTATGTGATTGATATGATGTGCTAAAATGATATGATAAGGAGGAGGAGGAGGAGAAATTAAAATTAGGTGGTAAGGCTTGGGAACTGAAGCAGTACTATCAGGGCCTCCGAGCTGAGTGACAGCGTCGACAAAGCGCTCATGAAGCTCGACAGTCCAACGGAGGCGGGGCTTGGGGTCGGTGGTGAGGACGAGACCAGAGTCGCCTTGTACGCACACCCCTCTCTCGTGAGAATTCATACTCGACGCTTTCTTCGGATGGAACATTCTCTCTACCTCCGAAGCGAATACGGATAGATTCAAGAACAAATCCCACCCCAAAGTAGTAGCTGCCGTCTCACGTTGGCGGTGAAGCCCTTAATTCGCTTTCTTTCTCAACTCAAAAGCACCTGACCCTCCCTCAGATTATCTTTAATTTAGATAAATAGTATAAAGTAAACAATATATAATGTCCATTCTATAAAGATACCCCTTCTCTCTCTTTCTCTCTCCTCTCACCGTGTATGAGCCAGAGAGAGAGCCATTAATTAAGTAGTAAATAAACCCAAATTCGTCATGCTTTATGTTTGTATTTTATGCATTTTCAATTACCAACACAAATCTCATCACTTGCTAATACAGTAAATTATTATATTAACATCGTCTTTTACTTTTAGTTTAATTATTACATGACCAAATAAGATCGATTCTATCCCACCAATGATACAGATGTGTTTGAAAAGTTTAAACACACACATCAGGAGGTCATTTAGGTCATTCGAATCAAAATACCAAACAAAAAGTTTCTCATCATAACATTATAATATTATGTCTTATGTTATTGTGTGTTTAATTTTCAATTTTTGTATATTGGTGTTTACCTTCCAAATCCTATAATTATAATTACTTATACCTACACCAATATTTTTATTAATCTTTTTACCTATTACATTTTTCATGAGTAAATTAGGTGAAGGGTTGAGTTATGATCGCATGTAAAATTATGCACATAATTTAAGGTATACTAATGATTCTTAGAAAAAAGCGATGGCGATGTGGAAATCAGTGTAAAATACAAAAGGGGAGAATGTTTGTGAAGCTTTTTATGACACAAGTGGAGGGACCTTCCCATCTTCTAAAGTTTTTAGTTTTAGACTAAAAAACTGACCCTTTATCTCTTTTGTCCAATTCAAGCTTGTCTTCTCTTCTTCCACTTCTCTCTCTGCTCTTTCTTTCCTTCCATCTCTCTACAGTCCACAAACAAACAGACAGATTAAAGTTACCTCCATGAACGCCCCCTTCAGTACTGCTCCTTAAATTGAACGTCACATACACAAACACACATTTTAATAACCAATTACTTCGATTTCTATGCTATTCTTGTTTTTTCTGTACCCACTAAAATACAAGCATGCAATTGGATGCCATTTTCAATAAATTGGAATTAGTATCAATTCCTTTTAATCTACCTACCTAAAAAAGAAAACAAATTCAAACACCATCCATGACCTGTGGCTAAATCCAAACGGGAATAAATGCTTCTCTTCTTTACCAATCAATGAAAGATTCTTTTGGCGACCAAATTAATTTGTTCAATACACTTGAGATTTTAATGTACATACAACAATCAGCTAGGGTGTACACATGAAAATTTCATAATTCAATTTATTCAACATGCAAATTTATTTTCCAATTCAAAAAAGTTGGAGTGGACACCGCGCCATTTGCTTAATACTTATGCCTCATGAAATGACTTTGGACACATATTTAAATATTGCAAGAAGGAGCATTTTTCAGAGGTTGATGGAATGTTCAAGATTCTTTTAATTATTTGCACTGTTTGAATGCTTAAAATGCTTGCATACTTCTTTAATGAATTAAGCTGGGTGGGAATTTAAATTCAAAAATCAAAAGATCCAGGGGCAGCGTCAAGGACATGGTTGCTTGAATTTCAAGCATCGATCTTTATATAAATATTCTATTCTTTTGGATGAATATATTCCTTTGAAGGTGAAATTGAGGGACCTATCTTTAATTTAAGTACAGTTTGAATACTTTACTGCATTCTCATCTCCTACCTTTTTAACTTCCTACTTCCGCCAACCAATGTGCGCCATTCAATCCACCATAAGGTGCGTATACCCATGGAAAACATCACAGACGTATAAACACCATCCTCCTTCCACTATATTTCATAATTCGCTTATACCTTATTTCTTCTTTATTTTCAAGTACCTATAAATACGTAAAATGCAATGGTTAAGGTTAGATACTTTGGTTCCTTTATATGGATTATTTGTTATGACCTGATTTTTTGAACTTTGAATCTTGAAATGAGAAGAAAATAAAAGTAGAAATACGGTAACATTTTGAGCAATTTAAAGACAAACAACACTGCAATTAAAACAAATCAAAATCACTGCAAATCACTACAAATTGGTATTGTTCAAGTTAACTATAAATCAGGAATCAAGATACAAATTTAAACCATACAAAAGACCCAAAATTCAATAAAGGACTTGAGCTTGAGCAACCTCCTCTATAACCACACAGCTCCTGAACTCTTTCCCGCCTAGACCAACAGTCAGCAAACACCTGACGAAGAAATATAGAATAGGATGAGTATAAAAATATTCAATAAACAGACTATTTGTAGGCTATCTTCGATCTAATTTTAGAAGGTATCACGAACTTTTCTCTAGGCTCTAAGAAGTTCGGACCTAAGATTTACAGTTATCTAAGATTATGGGAAGACTTTGAAGTAGTTCACCCATCTCTAGCATTGCGGAGCTATTTTTTCTGTTCTCATACTTAATATGTTTACTTTGCTTTGGTAGTGAACGACCAATATCCTGGGTAGGGGCGCAACCCCATCATATATTATAAGACAGTATGATGTTTCTTTTTGAATGTCGCTATGCAATGTTAACCTGCAACCTTTCCATTGAACCCACCTTAGAGTGATAAAGTCCGGGGGAGCCACTCTATGTACGGCCAACTACTAGTCTATTTGTGTGGTCCCTTATCCCATCTCAAGGTTAGTTTACAATGTAGTGCCCGTGATGAGGGAGCCCCTGACCATTTCCTCAAACGATAACAACACTCATCTCAAGCTAAATTATTTGTAATGACTCTAGATGTAATAACCAAAAAAAATTAGACGAAAAAAAAAAAAAAAGGCAAGGTAGGTGTAAGTTGAGAGGTGGGAAGTTAGCCTCCACTATAAAAGGGAGGTCACTCACTTCATTTTATCATCCCACTTGAACGGTTCGAAGCCAATCGGAGAATACACTTTCTGACTGCTCAAGGCCAGCATTTCGGCTGATGTGGTTTGGGTCTAATATGCTCGGATCCTTTCCTTCTACTTTTAACTTTTCGGAAGCGTTTAAGGTTAGTATGACTATCTTTTAGCTAGTTTAAAATTTTGGAGTACATTTCAATTATTTATGCGTAATTTGGACCCTTTCCTCCTAGTTTTAACTCTTCAGAAGTAGTATGACTACCTTTTAGCTATTTAAAATTTTGTAGTTTAAACTATTTATGGTTCATCAGGCTTATCTAGTTTAAATTAGTAGGAGTAAAATTAGATATGTCAATTCTCAGAGTACAATTCTAATTTATAATTGTTGGAATCTTTAGGCAAAAATAAATTTTAGAGAGTGGCATTAAGCTAGCATCAATGAGTTATAGTAGCTTCGACTTAGGCCAACTAAGTAAATGACCTTATTATCGGCTCGGTCGGAAGACTTGCTTTATGTATTACTACACGTGTCCAGTGGCCCTTGCACGTGTCATTTATGTTTTATGTTATGTGATGATGTAACGATGTTGGATGATGTAACGATGTTGTATGATGTAACGATGTTGTATGATGATGTGATGATATTTTGTGATGACATGACAATGTTATATGGTGATGTGATGATGTTATATAATGATGTGATGTTGTTATATGATGATGCGATGATGTATATGATGACATGAGATAATGACATGATGATGCATGATAACATGATGATGAGATGACTTAATATGATGATATTCCATATTAAGATGATGTGTATGTATTAAATTTCATGATGCATTATGACGACGAATTTTCTAAGACACAACCCTAATTGATGTTAATGATGATGAACATATGAAGGTCAATGCATGCATGTTACCTAGGCTAATGTGTGAATGATGTATAGGGTTGTGTGATAAGAATAATTTATAGATGAAAATTATAAAGACTTTAGGCATATTGTGTTGTTCATATACATCGGGTTACTCTCCATTTATGATGATGAGCACGAATGCATACACTATGATGATGATCATGATCATGATCATGCCTCGCATGATACTCGGAAGTTTGCTAACCTTCAAACGTCGGTTACGGACAGCTAGCATGACTATGACGAGCCTAGGTGGTGTGAACTATCTGGAGATTCACGTTCGCACGTGTGGGTCGTGTATAGGAAAGTACTACACATCCAATTTTGTCCGGACTAAAGACCACCCCTATGATAGTTTTAACGATAGGTCCTTAATCATGAGTTGCATTTGTTTGCCCTTCTTTTCTGTCTGTGTGAGCCACTCCTCGTGTTTGAGTACTTGAGGTCGCCAAATTGCTCGATGGAGGTAAATATATGCATGAATCTCAGGGAGAGGCTCAAAGGAACTTTTTATCCCTATTGCCCTAACGAACGGATGTCAGTGACGGTTGTCATCAACTTCATGGTTAAATCGTCCACCGACTCACCTACCTTGACTTGTTCCACACCCTTATACATTGTTTGCGGCGTCTACCACGCTGTATTTGCCAAGTCCTTCTCGATTGATTCTTCTTTTTCAGCGTCTTCCAAATGGATCATATTAACTAACGTGAAACTCCAACAATTTTCAATAGTATTTAGGTTTTTCTTCTAAAGCTAAATCTAAATCTTGAGAATGAGAAGAAAGGCTCGGATAAGAAGCAAGTATTTGATCTTTAGTTCAGCTGGTTGGAGTAGTTTATGTATTTATGTTTTATAGTATGATTAGATATGTTATTCTATAGCATGGCTATACTTTGTTATTATTATGCTATTCATATTTAATTTTTTCAAATTAATTTCTGTATTTATTTATACAAGGTCAAATATTTTATCGACAGTTTTAAAGGATAGTGTTTTATCCATGTTTTCATAAACATTTTCAAAGACGGTAACATTCTCGTTCATCAATATTGCAGTAAATAAATAACTCAAGTCTGTGGTTAGTATATCTACTCACATATTTTGTATAAAAACAATAAATTTTAACGTAAGACAAAATACAAGGAAGAATATGAAGTTGAATCCATTGCACTGAAGACTAATTATCTGGATCTAAAAAATGGACTTGTTTACCGCAAGATAAGACGGCCATCAGCTGGTTTACGTGTAAGAAAGAAATGCTCAAAAACAAAGAAAAAATAAGTTTACTTGTAAGATAAGATATGTGGCATTCATATAAATGACATGGCTTTTGCATCTCTATCCTCATCTCACATATATTAAAATCGGACTGCAAAACATTCATGAAATTGCATGGGAGTAATTTTAAATAAATCAAATTTTATGGATTGGGTTGGTGGATAAATTTCTTTCATACTAAACAAACTTAAATTTATTATTTTTAAAACCTACCATTTTACTTATAATACAATTATATACACCTATTTATTTTATTTTTATTTAATGTCATACTTATTTTTTAATTATTTATTCTTTAACAACTTTTTGGAGAGTACTTTTTCAAAATATTTAATGAAACTAAATTATAACTTTCAATTAACTATTTGTACACTGACGTTGAATTTGACAAATTAGAAAAGTTAAAAAGTGTGTGAAGTAAAAATGACATTATTTCTAACTATATTTGAATTTGAATGTCAAGCGAGAAAAGTAGGAGTAAAGAAAGGGAATAAATGGAGGAAAAGGTTGAAGTTTGTTGCACCTATTTTAGACTTCATAGCCTTCCATGTTTGAATGGTCAAAGTAGCAATTACGGTGTTGTGAAAGTGGGAAATATGAAGACTGAATGCAATATCATATTGTATTTATAGTTGTGGCGGTGTTCCAAAGCATTCAATGGAAAAGGAAATATATATATATATAAGTAGAAGATTTTGAATTGAATGAATTAAGAAAAAAGGAGAGCCGGACTCGTAAGCATTTAGCAATCAGCAGTTTAGGCTGCCGGGCCAGGCCATCCGGACATTGCTTAATTTCTCAACCAACCCCGTACACTTCATTTTACGCGCTTCAGTTCGCCTCATCCCTTCTCCCCCAAATTAAAACTTGGCTTCAAACACACACACACGCACAAAAGCATCAGTAGATCCGTTTACGGCCCCATCTCTCTCTCTCTATATATATATGCACATATCATACGACATCTAGGCCTACGCACCTCTCTGTTATTGCTAGCGACCATGGCCTTCAACTTCATGGATTCAGATAACATTTACAATCATCATAGTCATGTGGATCATAGAAGTGAATCCTTGCGATATTATTATTCAGATCAGGGCTACTCGTCGACCCTGATGGAGAAGAGGCAACTATTTCTGAGGAGCTATCAGTTCTGCACAAAAAAGAGTGTACCCCAGAAGATAAACGCCTCCCTTCTCAAAATCAAGAGAGTTATATGGGTGAGGCTCAAGAACTTGTTGCTTCATTCCTGCAGGCTCCGAAATGCTTCTCGTTCACGTAGAAGAAGATCTGTTCGTCTCCACCACCCCATTCACTCGCTGTCTTGTTTCTCATGATCTATCACCTCCTTCCTTCTCTTTACTTTCTAATTATCTTTCCTCATTCGGATTCTTTACAATTATTAAATTATACCTCATTTGTTGCTCTCTGTTTCTTTCTATACCTCTTTTCTTCTCTAATATCTGCCCCTAAAGCTTCTTTCTAATTTCCTCTACCTTCATATTTTGTAATTTCTTTCAGTGTCCCATCAATCTTTAGAATACAAGGGATATCTTCATGTAACGAGAAATTTGACATTTTTTTCTATCTAAAGACATGAAACACAAAATTAATAAAACAGTAAATTAGCAAAAGAAAAATGCAACATTAGTTAATGTCTTTCTCTTCTCTCTGCGAGAGTGTGGAATGAAAACGGCCCTGACGGATTCAGGCAAGGGGCTTATGAATTATTAGTTGAATTTTTTTATTAGACAATTTGATGCATCTAAGTTCAGTGGAGTAGCATAGCATAATTTTAGAGTGGGGTACATAATTTTAGCAGGTTAGAGCGAGTGGGGGTTGGCCACTTCGACCATTTTTAGAGTATAAGTTTTGTTTTAAATACTGCAATCACTAAGAACATCAACACAATGTTTTATTAACAACAAAATTCAAGCTTTTATTAGACACTTGGGATTTCTTCCTGCTCTCACGGTGAGCTGCTCATAGCAAGTAGGGTAAGAGTCATGCCCTTAACTTAGCCATGTCAATAGAATTCCAAGTGTGAACAAAGAAATTGCTAGCCTCAAAGGTGTAATATGAACAAAGAAATTGCTAGCCTCAAAGGTGTAATAAAAAATTACTCGATGTGACTGAACAAAGGGTGTACTTTATTCGAGGACTCCAAAAATAGGAGTAGAGTCTCGATCAAGGAGAGGTTGTTTGAGGGCTACATAGACCTCAGGGGAGGTTCTATGATATATTTTATTCGAGGAGAGGATTGTTGGGAAGGAGTGCCACATTGGCCGATTTAGTGGAAGATCATGGGTTCATAAGTGAGGAATACTATCTCCATTGGTATAAGACATTTCGGCGACACAAAGCCATGAGGGGTTATGCTCAAAGTGGACAATATCGTACCATTGTAGAGATCCGTGATTCCTAAAATAGTATCAGAGCTAGACACCAGACTATGTGTCAGCGAGGAGGCTATTCCCCAAAGGGGGTAGACATGAGACGGTGTGCGAGTAACGACACTGGCCCCAAAGATAGGGGGTGGATTCAGCAGGGGTCCTACATACATTGGAGAAAGGAAAGAGTGCCAACGAGACGTTGGCCCGCCCCCTAGGTCCCACATAGATTGGAGAAAGGAAAGAGTGCTAGCGAAGACGTTGGCCCCAAATGGGGTAGATTGTGAGAGTCCCACATTGGTTGGGGAGGAGAACGAAACACCCTTTATAAGGGTGTGGAAACCTCCATGCCGCAGCCGAGCGCCGACGTCTCCATCACCGCCGCGAAGAGGACGCCGAGTCGTCGTCGAGTGTGTGATCAAGGAGACAACCGCCTCTGTGCAGTACCTGATGCTGACAAGGTCCAACTACAACGAGTGAGGTTTGTTGATGCGTGCCAACCTGCAAGCGCAAGGACTGTGGCACACCATCAAGCCGATGGATATTGCTTGACATGGAATGACATGACCGAGATGGACCAGAACCCAGATCAATTCACGATGGAGTACCTCGTCACCGAGCTGGGAGAAGAAGGAGCGCAGCACCAAGCACTATCACCACCGCTAGCAACTGCACCGGACACGCCTACGCCAACACTGACCGCAACTCCTGCTACGCCCCCTGAACCAATGGAGTTCGCAACACTACGTAATGCGGGTTAGTTTTTAATTTGTTAAGTTTAGTGAGTTAGGTTTTGAAATTCAGTGGGGAAGGAAAAGGGGAAAGCATTGAAAAATTAAAGGCCAAGCATATATTTAGTGTTTAGAAAGCTTATAAATACGTTTGTTTTTCAAATACGTTTGTTTTTCATTGTAAAAGAGTAAAGAGAGCCGCATAAAAAGAAAAAAATAAATATAGAGTTAAAAAAGTGCAGTACAATAGAAAAAGTTTCTTCTTACTATTATTTGTTTCCTTGTCTCTCCTCGACACTTTCTTCACAAGTAGGGAGTAGTATTTTTGCAAAGTAGTATCGGAGCGATCCATTGTTAGTTTTTATTTTAACAAATATTACATGATTCCACTCGCGACTAACGAAAACATACATGTTCTATGAGTGTAAGCATCTCAACATGAGTATGCTCGGAGTCGTTGGCACCACATGCTTTGCTCGTCATATCTATTAAGTCGGCTCTCCAAATCTCGTTGGAAAAAACTCGAACCGTTGGTATTTCTCCCTTGTTCTCTCTCTCTCTCTGTATCTTGTTTTTTTTTTCCCTTGCAGGTGATGCTCTGGAGTGTGGCTGAGGGTTGTGGCGTCGTTTGGCCGTAACGTGGGTGTCGGGGAAGTGTGAAACGCATTCTCAGCGCGTTGCCCGAGAATTCTAGCACCTCACCAGAATTCTCGAGGTTTCTGGCAACCCATAATTTTTTTTTTTTGTCGGTCGTAATTTTGACATTGAAATTGGGAGGTCACACACAAATTCGTTACTTAAGAACCATTCAATTAGCTTGAAGAAAAGAAAGGAAGATTAAACTGACTTCTCAAAAGTATTTTTCGATTAATATTAATATTTTCATCTACCGTTCACAAAAACCATGAAATCTAGACGACATATCTTATCTCTTAAAAGAAATGAAGATGCTGGAAGTGAAATAAAAACTACTATAGAATAAGTTCCAAAATAACCCCACACTAATAAGAAGTAAAAAAAGAAAAAGAAAGTACAATATTAATTTTAAGAAATCCCAATAAACCCAACAGGTATTTTCATTAAAAAAAAAAAAAAAAAAAAAAAACCCAATCCACACTTTGTAATAGAAATAACTAAATAAATGTAGGAAAGAAAAAACCTAAATCTTTTTTTGTCCTCCCGGCTCCGCTTCCTTCTGCTCCTTGAAGCGTCTTCTTCTCCGTCTCGGCAGTTCAGTGTCGCCGCCGCCTCCTCCGGTTCAGTAGTGCTGCCGTCTTTCTTTCGCTCGTGCCACCGCAGCCTTCCTCCAGCGGGTTTGTACTGATTTTCTACTCTGTTGCTACTGGTATTCTCCCCACCTCCGTCTATGCTTTTATTCTCGCTTGAAAAACACAAATTAGAACTTGACCAACATCCTTGTGGCTAATTGGGACTTACCCTATACGTGGCTTTTTGCAATTTCTCGAATTGATTATTAAGCTCAAATCTTCCTAGTTAAATAATTCCGGTCGCCTTCGGCCCATAGATATTGGCGGCTACCTGGTTGTTCACTTCCTGTGTTCTTCCGTCCCTGCCAGCAGCTTTCTTTCCTTCTTTTTTCTTTATTTTTTTCTCATTCACGTAGACGATTTGGCTTCTTTTACCTAAACGCCTTATACTTGCTCTCATTTCAGTCTGGTTTTGATTGGTTCTGGTGTTGAGAATCATGGATATTAAGCTTTTGTCATTTCCGGCTGATAGCCCTCCACTCTCCGTCATTGTGGCTGCCAAGTTTGCTAGTATCACTTTTCCTGCAGATTCTTCTCTTGCTTCTGGCTCCGCTCCTACATTTCTCTTCACGAACGGGTACAATCAGATCCCTCTCTTTCTCCTCTCAGCTAGTTTTATCTTGTTTAACTTCTGATATAGCATAATGTTTGAGATTCAACCTTCAAAAGCTATTGATTTTGATTAATAACACATCTTTTTGTAGAATTATTTTCCTTTCCCCAATATCTCTCTTTCTGATTTTTTGTCTATTTCATGAGTTGTTGGTGTGAACTCAAATATTTAGAATTAAAATGGATGTATTATCGTTGATGTTTGAAATTTATAAAAGGATGTATTATCCAAAATGTTTACAAAAAAAACCTTCCCAATTTACAATGAGAGAGGAATTACAATTGAAAGCAAAGGAATTAGAAAATTTACCCTAGTAGCTTCTTATGATCAGTGATCCTAATACCTTATTATGCCCCTTCGTTTGACCATGGAATATTTCTAACAAGTATTTCTTTTACTCTAAATTGGAACCTAGCATTATTAATGTAAAATTTAGTTGATTTAGACATAAGGTTATTGGGACTAGCTTCTTGGCTATAGGGAGAAACCGGACAATCTGATGATATACACTTGTGATGTCAAAGAAGAGTCCAGAAGTGTAATGACCCATTTTTCGAGGCTCTTGAGCCACAAACCGTTACTCATTGACGCAGAATAAGTAAAAATGTGTAAAATTTAAAACAGTTAAACACGTGCATGCACTTTGAAATGTAATTAAAATAGTAGTGAAAATTTTGCTTTTACAAAAGACGAAAAGGAGACCACCAAAATACACTACTACAAGATCAAACTATTTAAAATACATGAAATACAAGATTTGAAAGATAAGTACAAAAGAAAATCTAGACTAAGTATGATGGGACTCCCTAACCAAGTCATCTCAACCATACAATATCGGAAGTTGTGAAGAATGTTGTTCAAATTACCACAAGATAAAGTTAAGTTCTATTAAAGTTGAACTCAAGTTGCAATCAATTTCACACTAAGAAGAATCAAGTCTCATTTATGCAACAAGGGCTTCATTCAAGATAATTCAAATGCGGCTTCATTTATTCTTAGATGCTTACAAATTTATGATGGATGATTAAAATCTAGATTTATGGTATTTCATTAATGTATTTTAAGTTTTAAATTTTTTTTTATTTATTCTTAGATTACATTTACATAGTGGCTAATTATGGTCATAAAGTATGAAGGTTAAAAACTCTTGAAATGCCTCATGGAAGGTCAAAGGTTCCATTTTGAAGCTATGTAAAACCATGTATGTTATCTTTGTAAAGATAGACTCGGAAAATGTAGTAAAAAGAGCATTTGTGCTTTCGTTTAGCCAATGACTAAGTTTCTTTGCAATTCTATGTAGTTTAGATTGCATTCGAGATGGACATGATCGATTTTTCTTGTGGAGTGATTCGAATCTCAAACAAGTGTTCTTGTTTTGAGTATTAGATCAACAAGGTAATCTAAATCTTACTTCCCTTGTAGTGATTCCTTATCACTCCCTATAGTCAACAACCCATGTGTGCATCCGCCTCGACCACTACAACAAGCTCCACCTAAAAAGAAAGTTGAAGTAGCAAGGTTGAGTATATATATATACTTAGTAAGCAGCTTCTTGGTAGTTCATAGTTCGTTATCAGGTTTTATTAATCTTAGTTAATTTGTTCAGTGTCTTATTCTCATTTGAGGGTTCGTTCTCTAGTATAGGCAACTTCCTAGACTTCACTCTAGGTTTATTCATTCTATTTTCTTGGTTCTTGGTCCTATCTGGCCCTCCCGCTCTTGGAATATTCTTAAGTTCTCTAGGTCTCCTGGCTAGTCGTTTCTGCTAGTCTCTTTCATCACCATATCTCTAAGTCCTCGAGGCGCAACCTCGGTATCAATCTCATAGGGTTCATGCATGCTAAGGCTCGACTAAGGCGCAACTGTGGTTAAGATGATGTTCTACAAAATCACAGAAGACAAGATGCAAAAGACTTGTAGAAATATGATTGTTTTTTTTTTTTTTTTTTTGTACTTTTTGACCAGTTTCAAAATTGAACCGATTCAAACAACAGGAAGAAAATAGAAATCAAATCCAAGAGAAATGCAGAGGAAACATATATTCAATCTTGAGCCTAAAGTTCTATACCAAATGATATGAAAGCCCTAGCCAATTGGATCTAAGAACCTTTATTGATATGCAAACCCCTAAATCGCTAATGCTAAAACCTCTAAATCAAGATGATTTCGATAATGTTGTTTATCAAGCTATATCTTGGTGTAAACTTGTTTGAGATTCGAATCACTCCACAAAAAGTTTGATCAAGTTAAGCTTGAATGCTTATAAGCATACAACCTAAACCACATGAAATTGCAAAAAACCTTGGTTTAGGCTCATAAAAGCACAAATTTTATTTTTACTACATTTTCCAAGCATATTTTACAAAAACAACATGCATATAAAGTCTCACTGAAACCCTTGACCTTTTATGAGGCATTTCAAGAGTTGTAACCTTCATACTCTATGACCATAATTAGCCATTATGTTAATATAACTTAAAAGGTAAATAAAATGTATTAAAATTAAAAATACACGGATGAAACTTGGCCTCACTTTTATGAGGCATTTCAAGAGTGGTAACTTCATACTCTATGACCATAATTAGCCATTATGTTAATGTAACTTAAAAGGTAAATAAAATGTATTAAAACTAAAAATACACTGATGAAACTCGACTTCACTTCATGTGACTTGAGTTTATCGGGTGGTAATTTGAACTTATATTTTTTCACACCTTCCGAGAAGTTCATATTGTATGTTTGAAATTCATATTGCATGTTTGAAATGCTTGGTTCATATAACATTGTATACTTATTTATTTATTTATTTTATTTTTATGGTTTATGAGTTGGAATTTGATTTTTGCTGAGGCACAACATTAGTGATTATTTTATATATTGTTGCTTGCACAACCTTTGATCCAATTGTAAATCATTTCCACTAATTTATTTTATTTTATTTTTATTTATGAAAGCTTGCACTACACTCCTACTGTAAACTTCAAAGGAATTTCTTTCCATTCAATGTGGATCAGAGGAAAGAATCTGTAATGGACTGTTTCTCAATGCTTAAGTCAAGTAAATTTGTTGTAGGTTGAAGTTGCATGGAACGTCTGTGCTTCTACGTTATATTGGTCGAGTCACCAACATTCCTAATTTCTATGGAGAGAATGCATATGAGTCCAGTCAGGTAAGCTGAAAAATAAATGTAATAACATAATCCAAATGTTTATTCGGATGTATGGATTGCTATTTATTTATTTTCATGATTGTTAGTTAATAGGCTAATTTCTGCTAAATGAACTTCTCTCATATCAATGCATGGATTTTAACCCAGATTGATGAATGGCTAGAGTATGCTCCTATCCTTTCGACTGGTTCTGCATTTGAGAATGCATGCAGTTATGTTGATAAGTACTTGGAAAGACGCACATTTCTCGTTAGCCATTCTTTGTCACTTGCAGATGTAGCTATATGGTCTGGTTTAGCAGGTATTTTTTTTTTAATAAAGAAAATAAAATCTTCTGCTTTGAGCATCCTCTTTAGTAGGTACCATTGGTCCATTGTTCCTCAGAAACTTTT
Source organism: Cucurbita argyrosperma subsp. sororia (assembly GCA_018691285.1). Lineage (NCBI taxonomy): Eukaryota > Viridiplantae > Streptophyta > Magnoliopsida > Cucurbitales > Cucurbitaceae > Cucurbita > Cucurbita argyrosperma. The sequence continues at coordinate 12,023,826 of CM031890.1, read as the reverse complement.
TCTGCATCACCATGCCTATCTTGAGAGAGGCTGAGAAAGATGGGTTGTCATGTTGTGTTTGTTTTTATTTTTAAAGTTATTTACAGTGTTCCTTGTTTATTAACCTCATGCCCACTTATCCACAGAGCACTTGTAGACAGACATAGTCACACACAAACACTCTGTATACATAGAGTGAGAGAGAGTTGGATTATTGATACTATGATATTGTGTTCTTTACAGGAACTGGGCCACGGTGGGAAAGCTTGAGAAAGTCAAAGAAGTACCTGAATCTTCAACGATGGTTTAACTCACTCTTAGTAGAATATAGTGATGGCTTGGACGATGTCTTAACTACATATGTTGGCAAAAGAGGCGGAAAATCTTCAGGAGCTAAATTGAAGGATCAACAGGGTCTCACTCAAAAGCCAAATAGTGTCAATCAGGACACATCTGATAAGGGGAAATCGGGAAGCAAATCTACATTTGAAGTTGATCTTCCAAATGCAGAGATTGGGAAAGTGCGGTTGCGTTTTGCACCTGAGCCTAGTGGGTATCTTCACATTGGGCACTCAAAAGCAGCATTGTTAAATCAGTATTTTGCCCAGCGGTACAATGGTGAAGTAATTATCAGGTTTGATGATACAAATCCTGCTAAAGAAAGCAATGAGTTTGTTGAAAATCTTTTAAAAGACATTGAGACATTGGGTATAAAGTATGAAACTGTCACATATACTTCAGATTACTTCCCTCAATTAATGGAAATGGCTGAAAACTTAATTCGTCAGGGTAAAGCATATATTGATGATACTCCACGTGAGCAGATGCAGAAAGAACGAATGGAAGGAATTGAATCAAAAAATAGAAGTAATAGCCCTGAAGAGAATCTGAGATTATGGAAGGAGATGATATTAGGAACTGAGAAGGGTTTACTTTGCTGTCTTCGTGGAAAACTTGATATGCAGGACCCTAATAAATCTCTCCGAGACCCAGTGTATTACCGTTGTAATCCAATTCCCCACCATCGGATTGGTTCCAAGTATAAGATATACCCAACGTATGATTTTGCTTGTCCGTTTGTTGATTCTATTGAAGGAATTACACATGCTCTTCGGTCTAGCGAATACCATGACCGCAATGCACAGTACTACCGAATCCAGGAAGATATGGGTCTAAGAAAGGTTCATATATATGAATTTAGCCGGTTGAATATGGTGTATACACTTCTCAGCAAGCGTAAGCTTTTGTGGTTTGTTCAAAATGGGAAGGTTGATGGGTGGGACGATCCTCGTTTTCCAACTGTTCAGGGGATTGTTCGAAGAGGTTTAAAAGTTGAAGCTTTGATCCAATTTATCCTTGAACAGGTGCGACTATTTTAGTGTTTATTCATGAGTCGGTGATAAATCTTGCTCTAATAGCACAAAAGCTGGTATGCACTTTTGATCGTTGTCCTCCCAAAGGATTTTTATTTGTCATAGCATCTGGGAATGCTGTAAAATTTATAATTAAACATTTGATTTTCAGTTAGAAAGATCAAAGTATTTTATAATGATCCTTGTCTACCGTATCTGTCATTTCTATATTTCAAATGATAGATATTATGTTCTTTTCATTTTTTTAGTCAGGACACTATGACTCTATGCGTGCATCTTCATGAAAGTTTCTCTCATCGTTTTCTTTTCTTTATTTCAGGGGGCATCAAAAAACCTCAACCTTATGGAATGGGATAAACTATGGACCATTAATAAAAAGATTATTGATCCTATGTGTCCCAGGCATACTGCTGTTATAGAAGAACGACGTGTGTTATTTACCCTTGATAATGGTCCAGAGAAACCATTTGTCCGGGTTATACCAAAGCATAAAAAATATGAAGGTGCTGGTGAGAAATCTTCAACTTTCACAAAGAGGATATGGATCGACCAAGTGGATGCACAATGTATCAAGGTGGATGAAGAAATCACCTTAATGGACTGGGGTAATGCAATAGTGAAAGGCATCGAGAAGGACGGAGATGGATTTGTCACACGGTTGTCAGGAATATTGCATCTCGAAGGCTCTGTGAAGACCACAAAGTTGAAGGCCACTTGGCTGCCTGATATAAACGAACTAGTCACCCTCTCACTTATGGAGTATGATTATTTAATCACAAAAAAGAAGGTATGGACCTTTAATATGTGGTATCATATGCACTTTTCTTTATGGTGGATGTGAGTCTATTTCTATGCTTTGATTGTGATATTATAGCCTCTTTCCTGTTGGTTTTGAATCAAAGTTCTAAACCATGCATGCTGCTGACATCAGTGTATTTGCATGGACACTTTTGTGTTATTATTTCTGTCTTCTATTTTTAAAAGCCAGATAGCAATAAGCATCACTTAGGTAAGCCAGTTTGTCGAAGTATGGATAATGTTCAGTACTAATGTAAAATGGTTCGAATGTTCCGAAGGTTTATGAAATTAGATGTTAACTGAGCTGCCTTGCATGGGTTAGAAGTTGTTGGTGAACCTTTTCATACGATGAATGTGCTTATGACTGTAACAATTTGTGGGCTGCGGCTTTTTGTTGCTTATTTCATGTTAAGAAAGTGGGTTATAGAAATTATGGATTTTAGCCATCTTTTAAATTACTATTGCAGCTCGAAGAAGGAGAGGATTTTCTTGATGTATTAAATCCATGCACAAAAAAGGAGACCATTGCTGTTGGGGATTCAAACATGCGAAATATAAAGCGTGGAGACATATTGCAGTTGGAGAGGAAGGGGTATTTCAGATGCGATGTTCCATATGTCAGGCCATCGAAACCGATAGTCCTACTCGCAATCCCAGACGGCAGGCAACAATCATGTTCGAAGTAAAAAATCTCTCTAGCAATTGAACGGGGTTTATTGTGGAGTTTGCCCGGTCTAAAATTAATCGAGGATGTACTTTTATCGAAGGTTTTGCCATTACTTTCTTTTTTTCTTCTAAAAGATGTGTACCTATACCCTTGGGATATCATATAATTTAAATATTCTCTACGTTCTGGCATATCTTAGATGGTCATAGTTCCTTTGGGCAAATCATGTACAAACTATTGGCCTTGGGCAATTTCAAAATGCCTTGCAACGGGTTCTTTGTTTCTCGAGAGAATGTGTGCTTAGTTAGCTTAGGTGTTTGGGGCTTGGAGTAGAATAGAATATATATCAAACAAATAAGTGTTGTTTTTAAGATTAGTACAATGATGAATATGGAAGAAACATGCATGTGATGTTCGATATTGGTGTATGTATGTTGATGTTGGGGCAAATTATAGGTATGAATGAAGCGTTTGTTAGGTTTTGGGCGCCAAGCGAGACGTGATCTTGGTACCAACTTGGAAAGCCTTGGTGAGTACGTTAGCCAGCAATGAAGGAGTTGGTGCAAGTAGAGTGGCGGCAATAGACTGAGGTCCTGGTAATTGGCTGTTGAAAGCCGTAATCACTGCAGCAGCGTCCTTCCCATTTTTCAGTTTCTCTAAATTTGTGATCATTATTTCATCTACTTGTTATAATTTACTACGCATTTTTTAAGTAAGCACATGGATGACTAAGATTTAATAGTCCATTTGAAAGAGAATAATGTAATGAACCTGTTTTAGCACTACATACACTAGGTGTGGAAATTCATTTAGAAATAATTAGATCATTTAGAAATAATCACATCTAAACGATGGTCACTTCATGCACTATATGTGTGGCAATTCATTATTTAGAAATAATCACATTTAAACGATGGTTGGCACTACATGCATTATATGTGTGGAAATTTATTTAGAAATAATCACATGTAAACAATGTCATGGGTTTAAACGTTTGCTAAATTCGTTCTGTATAAAGAAAAATAAACATCAATAAAATAGTGAAAATTGAAATAACAAGAAATGCATATGCCCATTACAATTTTGAAAGAAAAGTACAACTATACTAGTTGTGTTTTTGTGGCGAGCATAGCGTTGTTGTCATCTGTATATGGGTGCTTGCCTTTTCCTAAAAAGAAGTAACACATGACTTAAGTATTTAAAATGCTCCATAAGTAGTCCCACTGTTAAGGACGGAAAATGCAATCATGGTAGAACCTATCATTTCGTAGAACATCATGACATTGGAATCTACTTTTCAATTTGGGTGAAATTGGATGTATAGTACTTTTCTACACATGGTCCACGCATGCTATCGAAAGCTATGTAGGGAAAGGAGTGTGCATAATGCATGGTGTCATGTATCTTAGTGTATGCATCCGTACTAATCATAATGGGAAAGTATCACAATGTATGTGACATACAAAATGAATGAAATATCCCTAACTTTAAATCATGACATATTCCTATGATGCAACTCATACCTCCCTTCTTTAAATTACGTATACCCATGTTTGGTCGTGACATTTTAGAGGCATTATGCCCTCCATTTTAAGAATTCATAAAGCACAGAATTCGACCGATGAATTTATCAAGGTCGTTTTTGTTGATATCCATATCACCGTAGGGTCGGCGTGCTGCTTGCTTTGTCTCCAAGTGGAAGATGGTTAAGAATAATGGAGCCCAACATCAAAGTAAACTCCATTTTGTATTTTCTTGGCCCGTTGAAACCAAATTTGTTCACCAAGTTTCAAGAAGAAAAAATGGAGTTCAATTTATGTTCATATTAACGTTAAAATGGCTTTATTTTAATAGTATCAGAAGATATTAGTAGAATTAACATAAAAGAAGAAGATGGTGTGTTACATAGACATCAGTTAGTGGGAGGTTGAGTATGTGTGATGATATTCATGTGGCTGTGTGGGAGAGATTAATGCTGTATTGCCCTACCACCTTCCTCTTTCTTTCTAATGTTCTATCATCAATCATGGATCTTTCACGTGCCCACTAATAAACTCAATCATCTCATAAATACATACCTATTATTTCATCCTTTTTTAACGTTACCTCATAACTTAACCATACCCCCCTAAATTCAAATTTAAATCTACCACCCAACATATTATTTTAAAATGTCTGCTTTGTCCGACAATTAAGTTATAATCTGACCTCCTTAATGTATGCTAACTTAAACAACAAAATGATGTGTTGGACATACCATTACATCAATGTAGGCTCCCAAATATTTGGATCCACTTAAACTCTGTGTGGATTGTTTAGCTAGTAGAGCTTTGGTGGTAGGCTACTTGGACAAGTGATTGTCTACGTCAATTGTTTTCATTAATTCAAACACCTACACCCACCACAAATAAAACATTTTTCTCTTAAAAACATGTGAAATACAACACACTTTCTTTTCTTTCTAACGTTGCTATTTACTAGTTTTGTTAAATTTTAAAGAATAGTTTTAGAATAAGTATCTCCAGCTAGGAAAACAATAGGGAATAATATGATTCTCATTTTTTTAAAAAAAATTAATTGACATCTTAAGTTGAGGGATAAATTTAGTCACAAGTCAATGTCGTATTTACTAAGGTGATTTGTCATTTAGTCGAACAACTTGTATAGAAAATACTCATACTAGTGTAACATGTTTAATATTTAAATTAGTGTTTAGATCAAAGTAGTATCAAGTTGAGCCGGAGATTATTGAATACCTCTATAGGTGAGAAAAGTTCCTTATATTTATACTTTTCCACCAACCTATTGCCATGATCGAGCCTAGTATGGTAACTAAAATTAAAGAGAGGAGTGACACGTACTAGTCGCTTCCTTTATTCAATTATGCCCTCTCATATAATCTTCTCTAAAAGTCGTAACAAAGGGTGAACTATAGGTGATAAGACATTGAATCTCGGACAAAATTATAGAAATTTGATTTAATTTTTATCACGGGAAAGTTGAATTGTGATTTTGTATAATATTGGAGGTTGGAAAAAGGAAGGGGGATGGAAAGTCAAAGCACACATAATTATTGAAATTAAGCATGGTGATGAGTTTGAGGTGGTGGGATAAGAAGGCAAATGAAGAGAAAACGAAAGGAAAGAGAAAGGGCGTTGGATATATTGATTTGTGAGTGAAATTGTGTCGGTGGGGAGTTTGTGATAGGCAGAGACTCATAACGTTGGTACTATTGGTTTGATGTTGCTACTGCACGAGTAGCCTCCGCACCCATCGCCATCATTCTTCCCCATTCCATTAAAAACAGTACTAAAGAAAAACAAAATTGTTAAGATCAGAGCATGTGAAAGTGGTTAATTGTAAAAGAATTGATTAAAATGTTGCTTTGTTGGGAAGAAAAAGATGTTTGATGCTTAGATCTCATTTACCTCCTCCTCTCTAATGTTTGTGGGCCATCTTTGTTTAAACCATTATTATTTTTCTTAATTAAAACCCAATCCAGACACCGGTCTCCCATCCCCCATTTGTTTTATGTTGAAATCATCATTAATATTTCATTAAATATATGTATGAACAACAATCAAGAAACAACAGAGTTGAATGGAGCAGCCTCATTAATTGTGTGCGCTGGACTTCACGCTTCTTATCATCTTTGTTTAAACCACTAATCCCTCTATTATTTTACTTAATTACATTTTTTTTTTTTTTTTTACTTTCAATTTTCTACTCAATAAACAACTATAAAGGAGGCTTAAGCCTTTCAATTATTCATAATAATTTCACCTTTTTTCAATATATTTTTAATTCAACAATAAAAGTAGTTGATGCTTTATTTATTGTTTTAAAAACAATATTGGAGTTGTTATTTTCCCATTTGCTGACTTAAATTCATTTCTTGATTTTAATGAAAGTAATTAAATATATGAGGCAAATTCAGAATTTTATTACTCATAGTTTTGAAATTTTAAAATGGTATAGAAGAGGGCATTTGTGATTTTGAGATAAATTTGGTAGCCTACCTGTGGGTGTGGGTATCACTTTTGACTCAATTTTTTTTTTTAATGTGATGCAAGGATTGAGATGTAGTTACCTAAATAAGTTCATAAAGATGTTTGAATATTTAATGATACTACACCTTCCTATCACACTTATTTAAACATTTGTCTGTTTATGGAATACTAATTTTCAATAATTCCTCACCATTACATCCATATTTAAAACATTTTTATAAGCTTTTTCTTCCAAATTCAAATTATAATCTAGAACAGTAAAAAAACAAACACAATTTCTAAAAAAAAATTTGATTAAAGCAGGCATCCGGCAATAAATGAATGAAAAAGAAAAGAGTTTATAAACAAGATAAAAAAAATCTAAAACTAAAAGCAAACAGTTATTATGGGGAGGTAAATGTAAGGCACCGACGTCAGAGATGAGGGAGGAGCGTGGGGTTTGTGCGGTGCCGCCTGGTATTGGTGCTTCGGATCCCACGGTCACAAATGGTTTGACACTACTGCGTAGCTTTTACCTGCTCGTGCTTGCTTAAAGTAAAGCCTTACCGTCCCTCCCTGTAAAGTGTAAAGCTCAAAATCCTTTGCATGACAACCCCGGCAAACCTTCTTTCTCAATAATTCATCCTCTCATTTCCCAGCTTCACGCCTTTACAAACCCCCCCCTTTGCCGCTCTTATACTAACAATTTACTCTGTTCCGCTTTTCCCATTTCTTCCCCCTTTTGCTTTATTCCCACATTTCTATAACTGATTCACTTCTACACACTCCAACCACATTGATTCATACTGTGTGAGGTAGGAGCAGAGCCATGTCCAAGCCTTTGCTCCTTCTGTTTCTCTTAGCACTGCCTTTTACCAAATGGGTTCGCGCCTTAAACCCCTACAATCTCTCTGATTCTTCTCTCTTCGACTCTTATGAAACTTCCTTTGCTGCTACCCTTACTCCTCTCATGGTTGGACTCACTCTCATTCACGGAGCAGATACAAAACAAGCAGGTCCCCTTTTTTATTTCCTGCATTTTCTTTTCTCTGTCTATTGTTGGAGCCTCTTTTTGGGTGCTGATCTGAATCTTCCATCACTTTTTTACTTTTCTTCTTACCCACCTTAGATTTGTTGATGTGAACTTTTGTGTTTGTCTTTGTTTTTCTTTCTTTACCTTGTGCAGTCTGTTTGGATGGCACTTTGCCAGGATATCACCTGCATCGTGGATATGGGTCAGGAGCAAAAAGCTGGCTTCTTCAATTGGAGGTTTGTTCAAACAATGCCACTAAATGAAACATGTTTTGAATTATGGGTCAATCTATTTTCAACTTCATATCCTTTTTATATGTACGTTTCTTTTTTTCTGTTTTCTTGGTTCTCTTAAACACTCGAGATGGAATCTACATATCCAAGAAATGTTCTCTTAAACATTTTGAGATTTACACTAATCTCCAACTCTTCACCTTCCAGAGGTTTAGAACAGAAGGGAATCCCTCACTCAATGTGTTAGCTCCAGAATCCCTTACTCAATGGTCTTATACTAATAGAGATATTGTCTCTCACTTATCTATCGAATGCGATACATGGTCGCACTCCCAACAGTATTAATATCTTTAGATCATTAACTTCCCAAATGAGACATTAATACCAATCTGTTCAGGATTTTAGTGTTGGCCATGATAATTGCAACATATTCTGCCATCATGCTATTAATGTCCAAACTTTGAGGTCTTAAGTTGAGCATCTGTTGGCAGGGAGGTGGATGGTGTAACAATATCAGGAATTGTGTCTATCGGAAAACAACAAGGCGTGGCTCGTCAAAATTTATGGAGAAGCAGATACCATTTACAGGAATTCTGAGTAACAAAGCTGAAGAAAATCCTGGTTGCTTTTTCATTCTTTTGAACTTATTATTTTCCCTCACTTCCTGTCTTAGTTTTTCCTCACATTATGTACACTAACAATTACATGTTCATATTTCATTCCAGATTTTTTTAATTGGAACAGAGTGAAGGTTCGTTACTGTGATGGCGCCTCTTTTACTGGGGATTCAGAAAACAAGGTTTGTAAAATATATGTTTCACTTTTCAGTGTCTGTCAATGGCAGTTTCACATCTTGCTATCTAGACGGCCTACCAATAGATTAGTGACTGCTGTGCTATTGTTCTTTCTCTTTTTGCTATCTTGCATTTATCACATTTTGAATGGAGCGAGTATTTTATAGGCTGCACAGTTGCAATTTAGAGGACAGCGGATTTGGATGGCTGCTATGGAAGCATTGAAGGCCGAGGGAATGCGTTTTGCTGAACAGGTCTAGTTTACCTGCCACATTATCTCGGCTTGTTAACTCATTAGTTCTGATTTATGTTTTTTTTTTTTTTTTCATGTTTCAGGCCTTGCTTTCTGGATGCTCTGCTGGAGGTTTGGCATCTATTTTACACTGTGATGAGTTTCGAGACTTATTTCCACAAGCTACTAAAGTGAAATGTCTGAGTGATGCTGGATTATTCCTTGATGTGTAAGTTCTCTTATTCTCTCGTATCCTTTGACTTTGTTCGTTATATTCGTTAGCAATTGCTCCTATGAAAATCATGAGCCACGGCTTTAATTAGATGCTTCTAGTATTCATTAGTTCTTCATGGAATTGCAGGACTGATATATCTGGAGGCCACTACATTAGAAACTTATTTGGTGGTGTGGTGGGCTTGCAGGTACAAAGTTAATCTATCTATCGATTCATGTTTTTTCTTGTCCTAACAATTAATATAACAACATTAAAAAAGAATTACCCTCAATTACTCAATTTTGAGTAATCCACTGGAACTGAGAGTCACAGATTCTTTCTATCTCTTGGAGAACCTCCTCATGTATACCACTTTCTGCCATGAACACAAATTGTGTTATCGTTTTGATTTAGATTTTGAAGCATAGAGGATGATAATTTGGTCTTGGAATCTGGTCATTTTATGAAGATGGAAGTAGTAATTGGCACCATTCCTTATTTTCCCCTTCATACTGTGGAAATCATAAAAGTTGTTAGATGAACACGACTCTCCACAATGGTATGATATTGTCTACTTTGAGCATAAGCTCTCGTGGCTTTGCTTTGGGGGTTCCCCCAAAGGCCTCGTACCAATGAAAAGAGTATTCTTTGATTATAAACCCATGATCATTCCCTAAATTAGCCGACGTGGGACTTTCACCCAACATCCAACAAAAGTGAGTTTTTCATTTGAAGGTTCATTGAAAAAGTTGTAGAAATTAGGAGGATTAAATGTACTTGTGACAAACCACCCGAACAAGTGAGGAAAGTAAAGAGACGTGCGGAGTTACTTAAGATATATAATTGTTTTCTTTACTAAGAATCTCAGTGTTAAATGATTATGCATTATAATTGTTGTTGCAGGGAGCAGGAGTGAATCTGCCATCCTTCTGTATGAACCATCTCGATCCAACTTCGGTAATTCTTTCCATTCCTACTTTGGTAGTCCCAATATTATTGAGAACTTCATGTTGATAAATCACTTTGTGTTCCTCATAATTACTCAGTGTTTCTTCCCACAAAATTTAATTGCTGGAATCAAAACCCCACTGTTTCTAGTGAACGCAGCATACGATTCCTGGCAGGTATATTCTCCTGCGCTGAGAGTGTTGTAACCTTTTTATTTTAAACCTGGATCGGGGTCTGATGAAATGGTCTCTTTCTCTTACTAAACAGCTACAATCTAGTATAGCTCCACCTTCTGTGGATCCGGCTGGGCAATGGCACGATTGTAGGCTGAATTATGCAAAATGTAGCCAACCTCAGATTCAATTTCTTCAAGGTAACATTCTCGGAATGGGATGTGATCAAGCTCTTAACTAACATGTGTTTCTTAGTGACTTACTGTTGCATGGGTGTTTGTTTTAACAGGATTCAGGAACCAAATGTTGGATGCTGTTCGGGATTTCTCAAAATCTTCAGAAAATGGGTTATTTATTAATTCATGCTTTGCTCACTGCCAATCTGAGAGACAGGATACATGGTTCGGCGACAATTCTCCTGTCATCGGAAACAAGGTGAGTTGAGTGTGTAAATATAGTTAGTTAGTGTGAAAATGTGTAACATGTGGGGATTGACAATATGCAGCCAATTGCTCTGGCCGTTGGAGATTGGTACTTCGACCGAGCAGCAGTGAAAGCAGTTGACTGCCCTTATCCTTGCGACACGACCTGCCACCATCTGGTTTTCAGAGCCGCTTAGCATAGCTTAGCTTAGCCTCAACGGCTGGATTCTTCATTTATTTCTCTCTTTCTGTCGTCATGGAACCTGAACACATACTGCAATTTGATTGGGAAGTCAATAAACAAGAAAGAAGAAGGTGGTGAGATCACAAATCTGATCTGCACTCCTTCTCAAACCTTGTTTCAACACACAAGAAGATTAAACAGTTCCTCCATTTGGAAAAGCAGCTTAGAACCAAAATTAAAAACCACATCTTTATTATTGAATTCAAAGATGTTAAGAATGAGATAGAAAATATGATTGGGAAGGTGTGTATTATCATTGATATTGATATCCTTTAAATAGGATACAAGCCAGTACAAATGAGGAAAATATAAAATAATTAAATACTAGAATAAAATCAAATATACTCTAAATCAATTCATAAATGGAAGAATATTAAGATATAATATCTAGGATATATTCCATAAATAATATATCTCAACAAAAGAATTTCAATACAGTTGAACCTAAATGTTCCATTTAGATGTTATGATGTTTCATTCAAGGTAGTTAATTATGTTATTCTTCCTGTCTGCTTATTATAATATGTACATCTTATTCTTCCACTATGTTGGGAGGGTATTTATTTTGGATAAATACTCCAAAAGTTTTATTTTTTTTATTTTTATTTTTTATTTATTTATGAACAATAAGATGTTTATTCTATAAAATTATTAGAAGAAAATTGGATGGACAAACATACTAAAAATATTTTATTTATCCTTACAAACATACTTCATAATTAAAATGTCATTATTTTAATATAATTTAATTGCAACAACCAAATAGAAAACTAACCATTTCAGGCCTAAAGAGATGATCTAATCTAACGATCTTTCCATAAAATTGATTTCAATTTACTTGTGGCACTATATACATGTCGACTCACGCAGTTTTATAAATGCATTTAGCTTAAGTGGTTTTGTCATAATATCTGCGGCTTGTTCTTTTGTAATAGTGCTTCAACTTCAACTCAATACTTCATAATTAAAATATTATTATTTTAATATAATTTGTTGTAAACACATAAACTAAAGCTCCCAAATCAATTACATTGTTATACAAATCAACTTGATTGGCTTTTTATAGGCTTACAAACTAGCCAACTCTAAAAATGACTAAGTTTTTCCAATGCTCTCCTTGTCCACACCCCTTTCCAATACTCTTTGCGACCACAAACTCTGCTTCAGTAGTGGACAAAGTAACTTCAAGTTGTTTTTTGGAGGACCATGACAGTTGATAACTACAAGTTATTTTTTAGAGGACCAAGACACAACTTGTTCACTTAGTAGAAACACATAACCAGAAGTGTTTTTCCTATCATCTACATCTCATGCATAATTGCTATTAGTATATGCTATCAACTCTCCATTACCTTTTTTTCGATAAAGAATTCCCAAATCGATAGTACCTCTTAAGTATTTCAACACTCTTTTTGCAACTTACAAATGCAACTCAGTTGGACTTGCCATAAATCTGCTAATGAGAGATATTAGATACATTAAATCCGGCCCTGTTTTAGTTAGATAGATTAGACTTCTAATCAATTGTTTGTACATGGTAGCGTTGACCTTGACTCTTTCATTCTTTATCAGTCTACCCCAAGGAACAATGGGATTCTTCACACTATTACTCTTCTTCGTCTTAAACTTCTCCAAAACTTTATTTGCATACTTGTTCTGACTAATATAAATGTGAGAACGTTTGCTTATCTACCACACCTAAATGGTGTGAAAGTTATCTATTTATAATCAAATAAATTACAAGGATATGAAAAGAGTAATAAATGGAAATAATAATAAATGGAAAGATACCTAGAGTAAGAAGGCAAATATCTAGATATTTGCCTTATAATGAAATATCAAATATGACATATATGGAAAACTATAATTTAGTACTAAATATCCTTAACACCCCCCCCCCCCCCCCCCCCCCCCCCCCCCCCCCCGCAAGCTAAGTGTCGGATTTGAACGAACGTGAAGCTTGAATCTAAAAAATTCAAAGAAAGGTCGAGAAACACTTTTTGTGAAGATGTCAACAACCTGGTTCAGAGGAGACGTAGAGAACCACTTTATTGTCCATCGAAAACTGTAGAGGAATCGTCGCTCAGCGGCGATGCTACCTTGGCTTCAGCGAGAATATATCTAACCTATGAAGAGGAATCGTCGCTTAGCGACGATGCTGCCTTGGCTTCGGCGAGAATATGTCTAACCTATGAAGAGGGATCGTCGCTTAGCGACGATGCTGTCTTGGCTCCAGCTAGAATATGTCTAACCCATGAAGAGGGATCGTCACTTGGCGACGATGCTGCCTTGGCTCTGGTGAGAATATGTCTAACCCAAGAAGTAGAAGGGGGAAACCTAGAGCAAGGGACAAAGACAATGTTGAAGTCTGAAGAGTCGCCACAGTGGGCAAAGAAGCCAATTTTGGCGAGAAGGGCGGCAGCGACTTGGTTGGCGAAGAGGCTAGTGCGGCGCCCAGATTTCGAAGGTAAATCTCCGTAGAAGGTCGATAGTCTTCTCGAGATTCTGTATACTTTCGATTAGAATGCTGATGAGGATCATGAGGTTAGGGTTTTTGTGAACGTTGAAGGGAAGATTGAGAATAAAATGAAAGAGGCTATATTGGTTAAGGGAAAACCGATTGTGTTGGAGAATATGAAGTTGTATGTACAGAGTATGGCGAAGGGTGATTTGGAGGTCAAATATAATATATTTGGTACACTATAATTTAGTACTAAATATCCTTAACAAAATGCATTTAGGATTTAATAAAAGCTCTGTACCGAAAAAATATTTCATTTTCCCCAAATCAGTCATTTCAAATTTAAGTTTCATAGAATTTTTGAACTCAACAAACATATTCTCATCATTATTAGTAAAATTAGACCGTCAACATATAGGCTGACAATCATAATTTTACCTCCATCTCCTGTTTGTATGAATAAAGTAGGGTCACAATTGCATTTCTCAAATCCTTCTCTAAAAAAGTGTGCTTCAATTTGATTGTACCATGCACGTAGAGCTTGTTTAAGGTTATATAAATGTCTTCTTCAATTTTATACTCTTTACGTTTTTTTTTCTCATAACTTTGTGGTTGAACAAACACGGCTTAACTCTCCATACAAGAAAGCACTTTTCACGTCAAGTTGATACACGCTCCTACTATTTTGAGTTGCTAAAGCAATTGTGATTCGAATAGTATTCCACGTGGCAAAAAATGCAAACACCTCAGTATAGTCCATACTATGCTATTGTGCATACTCTCTTGCCACCAACCTAGCCTTTAACTTATCAACTTCGCCATTTTCGTTGAGTTTAGTTTTGAAAACTCACTTGACTCCTTTCTTCTTGATTTTCTTAAGCACATTTGTCAACTCCCAAGTCTCATTTCTTTCGATGACTTGTATCTCCAAGTCCATTGCAACTCTTCATTTTTAACTTTGAATAGTTTCTTCAAAGGTAGTCGAATCTGCTGTTGAGGTTAATAGAACTAAATTGGTGTGTTGAGCTTATTAAGAAAATTCTCCTTGCTCACATAATCTATCTTCCATCCATAATGGTGCTCCTCTGTTCCTCCCTTTTAGTGTACTTTATTTAGATGTTAAAAAATTTGCTTCAGATGACTCACTTTAAGATATACTTCGCCTTCTCTACTACCACTTCCTCTTTAGGTTCTTCCTCACTTTGGTCATGTTTGCTTACTTTTGTATTACTATCTTCCCATTCGAGGGTATCAAGTCTAGCTTCTTCATTTAGCTTTTGATTTTTACGTACTTAGGATGCTACCTCATGATAATATTAAGATAACCCTTTATTTTTAAGTAACCAGGTGGCTACCCTAAGATAAAATAAGCTCCTAGTAAGCATTTAGTTTTGAAGTAACGAGAATGCTATCTTTAGATAAGCTTTAAAACAACTCTTGACCAAGATGCTACCTTCCACCGAGGTAAGCTTTAGGTAGTTTTTAAGTAATCATAAGCTACCCTAAGGGTAAGGATCAAGAAGTAAGTTTTAGATAACCTTTGATTTGGATGTAACCAATATGATACTCTATAACTAAGGATTAATCAAGTAAGTAATAGATATCCTTTGATTTTCAAGTAATCAATATGCTATCTCAAGGACATAAATTAAGTCAATATTCCACACAATCATGCCCTAAAGTAGCACTACATAAACTAAGTCTATAAAAATATGAAGGTTGCTAAGCACCACTTAAGAAACAAGAACCAAGAATAAGAACAAGATTATGAAAATGAATAAGTGTACCCTAATACATCTTAAGGACACGATTAAGAACCTATAAGTAGGCTACTTATTGAGTTTTAGTACTCACTCCATGTTATTCATATTGAGTTTGAAGCAAATGTCGTACCGGTCCACGTCGTATTTCTAACTATTTAATGTTTTAAGTTGTTTTATTTTGCTAAATGTATTCTACTTTAGTTTAAAGATCATTTACATTTTGTTTTTAAAGTATTATTATATTTTGATGCGTTTTTGTGAAAAGAGGAAGATTCCAAGAAATAATAATGATACGAAGGAAGTGGAGATGAAATAGGAAGCGAGGGGGAAACGGGGTTGGTTGATAAATGACATAAATGACCTTGGATGGGAAAAATATTACATCAATACTGATAAACGTTGATTTGACAACTCAATCACAATAAATTATTGGTACATTTAAAACCTAAGAAGAAGACAAAGGTGTGATAATTAAAAGTCTTTTCATAAATAATAATTTCAAAACTCAACAATATATTTAAAGATATGACCACACATATGCCTTGAAAGTTCTCTCTTTATGTTGTATCATAAATAATAATCACATTATATTTGCAAACTTCCTCTTAAATCATCCATTATTCAAAACTTTAATTTAATCAAATATTATTTAGAAAGGAAATGACATTACACAAGTTGAAAGTCTCCCCTTCTACATATCATTTTAAATCACTATCAATTTGAAGTTTTGGGTAATAGAAAACAGTAATTGGAAAGGATGCGTCCATGTTGTTCATGTTGTTGTTGCACCATGTCTGGGGTCAGAGGAAGCCACATAATTGTGCAAAAGGAAGTCTTCTCCACAAAACTCTCATCCATTTTCAGTGATTTTATGTGTTTAGAAAGAAGTTTGTTTTTGATTTAAGGTCTTCCATTGTTTGAACCTCTTTGAATGCTTGAGAATCATTCCTTTGATGCTTTTCCAGCAACTCATTTGGTTTGGAATGTTGGTCTGAGGTAACCGAAGCATCCGGAAAGGTAACCAAACCTCTGGTTGGGCACTTGATTTTGGAGTTTCTTTACCTTTCACCTGTCGAAGAACAATGTCACTTACATTTAGAATGAGTGTTCCATAGTCTGCTAGATCCATTAATTCCTTTTCTTCTTCAGTCACAGAGGCTTGAATCTTGGAGGGATCTTGAATTGCGCCAGAATGGCCTTAATTTTGGCTACACATACCTAAAACTCACCCTTTCCATCAAACTTGTCCATGTCGTCGCAACAACCATTCTTCAATTTTCAACAAAATGATTCTTGAATATTTACCGGCTCTTACCGCACTTGCTAGTGCTAGATGTCACTATCATGCTAATAGTTGTGGCATGCAAGTGTCCTCTCTCAAGTTATTTCGCACTATCGAGAGGAGAATGGTACATCATTTAACACACATGGAAGAGAGGACAATACTCTTAAGCTAAGGTAAGAATAAGAACATAAGAAATAATGTGAGTTTTGATAAATGGGTCGAGAGTTAAGTTTGTTTAAGTAAAAGATATAAACTCTCCACCCGGTGTAAGCTCCACATTGACATATATAACTTCTTATCATTTTGATGTGTGTGGATGTCAAACCAAATATGTCTTAGAATATATTATAGGGGAACTATGGAGTTGACTCTCCACAACACCTGAGTCTCATGGCCTAAGTGAGCCACTCCATAGCATATGTGTGTCATGGCCAAAGTGAGTGCATTGCAAAACGAGATTCTTGAGTATCTTTCTTTGAGAATGAGTTCATAGAGAAATGACTCATTATTGACATGGAAGAATCCATGCCTCAATAATGATCGAATGAATGAATATGTAAAAGTCTTGAATACGAAATTAATTTAGGGGTTGATTCTTAATAATAACATTTGAGTGAGCTACAAAAGTAAATAATATCGTGATGCCCCTAGTGTCATCATGAAACATTAGTGAGACTCAATATTTCTTTGTTGGTACAATACTTGTTCGAATTGTCTCAATAAGGCTTGAATGAAAATGTTAAGCCTCGAAGGAGTGTTATGAGCTTGTTTTGACCAACAAATGGTTCAAACTCAACTCAGTGAAGTTTGGAGTTGGAGCAACATGGAGACTGTCATCGAGAACCAAGATACTGAAATGAGATACAACATTGTGTTTGAAGAACTTTGACATAGAGTAAAGACTAGACTGAACCTTAAGACTTGGCCTAGAATAGAGGTAAGTCGTTTAGAAATAAAGAAAATTACAAGTGACTTGTATGCCTAAGAAAAATACAAGTGACTTGTATGACTAAGTAAAGCTGTGTCAAATATGAAGTGAAGCTTGGTTGAGGATGAAAAGATCTCACCTAAGGTCCAACGAAGTAAAAAAAAAAAAAAAAAAAAAAAAAAAAAAAAGCAATGAAGTATAACAAGGTTTGAATTCCTCGTAAGATTGATCATGATCGTATATATATATTCATGGCACTACATGATTAGAAGAGTACGACTGCTATAATAGATACGAGACAAAACAAGAAGCTAACACATAAACCTTACATGTTGCAGAATAAATAAACACTTCTATATGCAACCAAGCCCTCAATCGAAGAGCAATAAGAATCACTCAAGGCAAGACTACTGAGGATTGTTGGAGGGAGTCCCATATTAGTTAATTAGGGAATGATCATGGTTAAAGAATACATCTCCATTGCTTTGAGGCCTTTTGGAGAACCCCAAAACAAAGTCATGAGGGCTTATGCTCAAATTCCACACCATAGTCCCACACTATTGCTTATGTTCTCCAAAAGCCCAAAGCAAAACTATGAGAACTTATATCATACCATTGTGGAGATCTGTTATGTCTCTTGAAAGCTCTCGCGAACAAAGAATAAGATTTCTCACACAAATCAAGTACACAATTCAAAGGGGAATACACCGAAAAATTGCACACACTTCTCTACTCTCAACTCTGTTTTGTAAAGATTTTTCAAACCCAATTCTCTAATTTAACTTTCAGCCTTTTGAAACCGCAAACAACTTTTAAAAGTTCTTATCGTGTTGGGATATGGAGCCTTATGCCTAAATGGTAGAGATATATTTGGAAGATATTTTGTAAAGATTTGATAGAGATATATTTGTTAGATTATATCTCGTAGGTTTAAATCTTTGAAAGCTATATTTAGTAAATTGAAACCATATATATACCCGATTAGGCTGTGCTTTCAAAACATACTTTTCTTCATTCTCTGTATTCTATCTTGTTGTACATACCTAAAGTCATCAATAATAAAACCTTTAGCCAACATTCCTCCTTGTATTTTCTCTCTCCTATTCTTTATATTCATCTTGATCGAGTGTGTGCATTGTTGAGCGATCCTAACAATTGGTATCAGAGCTAACAATTGGTATCGATCTTAACAACTGGTACCAGAGCGAGGCGAAATTCACCACGATTTGTGAAGATAGAAATTTCAAAGATTGGAATTGAAAAGTTTGATGGATCCGATTTTAGTTTCTGGAAGATACAAATTGAAGATTGTCTGTACCAAAAAGGTCTTCACGAACCCCTGTTGGGGGTGAAGCCGGATACTATGACCACGGAGCAGTAGAAGCTCAAAGATCGTCAAGCCTTAGGGTTGATCCGGTTGACGCTGTCCAAAAACATAGTGTTCAATATTATCAAGGAGAAGACAACGTCAGATTTATTGAAGGCGCCGTCGAATATGTACGAGAAATCGTCGGCTATGAACAAGGTGTATTTGATGCGGAGGCTGTTTAATCTAGAATTGTCTGAAGGTGGATCTGTTGCTGGTCATATAAACGAATTCAATATGATTACAAGTCAACTAAGTTCGGTGGATATTAATTTCGAAGATGAAATTAAGGCATTGATTTTGATGTCATCTTTACCCGAGTCTTGGGATACTGTTGTTGCCACGATCAGCAGTTCACAAGGATCTGATAAACTGAAGTTTAATGAAATTCTAGATGTAGTTCTTAGCGAAAGTATTCACAAATGGGAAATCGGAGATTCATCAGGCAATGCTCTTAGTGTTGATCGAAGGGGAAAAAGTAAATCAAAGGGCCCAGACAATGGGTTGTCAAAATCAAAGAACCGAGGAAAATCTCAAAACAAACCAAAAGTTAAGTGTTGGAGTTGTGGAGAAAAAGGTCACTTTCGGGCATATTGTACAAAGAGAAAGCAGAATCACAAATTAGAAGATGACGATGATTCGATACATTCAGCAGAAGATATTGGGGATGCTTTAATCCTTAGCGTGGACAGTCCGATTGAATCCTTGATTTTGGATTCAGGCGCATATTTTCATTCGTCTCCAAATAAAGAGTTGTTTCGAAATTTCAAGTCTGGAAGTTTCGTGAAGGTGTATCTTGCCAATAACAAAAATTTGAAGATCAAAGGAAAATGGATGTCTGCATAAAAACTCCAGCAAGAAATCAGTGAACATTAAAGGATGTCAAATATATTCCTAGTCTCAAGAAGGACCTGATCTCTATTGGTCAGTTGGATAGCACAGGTTATGCAACAAAGTTTGAGAAGAGTTCATGGAAGATTGTGAAGGGTGCTATGGTGGTAGCACGTGGCACAAAATCTAGAACTTTGTACACCACTGCAGGGTGTATGGACATGGCTGTTGTGATGTCCCACATTGGTTGGAGAGGAGAACAAACCACCATTTATAAAGGTGTGGAAACCTTCCCCTAGTAGACGCATTTTAAAGCCTTGAGGGCAAGCCCGAAAGGGAAAGCCCAAATAGGACAATATCTGCTAGCGATGGATCTGAGCCGTTACAAATTTGGTATCAAAGCAGCCAGGTTATAGGTCCTGTAGACATTTAGGATAGAGAGTCGTATCCTCTGTGACCACACTCGTCAAACACATGCCACTCATGACCAGATGTTCTCACGTGATGGAAATATAGAGACAAAAGTCAAGCTAGTATTTATAGAGCATACCACGACCTTCTATGGTGTTATAATCGCAAATTATCTAGAAGATGTGCTATGAAGTAATTGTAACCATAGTTCTTTTCTTTCTATTGTGGTAGATAATGGCACCCAAGAGACGTGAACCTTATGTTGGGATCGGACCCAGAAGGGGAAGAAGAGAGGAAATTCAGGACACCTAGGTTCCAACACTTGAAGTAGAACAACCTGAATTTCAAGAGGAGGTTGGGGATACGCCCCAAACTAGCGAGGGGACCGTACCACAGTCATCAAGAACAAAAAGATGCCGAAGGAAGGCCAAGGCCTGAAGGCTGCTCGATACACCCCCTAATGCTCCCTTCTCTAAGGAGGTCCCATTGGTTCCAATCACTAGTATAGAAGTCCCACTAAACCAGTTGTTAGCCATCCCCATAGCAGAGATGTTTCAGACGTTCATGATGATCTTGATGGAGAATTAGGCTCTGACGAACCAAATGATACAAACCATGATGGCTAATCAGTGAACATGGCAAGGGGTCAAAGATTCAGGGACTATGACTATGGAGTCCCGCTACCTAAGAGATTTCCAGAGGCATAAACTGTCTTCCTTTGATGGAGGCAAGGTGGATCCCATTGCCACAGAGAATAAGCTAGAGGCCATAGAAACGACCTTCCATTTTATGAACTGCCCGCTAAAGATGCTAATCTCTGCAAGTGAAAATGCAGACATCATTCCTCGAACTGAAACAAGGAGACAGATCAATGGAGAAATATGACTTGGAGTTTAGTAGGTTGGCAAGGTTTTCTCCCGCTTATGTTAGTTCTGATGAGTTGAAGGTCGAACGATTTGGAGAAATATGACTTGGAGTTTAGTAGGTTGGCAAGGTTTTCTCCCGCTTATGTTAGTTCTGATGAGTTGAAGGTCGAACGATTTATTGTTGGCCTGAGGGAGGACCTGAAGGGGAATGTGACAGCCCAGCCATCTTCGATTATGCGAAAGCCCTTCAGGTGGTGACCCTTCTCAACGCGCCCCACACCAACAAGCTACAATTGGGAACAACACAGTTATCCCACACTGCAGCCCAGGAAAAGGGGACAGACCGTAGCCACCCCAGAACTAGTAGACCACCCTGTGGCCGCACTGACTTTGCAGTGGATTGCTCTTAGAGAAACGATCAGCGCATCAACTGGCCTGCGGTATAGCATCAGAGGGGCAGGGTGCTCAACATCAGCAGGGGCGAGCTGCAGCCCCACGCAACGACAGCTAGGCAAGTTGACCAGCCTGACGCAGTTGTCACAGGTACGCTACTCGTATTTGGCCATCTTGCTTTAGTATTGTTTGATTCGGGTTCAATGCATTCGTTTATATTTCAGGAGTTTATAGAGCTAGCACACCTAGAGAAAGAACCTTTAGAGATCACCATATTAGTGTCCACCCCGGCTCACGAGCTGTTGTTAGCTACCCATAGGGTTAAGGGAGGTAGTGTAACAATATCAGGACATGTCATCGAAGCTACACTGATAGTGTACCTCGGGATGAAGTAGAGACCGGTCAGCTTGTGGTGCTAGCCTCCCTTGCCAATGAATATGATGGTGCTGCGCCCTTCGATTTCAACGACGGAGCCGTTGCCAAATTTCACCGTCCCGCGAATCCCCGAGTCAAGCTCGAAGAACGCAGACTTGGCCCTGGTCATATGGTATGGTTTGTTGCCCCTGTGTCAAGGACCCCCATCATTCCTCCTTCAGTTGAATTGGCTCTCCAGCTGGTGCCTTTATTATGCATAGTTGGAGCTCTTCCTCGGGTTCGAGGCTCACTGGAGCCTAGTTATGCCGTCGTCGATTAGGAATCAGAATTAGGGACGTCAGGTAGGACTGATGCCAGTCACCATGAGAAGAGTCGGCTCGTCCTCCTCGGATTGAGTTCGGATTGAGTCACATGGGCCTTCTCGGCCGTCTTCTTGTTCCTGAGCTTGCTCCAGCAATTCTTACTCAAGTGACCCCTTTTCCCACAGTACGACCATTGGATTGGCCCGTCAGTCGACTCCTTCTTTTGATCCGCCTTCTTCCCCATGCATGCGCCCGCGAGATTTCCATGGCTTCTTACCGCCTTTGTGGCTGGGAGTGTGCCCCATAACCCTTGTAGTTGGACCTTGTCATCACAGCATCGGCCTAGAGGAGTGAGCGAGCCTGCTCGGGATGGACCCCACGATGTGTTTATTTTCGCACTTTGCGTTTTCTTCCTACTCGAACTTGAGACCTGTGCGTTGTTAGGTCGACGCTCTAACCACTTGAGCTATTCAACTTGACTGTTGATAAGGTTGGCTCCTCTGCAATGATATACCATCGATCGCTTCAACCGGGCTCTGATACCACTTGTTGTTTTTCGCTAATCGGCCAGTGAAATCTGGTGAGAGGAAATCGATTGACGGGAAGTTGTTGGAAGAAAATAAAAATGCAAAAAATAACAGAGAGAATTGGTGAAGACTTTTGCTTAAAATGAGGTGATGAAATCTTCTGAACAGATTTATCTATTTAAATATCTAACTTATCAAAAAAAAAAAAAATGGCTAGAGAGTGGCCAACTAAATATGTGCCACTTCCTACAAAATTGCCATCTAAAAATTTGGTAATCCATTCGACGTGTTTGTCAAATGGTCAAACGAAGGTATTCAATCAACTAATGAAAACGTGTAAATCTAAATAAGGAAAACCTCAGGTTTTATCTAACATAGAAGATAGACCCCTCTCTCAGTTTTTTTTCTTTTGACACTTGTGCTTATGTATGTGTATCGTATGCGATCGTGTGTATCCTAATGTATGATTATATGCTTAACTCCAATAGTGGGGCGACTTACTGGGTATTTCATATAATACTCAAGCCACGTGCTACCCATATTTTCTGGTAAGGGCAAGGCCCCCATGTACGGCTGACGGTGGATGCTGTGAAGGCCATGGAAGTCTTAAGGAGGGTTTGTAGTGTCGTCGACGTCTTGTTGGATTCTCTTGGTTATTAGTTATTGCAATTGTCCCTCTAGTTATCCGTTGTTTATTTCTAGGTTAGGCTATCGTTATTGTTTTCCCCAGGCATGTATTGCTTATAATAATGAACGTATTGTCATTTTTTAGGTTGTCTTACATAAACTATCGCACTTTCGTTCTATGATTACAAGGTAACGTCGCTATTTAGGATAGAGAAAATTAGGGGCGTTACATTGTTTAACCACACACGCCGCCTGTGTTAGGTTATGGAGCCTGCTGGTTATTTATAGCTGAGTCAACGGTTATACATAGTAAAGCTATATTTGGTAAATGACATATAAAGTAAATTGTTATAAATAGTAAATAGCTAGGTACAGTAAATAGCTATATCGGGTAAAGCTATATATGATAAATAATTATATATAGTAGATGGTTATATCTGGTAAAGCTAAATATAGTAAGCTAAACCATATATATATATCCCCTCGGGTAGAGCTTTGAAAATGTACGTTCTATTCTCTATTCTCTCTTATACATACTCATCAATACAAATCCTTTAATCAGAGTTCTCCTTGCATTTTCTCTCTCTTATTTCTTTGTGTTTATCTAGATCGAGTGTGTGCATTGTTGTGCGATCCTAACAACTGGTATCAGAGCTAGGCGAAAGTCACCACGATCTGTGAAGATGGAAAGTTCAAAGATTGGAATTGAGAAATTCGATGGATCCAATTTCAGTTTCTGAAAGATGCAGATTGAAGATTATCTGTACTAGAAAGATCTTCATGAACCCCTGTTGGGAGTGATATCTGATGTCATGACCACGGAGCAGTGGGAGCTCAAGGATCGAAAAGCCTTAGGGATGATCCGATTGACGCTATCTAGAAACGTGACGTTTAACATCATCAAGGAGAAGACAACGTCAGATCTGATGAAGGCGCTGTCGAATATGTACGAAAAATCGTCGGCTATGAACAAGGTGTATTTGATGTGGAGATTGTTCAATCTACAGATGTCTGAAGGTGGATCTGTTGTGGATCATATAAATGAATTCAATATGATCGTAAGTTAACTGAGTTCGGTGGAAATTAATTTCGAAGATGAAATTAAAGCATTGATTTTGATGTCATCTTTACCCAAGTCGTGGGATACTGTTGTTGTCGCAATCAGTAGTTCCCAAGAATTTGATAAACTGAAGTGTGATTAAACTCGAGATGTAGTTCTCAGCGAAAGTACTCGCAAACGAGAAATTGGAAATTCATCTGGTAGTGCTCTCAGTGTTGACCAATGGGGAAGAAGTAGACCGAAAGGCCCAAACAAAGGGCGATCAAAATCAAAGAACCGAGAAAAATCTCCAAATAGACTAAACGTAACGTGTTGGAATTGTGGATAAAAAGGTCACTTTCGGACAGGTTGTACAAGACCAAAGAGGAAGAAGAATCACAAATCTGGAGATGATGATGATTCTATAAATTCAGCAGAAGACATTGGGGATGCTATAATCCTCAGCTTGGACAGTTCGATTGAATCCTGGATTTTGGATTCAGGTGCATCTTTTCATTCGTCTCCAAATAAAGAGTTGTTCTGGAATTTCAAGTCTGGAAATTTTGAGAAGGTGTATCTTGCCAACAACAAAGATTTGGAGATTAAAGGAAAATGAGATGTTTGCATAAAAACTCCGGTAGGAAATCAGTGGACATTAAAGGATGTCAGATATATTCCTGGTCTAAAAAAGAACCTGATCTCTATTGGTCAGTTGGACAGCCCAGGTTATGCAACAAAGTTAGGGAAGAGTTCGTGGAAGATTATGAAGGGTGCTACGGTGGTAGCACGTGTCTCAAAATCTGGAACCTTATACACCACTGCAGGGTGTATGACATAGCTGCTGTTGCTGAGAGTGCTTCAAATTCAAGTCTATGGCACAATAGACTTGGACATATGAGTGTGCAAGGAATAAAGACGCTGGTCGTGAAAGAAGTTTTAGAAAGTCTGAAATCTGTTGATGTGGGTCGTTGTGAGAACTACGTTATGAGCAAGCAGAAACGAGTTAGCTTCACAAGGACCGCTAGAGAATTGAAGAAAGTGCGGTTGGACATGGAACCATATGTGGAGCAAGGTTCGACGAAGCAAGTGGGAGTTGAGCTTGAGTTGCAGGAAAACCCACCTAGGGATGTTGTAGCAGATACTCATGAAACTCCTGAGACTACTGCTGAGGAGCCAGATGTGGAGCATGGTTCCAAGACCACGAAGCAAGTGGAAGTTGAGCTTGAGTTGCAGGAAAACTCACCTAGTGATGTTGTAGCAGATACTCATGAAACTCCTGAGACTATTGCTGAGGAGCCAGATGTGGAGCATGGTTCCAAGACCACGAAGCAAGTGGGAGTTGAGCTTGAGTTGTAGAAAAACTCACTTAGTGATGTTGTAGCAGATACTCATGAAACTCCTGAGACTACTGCTGAGGAACCAGATGTGGAGAAAGGTCCTAAGACCACGAAGCAAGTGGGAGTTGAGATTGAGTTGCAAGAAAACTCACCTAGTGATGTTGTAGCAGATACTCAAGAAACTCTTGAGACTACTACTGAGGAACCAGATGTGGAGCAAGGTTCCAAGACCACGAAGCAAGTGGGAGTTGAGCTTGAGTTGCAAGAAAACTCACCTAGTGATGTTGTAGCAGATACTCATGAAACTCCTAAGACTACAGCAGAAGAATCAGTAGTGGAGCAAGTGACACCTGAACCGGTGTTGAGAAGATCATCCAGTACTATTAGAGTACCAAATATGTACGTACCTTCATCACACTATCTGTTGTTGATGAAAGGGAACCACAACCCTTTGAGGAGACCCTACAGTTGGAGGATACAACCAAGTGGGAGAAAGTCATGGATGATGGGATGTCTAGACTTCAAAAATGCGTTGTACTGAGGCTGAGTACGTGGCAATAGCTGAAGCTGGAAAGAAGACGATATGTATGACTGACTATCTGGAAGAATTGGGCAAGAAGTAGCACGAAAAGATTCTTTATAGAGATAGTTAGAGTGTCATACAGTTGGTGAGGAACCCGGTCTATCATTTAAAGATAAAACACGAAAGGCGATACCATTTCACTTGCAGGTTAGTGGAAGATGGTAATGTGTTTTGAGAAGATAGAGGGTGCAAAGAATCCAACAAACATGTTGACAAAATGTGTTGGTGTTGGAATATTGAGGTTGTGCAAAACCTTAATTGGTATGGTGCAGTGAAGATATTCATGATCGTTTGAGAATGAAATTCTTGGTTGACTGGATCAGTCTCCAAGTGAGAGAATTGTTAGGTTATGGAGCCTGCTGCTTATTTATAATTGAGTCAACGTTTATACATAGTATAGCTATATTTGGTAAATGACATATAAAGTAAATTGTTATAAATAGTAAATAGCTATGTATAATAAATAGCTATATCGGGTAAAGCTATATAAGGTAAATAGTTATACATAGTAGATGGTTATATCTGGTAAAGCTAAATATAGTAAGCTAAACCATATATATATCCCCTCAGGCAGAGCTTTGAAAATGTACGTTCTATTCTCTATTCTCTCTTATACATACCCATCAATACAAATCCTTTAATCAGAGTTCTCCTTGCATTTTCTCTCTCTTATTTCTTTGTGTTTATCTAGATCGAGTGTGTGCGTTGTTGTGCGATCCTAACAGCCTGCGCTTGTATGTTCAATCGTCTGCGACACATCCAACTTGCCTCTACACTAGGCCAAGTCATTCGGTTCGACCTTGCTTCTGCTCGGGCCAAGGTCTCTCAATGCAACGTCGCATCTCATCTTGTCATCTCGATCCCCATCGATGGGGTCCATATGAATTGACGCCATCCCAAGTCTCAAAATGTCGTTGGCCATCATAACTCGCTCGATTGTGTCGTTCATCTCATCGGGACTTCCCGAACATCCATCCATCTGAGTTCTATCGAGGCATTGGCCCTCCCGTGCCAATGTCAAGTCATTTACGGATACTGTACCAAATAGCGGGTGTATGTAGCAACCTCCAACATGCGGGCTAGGGCGCAATACCAGCACACCCATGTCGTCCGGTACTGTCCTTCAAAAATTCATTTCAAAGGAAGTCGCCCGAGACACTCGTCTCCACACGCTCGCCCACACTGTGACACACGTATGTGCCATAGGGTAGCTCACTTAGGCCACATGGCCTAGGGGTGGTGGAGAGCTAACACCATGGTACCCCCTATAGTACATTTTGAGCCATTTTCAATCTTCCAAGCGTAGACATGATTTTGGTGAACGATCATACGGTGTCGTGCATTGTCCGTCCAGTGTCCAATTGACACCAAACTTGGCGAGCATTCATATTTCATATGGACTGACTTAACTCCTGAACCGCATGCCCAAATTCCTTTCGAAACTCCAACTTTTGAGGTTAAGGCCCGGGGCCCTACCCGACCCTTCGACAAGCCTATCTTTGCCTTTCATGTCTATTCTGATGTCTCTGTCTTGCTGATGTCTCAACTTGTCTTCAATGTTCACTTCGCGTGGTGGTGTGTTGGATGATGCATCATCCTCCTCGGTTGTATCATGACACTTTTCTATATTGGCCCGCATGTGGCCGGGTGGGCGTCTCTTGAGGGACACCGCTTTGCTTGACATGACATGAGGGTCCCAACCTACTATCTTCATAATATGGTTGTGACACCCAGCAGGACTGCTACAGCCCCTGAACGTTCTCCAGTGGAAATGGGAAACAGTCTGTATGGATTTTGTCTTGGGTTTGCCAAAGACAAAGCAAGGTTTCAACATCATCTAGGTAGTTGTAGACAGACTAACCAAGACGGCCCACTTCATTCGAGGCAAGTCCACATATCGAGTGGATCGATGGGCTCAGTTATATATCAAGGAGATAGTATGACTACATGGGGTACCAGTGTCCATAGTATCAGACTGAGACACCAGGTTCACCTCTCAGTTTGGAAAAGTCTCCAGAAAGCACTAGGAACTCAGTTGAGGTTTAGTACCACGTTCCATCCTCAAACGGACAGACAGACCAAAAGGCTAAATCAGATCTTAGAGGATATGTTACGAGCCTATTCTTTAGATTTCTCTGGGTGTTGGGACGAACATCTTCCTTTGATGGAGTTTGCCTTCAATAACAATTATCAAGCGACCATCCAGATGACCCCCTTCAAGGCACTGTATGGGTGTAGGTGTCGAACACCAGTGTTTTGGGAAGAGGTAGGCACGCAGCAACTACTGGGACTAGAGTTGGTTCAGGTCACCAATGCAGCGGTGCAGAAAATCAAGTAGAGGATACTCACCGCACAGAGCCGACAGAAAAGCTATGACGATTTGTGTAGAAGGGACCTCGAATTTGAGATGGATGACCACGTGTTCCTGAAGGTAGCCCCTATGAGGGGGGTGTTCAGGTTTGGAAAGAAGGAAAAATTAAGCCCAAGGTTCTTAGGCCCCTTCGAGATTCTAGAAAGAGTTGGGGCTGTGGCTTACAAAATTGCCTTGCCACCGAGCCTTGCCACTGTACACAATATGTTTCACGTATCCATGCTACGAAAGTACACTCCAGACCCTATCCATGTAATCGAGCACGAGATGCTCCCTCTTCGGGAAGATTTGTCTTACAAGGAAAAGCTTAACAAAATTTTGGCTAGAGACACTAAACGATTGCACAACAAAGTTATTCCCTTGGTTAAGGTCTCATGGAGTAACAACCGTGAGGAAGAGGCATCCTAGGAACGAGAAGAGAACGTGAGGAGAGCTTATCCCAAACTCCTCCAAGGGATATCCACTTTCGGGGATGAAAGTTCCTAAGGAGGGGAGAGTTTGTAACGCCAAAAAAAAGGGGGGGGGGGGGCTAAGTCAACAGTGGGGCAAAAATGTCATTTTCCCCCTCCAGCCATGATAGGGGTTCAAGGAAAACCCCATCAAATCTCCTACAAAAGAAAAAGAAATTTAGAGAGAAAATTGAGAGGAAATAGAAAAGTCGCTGCGAAGTTCATCGGAATCCACCTTTAGACGAGACTTGTACAAGGATTGAGAGGCTAGCGAGGCCGACGCTCTATCAAGATCCAAAAACGTTTCGTGAGGTAAGGTTCTGAACGACATTTTCTAGATCTAAGTTTTCCTATGTGAATCGAGTCCTAAAATATTGAGATATTCATCTAGGAACAACTCTACGCACGATCTGTGAAGAAGTTTGGCCGAAATCTCAATCCGAAGGCGGAGATCCGAGAATAGTCTGAGAATGGTAAGTGTACATTCGACGCTCTTAACTCGTCCAGTAGTTAAGCCAAAAAATTACAAAAAGAATACCAGGACGTAGCCTGTAACATGATCTAAAACCTTGCTGAAGAAATCATATCAATCATATCAAGGGATATCCACTTTCGGGGATGAAAGTTCCTAAGGAAGGGAGAGTTTGTAACGCCAAAAGGGGGGGGGGGGGGCTAAGTCAACAGAGGGGCAAAAATGTCATTTTCCCCCTCCATCCATGATAGGGGTTCAAGGAAAACCCCATCAAATCTCCTACAAAAGAAAAAGAAAGTTAGAGAGAAAATTGAGAGGAAACAGAAAAGTCGCTGCGAAGTTCATCGGAATCCACCTTCAGACGAGACTTGTATAAGGATTGAGAGGCTAGCGAGGCCGACGCTCTATCAAGATCCAAAAACGTTTCGTGAGGTAAGGTTCTGAACGGCATTTTCTAGATCTAAGTTCTTCCTATGTGAATCGAGTCCTAAAATATTGAGATATTCATCTAGGAACAACTCTACGCACGATCTGTGAAGAAGTTTGGCCGAAATCTCAATTCGAAGGCGGAGATCCGAGAATAGTCTGAGAATGGTAAGTGTACATTCGACGCTCTTAACTCGTCCAGTAGTTAAGCCAAAAAATTACAAAAAGAATACCAGGACGTAGCCTGTAACACGATCTAAAACCTTGCTGAAGAAATCATATCAATCAAACTCCGAACCAAAAGATATGTAAATCCAAAATGTGACTTATGTTACGGATTGCAGAGGAGAGAGAGAGAGAAAAAAAAAGAAAAAAAAGACTGCGTCGGTCGGCGAGCGGTGGAGGGCAGTGCGGCAGTCGCCGGACACCTGTCAATCATTGACTGGAGCAACGCAGCCCTAGTGAGATGACGACACGTGTCATCTGCAAACCCGAAGCTGAACTGCAAACCCAAACCGAACCGAATCATCTAACCCGCGACTGCACAGAAGCAACCGTGTGTGGTATTCGCGTGTGCGGCCTGTGATTGACGCACTTCCTCGCGTGTGGTTGACACATAGCTGGCACGTGAGGGCGAGTGAGACGGCCGTTTTGGCCCGTTTGCCCTTTGTTTGCCCGGTTGTAGTCCCGATTCCAGTTCTAATACTATTTTTATGTGAATAGGGATCTAATTGAAGAAAATCAGTGTTTTTGGACACCTCACGGGCATAGAAACGATAGCAAAAGGGCACGCGTCAACCAGGTAAGTCACCACCCAGTGTTTAGGAAGAAATACTTGTAGGATTCTCTTAGACTATATGCATGCTAGTTATTCGCCTTAGGTGGTAGCCTCTTAATAATTGTTATGAGCTGATGATGTGTAATATTATGAGAAGTTTTGGGTGAATTATCTGAGCGTGCGATCATGCTTTAAATTTTTGCTGTACATTTGCATGTGTTAATTCATGTTGGAATTGCGTATCCACATTCCGGGTGCTTGATGGATGACTTTACCCCATTGAGTGTGAACTTCGCGTTCTAGGTGCTTGATGGAGGCCATTGCCCCGTTAAGATTTGGTGCCTAATTTGCATGAATTATATAGTATGATGTTAGACGATGGTTGTATGCACACTCTGTTATTTTCTATGGCCCATTACTATGATAAGCCTAGGGATTTGATGTTAGGAACGACAAGTCGCTCTAGATAGACTTAATCTTCCCCTAGGAACTTAACGGATTACCACGACAACAAAGTATCTCAGGAATGTTCATAGATTGCTAGCGTGGGAATGGTATCTATAGCTTCGTGGGAGGACCAAGGGTTCCTGACCAGTTCTTATTGCTCTTAGTCATTTCGTATGGGAAATGTGTCCCCACGTCGTACTACCCATTAGCTTCATGGGAACAGGTTGGGTTGCGCGCCCCATAGGGGGACTATATGGGTTAGGAGGTACTCAGCACATCCCTAGGCTAGATACCACTAGACCTAGATAGTCATGCAAAGGTAGTACCTCATAGAGAGATATCGACCATATCAGCTTGTCGTAAGGAACCTTTAGGTATCTAATGAAAGGACAATGAACCAGTGAAGCTCAAGGGGCAAGCTCCAAGGGACTAAGATTAGAACCAAATGTCCTAGAACAAAATTAGGAGACCGTGGAAATCTGTTAAGTTAGGATGCGAAGAGAGCCTATAAGTAGGTGGCTTATTGAGTATAATTTTTATACTCATCCTTGCGACGTTTTCCTTTTTTAGGAGCGCAAGACATTGGCCAAGGGCGGGTATGATGGAGACGAGGATTGTCACAGAGGAATGAGATGTCTCGGGGCGTCAGTTCAGTCTTTATTTTGTATTTGCATTCTTTCATAATTTGTTTCCAAACTGTTAATTGTTTTTTTGTTTGTCGTTCGAAAACTTTATTGGAATTAAATGATTTTCTCTATTGCATATTTAAATTATTTTGTGCATTCATGTGTCGTTGATAGTCACTGTCCGTAGTAAAATATTGGGTCGTGACAAATTTGGTATCAGAGCCAGATACCAGACGATGTGCTAGCCTTCTTGCTGTTCCTCGAAGGGGGGTAGACACGAGATGGTGTGCCAGTAAGGATGCTAGGCCCCAAAGGGGGGTGAATTTGGGGGTGGTCCCACATCGATTGGAGGAAGGAAAGAGTGTCAGCGAGGACTCTGGGCCCCGAAAGGGGGTGGATTGTGATGTCCCACATTGGTTGGGGAGGAGAAAAATCCACCATTTATAAGGGCGTGGAAACCTTCTCCTAGCAGACGCGTTTTAAAGCCTTGAGGGGAAGCCCGAAAGGGAAAGCCCAAAGAGGACAATATCTGCGAACGGTGGATTTGGGACGTTACAGCTGTTGTTGCTGAGAGTGCTTCAAATTCAAGCCTATGACATAATAGACTTGGACATATGAGCGTTAAAGGAATGAAGATGTCAGAAGAAATTTCGGAACGTCTGAAATCTGTTGATATGAGTCCTTATGAGAACTACGTTATGAGCAAACAGAAACGAGTTAGTTTCACAAAGACAGTTAGAGAATTGAAGAAAAGTACCAGGACAACGAAGCAAGTGGGAGTTGAGGTTGAGTTGCTGAAAGATTCGCCTAGTGATGTTGTAGCAGATACTCAAGAAACTCCGGAGACTATTGCTGAGGAACCAGAGGTGAAGCAAGTGGGAGTTGAGGTTGAGTTGCTGAAAGATTCATCTAGTGATGTTGTAGCAGATACTCAAGAAACTCCTGAGTAGGAACCAGAAGCAAAGCAAGTGACACCTGAGCAAGTGTTGAAAAGATCATCTAGAGCCATCAGTACCAGATAGGTATGTGCCTTCTTTACACTATCGGTTGGTGACTGATGAAGAGGAGCGAAAGCCCCTTGATGAGACCCTACAGTTGGAGGATACAACTAAGTGGGAGTAAGCTACGAATGATGGGATGTCTATGCTTCAGAAATGTGTTGCTCTTTCATCTGCTAAGG
The DNA here is from genome assembly GCA_018691285.1 of Cucurbita argyrosperma subsp. sororia. Taxonomy (NCBI): domain Eukaryota; kingdom Viridiplantae; phylum Streptophyta; class Magnoliopsida; order Cucurbitales; family Cucurbitaceae; genus Cucurbita; species Cucurbita argyrosperma. The sequence goes on along the minus strand of CM031890.1, from coordinate 11,990,884 downwards.
CTGAGTACGTGGCAATAGCTGAAGCTGGAAAGGAGATGATATGGATGACAGACTATCTAGAAGAATTAGGCAAGAAGCTGCGCAAGAAGATTCTTCAGGTAGATAGTTAGAGTGTCATGCAGTTGGTGAGAAATCCGATCTATCATTCAAAAATAAAACACAGAAGGCGATACCATTTTCACTCGGAGGTTAGTGGAAGATGGTGATGTACTTGGAGAAGATAGAGGGTGCAAGGAATCTAACAAACATTTTGTGTTGATGTTGGAACATTGAGGTTGTGCAAAGCCTCAAGTGGTATGGTACAGACTGAGAATGAAATTCTTGGTTGACTGGATTAGTCTCCAAGTGGGAGATTGTTGGGGTTGACTGGACCAGTCTCTAATTGGGAGATTGTTGGGATATGGAGACTGTGGGAGATTGTTGGGATATGGAGACTGATGCTTAGATCGGGTAGAGATATATTTGGAAGATATTTCGTAAGAATTTGATAGAGATATATATGGTAGATATTTGGTAAATATTTGATAGAGATATCTTTGTGTTCATCTTGATCGAGTGTGTGCGTTGTTGAGCGATCCTAACAATTGGTATCAGAGCTAACAACTAGTATCAATCCTAACATATCGTTCCTCGATCAAAAAATATTTTACAAAAATAAGAGTAAATGATTGCATATATGTATAGAAAATTAGTAATGATACAAAGAAGCAAAACAATAAACAATAGAAATGGGAAATTATTGGAATATCTCAACCCAACTGAATAATGATGGTTAAATAATTAGATATTTGAGCAGATTCTTCCCTCTTCGAAGCTCTGCAATCCCATTTTGCTTCTCTTTCTCCAACTCAAAGGGAAATCAAAGAGAGAATGGAACGTATTATATTAAAAAAAAATAATAATAATAATAATTCAATGCAAATTATTAAAAAAAAAATGTGCATGTTTTCTAACAATTTATGGTACAATTTTGTCGGCCGGAACCGAAAAGAAGAGAGTTGAAGGCATTGTAATTGAAAATGAGAGAGATGTCATAATATTGACAAAGGCAAAGCCAACGCGGAGGCGGCAAATGTCAAAATATACCTTACCTTCCTACTTCTAATAATTTGGGCGCACATGCATTCCCCAAATAAAAATTCACTCACCTAATATATTCCAAAACTATCTTCCATTATATACATATTTTTTTATTGTGGCTGCACATGCCTATAAGCCCACACCCGCTGCTCCCCCTCTTCATTCCCCTTCTCCTCAACCATTTACATATATTCTTTTATTACCTTCCCTCCAACATTCGATGAACTTGGGACAAAAACAAGTTGACTTTACTTCATAAAACATATACCTCTCGAATAAGTTGCATCACCCACAGACTATTTTACAAGGTTGGAGTTATTCTCGATCCGCCTCAGACCAATTGGTGGCCTTCGGGTTGTGTTCTTCTCATTTCATTATTCCATATGGGAAATTGTGACCTATGAATGGTGATGAGCTTAACAATTATACATCAATTAAACTAGGCAACCTTATTTTAACGGTCAGTTTTAATGGTGTGACGTTGGAGAGTGGGGAAAGTGAAACCAAAATGTATATAAACCTCTGGGTGTCCGTAATTTTACAGATAACAAACACAGTGAAAGACAAGACAAGCATCAAACATTAACAATCTGGATAAACCCAAAACACAATTGTCTTACATTTATTACATCACGTCTATCACTAAGTTTCAGTCATTCTTTCTTCATCAAAATGAAAACCAAGTAATCCTATCATCCACACAATCTCTATTAACAATATATATAATATCTATGAACACAAAGCATGGAGCTTCAAACCAAGAAAAAGGAAAAAAAAGAAAAAAGAAAACTCATTTACTTGAATGTTGTTTAGGCAAATAATTGGAGTATGTAGAGGAGGAGGAGGAGGAGGTTAAAGGGTATTTCCAAAAGAAACAGTAAGAGTATGGAGGTGTTTGTTATATACAGCATCTGAGGAAGCTTGTTGCCTCTGCCACCCGGCCTCTGTTATAAACGCTGTTTCCGCCGCCGTACCTCTACTTATGTTCTCTACATACATTGGTTCAGTTTGAAATTGAAATTCTTGATTTTGCACTGCCGCCGCCGCGTTCCCCATGACCATATATGGATTCCCCACAAACTCCGACCATTTGATGTCTTCCGGAATTGCAGTTGGATTTAGTTTCTCTGATTTAGCGCAATCGGGGAGCCCCCCCCAGGAGAAGTTACTGGCGTCGTAGAAGTGGTTGTTTCCGCCGACACCGCCGGTGAAAGTGGTTCCCTCCCAGGTGGGTACTTGGGGCTTGGTCGGGATTGGCGGCGGGGGGAGGTTGAAGCAGAGGGAATTGGGATTTGGATTTGGGATTCTAGAGGGTGCGTAATTGAGGTGATGAAAAGAGAGGTAATCCACCATTTCAGAAGGTGTGTTGGTTGTGGAAGTTTGGAATCGGAAAAAGTCCTGTGGAGTTTGGGAGAAGATTTGGGAATTGGAATTATGTGGATTGGCGATGATTGGGAGAGGTGTTGTCTCCGTTGCATTGTTGGTGGCTTCATCGGAGCTGTTGTCGTTGCTTCTGTGAGAGGTGGGTGTGGCCGGGACCTTATTATTCTCACTCTCATTGTCAACATCAGCTGACACACACACAGGCTTATGGGTGTTGGGGTCAATCCCTTTCTGCCTCAGTTTCTTCTTAATGCACGAATTCCACAAGTTCTTTATTTCATTGTCTGTTCTTCCTGGGAGCTGAGCAGCAATCTGAGACCATCTGCGCACAAACAAACCATTCAATTCCAATGGGTATTGCAGGATACGATGATAGGAAAAAAGGAGGAGTACCTGTTTCCAAGCACGGCATGAAGCTCAATGATCAAGTCCTCCTCCTGTTGGGAGAAAGGACCTCTCTTTAAATCAGGCCTGAGGTAGTTAATCCATCGGAGGCGGCAGCTCTTTCCACAGCGTTGAAGGCCTAGAAGGAAGGAAGAAGGGAGAGGAGAAGTGAGAGAGAGAGAGAGAGAGAGAGAGAGAGAGAGAGAGATTAGTATGGATAGAAAAAGAAAAAGGGATGATATTGATGGGAACCAGCGAGTTTAGGGACAGAGCTCCAACAGCCATGGCCATGCTTGGTGATATAATTGAGAAGCTTTTCATCTTCATCCGGAGACCAAAGTCCTTTCCTTAGCTTCTGTTTATAGCAACAAGAGTGCCTTCCCATGTGGAGGAGGATTCAATTGCGTTGCGAGAAAACAAAAAAGAAATGGTGCCAACACAGAGGATAATGAAAAGTTTATTGGAGAAAAAAAAAAAGAAAAAAGGTGGGGAAAAAGTGTAAGCTTCAAGAAATGTCAGCAACAGGTACAGAAACAGGAACAGCAACAGCAACAGGAAGGGAAGAAAATAAGAGAGAGAGAGAGAGAGAGAGAGAGAGGAAGATGGGCGAAAGAGAAAGATGATAAGGAAGGGTTATGAAAGGGAAATGGTAGGGATTCTGAATTTAATAGGGGCAGTGTCAGGGGAGCCCCTTTTTTAAGATTCACACCATTTATTTTCGCCTCAGGAGCTTCCACGTCACCCATGGGGTCCTCTTCTGGACGGTCAGGATTCATTCCACACCATTAAACTATTTGACTTCTATATACGTCTCATCACTCATCCCACTCCTTTTCTCTCTGTTCCCATCACTATTTTTCATGCACCGACGCCCTCTCTTCCCCTTTTCCTCCTCAAAATTCATAACACAGTCTTATACTCCATGGGTAATCCAGATTTTTCACCACGGTATCATATTCTCCCGTCTCCCGTTTTGAATATAAACTCTCATGGTTTTTTGTTTTGGGATTTTTTAAAAACTCTTATGACTTTGTTTTCGACTTTTCTAAAAGGCCTCACTCAACAATTCTCCCCTCGAACAAAGTACACTATAAGCCTCCCTTCAGGTTTATGGAGTTCTCGAACAGCCTCTTCTTAATCGAGGCTCGACTCCTTTCTCTAGAGCCCTCGAACAAAGTACACTCTTTGTTGTACACCTTTCATAGCTTTGTTTTGGGCTTCTCCAGAAGGCCTCACTCAACAATCCTCCCCTCGAACAAAGTACTATAAGCCTCCCTTCAGGCTTATGGAGTTCTCGAACAGCATCTCTTTAATCGAGGCTCGACCCCTCTAGAGCCCTCAAACAAAGTACACTTTTTGTTGTACACCCTTTGTTCGATATTTGGAGATTCTATTGTCATGTCTTAGTTTAGGGCATCGACCCCTTTCTCTAGAGCCCTCAAACAAAGTACACTTTTTGTTGTACACCCTTTGTTCGATATTTGGGGATTCTATTGTCATGTCTTAGTTTAGGGCATGACTCTGATACCATGTTAGGAATCACGACTCTCCACAATGGTACGATATTGTCCACTTTGAGCATAAGCTCTCATGGCTTTCTTTTGGGCTTCCCCAAAATGCCTCGTAACAATGAAGATGTATTCCTTTACTTATAAACCCATGATCATTCTTTAAATTAGCTAACGTGGGACTAACTCCCAACAATCCTCAACATATCTCAACTTTTAAAACGCTTTTACTTCGGAGAGGTTATAATGCTTCGTTCCTCTCTCTAACTGACATGAGACCTCGGTTATCCTTACTCTATTTACCCTTAACCAAAACCTTAAGAAACCTCTACTATTTAATATAATTTGTGAAGGTTAAATGGATTGGGTTTGTGCACCTAAAAAAGGTTTCTAATAACTCACTTAGCTATATATCGGTTTCTATAGCTTAAGAAATATTTAATAAGTCTTCACTCTCAAGTCTCCCATTTCTAATGTTTATATGATTGTTTTATGAAAGGTTTAATCTAAACACAAATTCATTAGATTTACTATGTTAAGGCCATAATCTGTAAGTGAAAGTTTAATTACTTACTTAGTAGAATAAAAGGCATGAAAGTGGTTTTTGAAAATGGTAGATGGACTAAAATAGACGGTTGATGAAACGTTATAAGAATTGAAGTTTATGAAATAGATGGTTTTAAAAGGCAAGAAGAAGAAGCAGCAAATCCCACCGCAGTATCCAATGAATGAATATAGAAATAATGAATGAAATAACAAAACAAGTAAACCCTACCGCTCATTATGGAAATCACGTTACATTGACACATTCATGATCCACCGCTAGCAGATATTGTACTCTTTAAACTTTTTCTTTCATACTTTTCTTTAAGGCTTTAAAATACGTATGTTAAGGGAGGATTTTCACACTCTTATAAATGGTGGTTTGTTCTCCTCCCAATCAATGTGGGACATCACGACAATGGTTCCTCGTTACACTCGTTGCATTTGTTAATCCTTGCTGCCACCCTCTCCCTTTTTATTTATTGCCATTACACCCATTAAACCACTCTTCCTCTATACTCGAACTCATCCTCTTTTTGGAAAATATTAACTCTCAACCTAAATCAACTCCCACTGTGGTGACCGTTAAAATGCATTTCAATTAATAAACGTAGGTCCTACCCTTTTATATTATTGTATTATTGTGTTCCTCTTCGAATTGGATACAACCTCTCGTCCGTTGATGGAGAGGATAAACAAGGAGTGGGACATGTGTGAGTTTGACCTCACCCATGAAACCGCCACCATAGGTTTAAGATTTGCATTGTTTCTTTTGACTTTTATAATTTTGTAAGGGATAAGAAAACAACACATTTTTATTTTCTCCTTGTAACGACCCAGATCTACCGCTAGCAAATATTATTCTCATTGGGTTTTCCTTTGAGTGGATAGCAGATATTGTTCTCTTTGGACTTTCCCTTTCGCGCTTCTCCTTTAGGCGTTCCCTTTCGCGCTTCTCCTCAAGGCTTTAAAACTCGTCTAGGGGAAGGTTTCCACACCCTTTATAAAGGGTGATTTGTTCTCCTCCCAACTAATGTGGGACATCACAATTCACCCCCCTTTGGGGCCCAGCGTCCTCGCTGACACTCTTTCCTTCCTCCAATCGATGTGGGACCACCCCTTTAGGGCCCATCGTCCTTACTGACACACTGCCTCGTGTCTACCCCCTTTAGGGAACAGCGAGAAGGCTGGCACATTGTTCTGTGTCTGGCTCTAATACCATTTGTAACGACCCAGATCTACTGCTAGCAGATATTGTCCTCTTTGGGCTTTCCCTCAAGGCTTTAAAACGCGTCTAGGGGAAGGTTTTCACACCCTTATAAAGAGTGATTTGTTCTCCTCCGAATCAATGTGAGACATCACAGTCCTCCACTTCAACTGGGTAGTGAGTGAAAGGAAGGCAACCATCAATTAAGTAAGAGAGAGAAGGGTTTAGAAAGAAAACAAAAAAGATTAAGAAATAATTAAGAAAGAAAGGAAAGGATATGTGTTGATATGTGTAATTGCAGAGGGCATGTGCAGAGAAGGATGAAACAGTGTTCTAAATCATTGGTTACAAATATTTTAATTCAAAAAACAACCAAAGGGGGTTTGGATATGTATATGTGTGTGGGAATGGGCTGTCCGATAGTAATATATTATAGAATAGAATAGAAAAGAATAGCAGACATTGTATACATTTGGATAATTAAGTTTGTAATGAGAATCGAAGAGAAGATGCTCTCAATATCTTGTTTTAAAAGCGCCAAAAAAGTGAGCTGTTGTGTTTGCCAAGTCAACCCATGTTCACTCCACACCCTCATTCATCTCCTCTAATCTTTCTTAATTTACTTTGTTATTTAGATGTAGGTTGGATTAGGAGGGAAGATTGTAGCAAAGGAAGGAGGGTTGGATGGTACATATTGTCGTTCTTTTGTTCTTGTTTCTCTAAAAAGCCTCCTATGAATACAAATAGTATTCCTTACTAGTATACCTATTGTAATGTCCCACGTTGGTTGGGGAGGAGAATAAACCATCATTTATAGAGGTGTGGAAACCTTCCCCCAGCAGACGCATTTTAAAGTCTTGAGGGAAAGCCCAAAAGAGAAAATCCAAATAGGACAATATCTGCTAACGATGGATCTAGGTTGTTACACCTACCTATCATCTTCTCTTTAATAGTCACTGTGAGACGCTGAGTAATTCATGTTAGATGATGAAAGTCCCACATCGGCTAATTTAGGGAATGATCATGGGTTTACAAGTGAGGAACTCTATCTCCATTGGTATATGAGGTATTTTGGAGAAGCCCAAAGCAAAGCCATGAGAACTTATGTTCAAAGTTGACAATATCATACCATTGTGGAGAGTCGTGTTCGTCTAATATGGTATCAAAGTCATGCCCTAAACTTAGTCGTGCCAATAGATTGGTAAATTCTCAAATGTCGAACAAAGAACTCCAAAAGAAAAAAGGAGTCAAGCCTCCTCGAAGGCAGTAAAAATTACCAAGACTCCAAAGGAGTCGAGCCTCGATTAAGGGGAGACGTGTTTTGTTCGAGGGGAGGTGTTAGATGATGAAAGTCCCACATCGGTTAATTTAGGGTATGATCATGGGTTTATAAGTGAGGAACACTATCTCCATTGGTACGAGGTCTTTTAGAGAAACCCAAACCAAAGCCATGAGAGCTTATGCTCAAAGTGGACAATATTATACCATTATGGAGAGTCGTGTTCGTCCAACAATTCATTTACCTTTGAGTTTAGATATTTTGATAATAGGTTGGTGATGTTTTTGGCTGATTGATTAATAAGGATATTAATTTTAACTATTTGAAAAGGTTAGACAACATTTTCCACTTAATTTTACAACTTGTTACTCAAACCTCAAACCGTCTCTTTCTAGTTAGCACAAACTAGATGATAATGAACCATATAAAGTAGAACACCATGCTCAATACATGATATCGATTGTTTTATGCAATATGTCAAACTCGCTATCATTCAAATGATTTTAGTATATATCTCTTAGCAAGTTGCTTTCAAGGAGATTGATTGATATATATTCATACACTTTAGCCCATATCTGAATCACATTTGATAAACTTTGGGATACCAAACATTGGATCTATAATTAAATACAGAAGAAAAAGAACACTTTCTTTGTTTCTGTATGTGGAAGTGTCATTCGTGAAAGGATATTGGATAGGGATATTTGGCAGGCACCGAGTATTGAGAGAACAAGTTTTGTGGTATGGGACTAAGAAATGATGTATGGAAGTTCACTGTTGTTGTGGGAAACACTTCTCAATGCTTTGGAAAGACAGCTGAATCTGATAAGGATTCAATGATCCTTGCCTTTGAAAAGACCCAATGTATTTGTCTATTAATATTCATAAACTTGTCATTTCAATATGTAATCATCACACAAAACCTTGCCCAACTTGCTTACTATATATGGAACCTTAACATCTTAATAACAATCATTATACTCACTTTTCACTTTGTTCTAACTTTAAAATTTTAATTTTATCAGATTGAAGAATATATTTGAATCAAATTGTGAAATTAACACCCACTTCAGAACTTAATGATCAACCATAAACTTATCAATAAATTCAAAATCAAAGGATGAAGCAAAAGACCCATAAAAAGTGACATCCACAAAAGTAGTCGGTTTGGGATAACCTTACGAAGAAAAAAAGAAACAAAAATCACTTTTTCAATAAGCAATCTTGGAAGAATTACTAATTCAAAGTACTTTTAGTATAACTTTTAAATTTAAAATAAATTTAGATGCTTAAAGAGTTACTTTTTCTTTGGCAACAACCACTTCTAACGCATAATAAAACTGCATGTCAATGTCATTTATATGTAAGGGCCACTTCTAACTCATAATCAAACTATTATTACATATATATCGTTTATATGTAATAACCACTTCTAACTCATAGTCGAATTGTTATTACATGCATATTGTGGTGTGTTAATGTAACGGTCTACTTTTCGAGGGACTCGAGCCACAGACTGTTACTCACTAAAGTGGAAATAAGTTAAAATACGTAGAATTTAAAACTTTTAAATGTGCATTCACATGAAGAAAGTTTAGATTTAGTACGAAGATGTTTAAAAATACCTCACAAACTAAAGACCCACACGACACACACAAAAAAAACATGACATAGATAGTTCGTAAAATCCAGAAATATACAAAAATGCAAGGGTTCGTAAAGAAAACATATCAATGGGGTACACGACACTGATCTAGCCCAAAACTCCATAGCCCCAACTCGTGTGTGCCTCCGCCGCATCCTCTCCATCATGCTTCATCTGAAAGAAAGTCAAAGTAGCAGAAATGGTGTACGGTTCTACAAAAACTCCACAAGGAGGAGATGGTGTACGATTTTCCGGCAATCGAAGGCGTGAACAGGCTATGCGACGGGTGTCTCATCGGCAAGTAGAGGCGCACCCCCTTTCTATCTCAGGCATCCCACCACACCGGTGAGCTGTTGGAGCTCGTGCACGGCGATATTTGTGGGCCCATCAAGCTGATGACCCCAGGCGGCAAGACCCTCTTCCTCCTGCTGGTCGATGACAAGAGCCGCTTCATATGCCTGGTCCTGCTGCAAGCGAAGAGTGAGGCGGCAGAGGCGATTAAGCGCATCCAAGCGCGCGTGGAGCCCAAATGCGGGAAGAAGATACGAGTGTTGTGCATGGACCCAAGCAGAGAATTCACCTCGGTGAGTTTCGGTAAGTACTGCGACGAGCTCGGCATGCAGTGGAACCTAACGGCGCCCTACTCCCCCCAGCAGAACGGGGTGGTGGAGCGCCAAAATCAGACCATTGTCGGGACAGCAAGATCACTGCTAATGACGGTAGGGATGCTTGGGAGGTTCTGAGGAGAGGTAGTCATGACGGCCGTCTACCTCCTAAACCGGTCGCCAATGCGAAGCCTCGACAGGAAGATGCCACACTAGGCCTGGTACAACAAGAAGCCAGCGATACATCATCTCCAAGTGTTCGGCTGCGTCGCATACATGAAGATCACGCGTCTCCACCTCGCCAAGCTCGATTCCAAGGGGCTGAAGGTCGTCTTCATAGGCTACAAACCCGAGAGCAAGGCGTACAGGCTCTATGATCCTGTGGGGGGGTGAGAGCTCACGTGTCGCGCGACGTTGTCTTCGATGAGAGCACCTTATGGCAGTGGAACGACGTGACCGAGGCCGACCAAAACTTAAATCAAGTCATGATGGAGGACCTCGTCACTGAGCTGAGAGAAGGAGGAGTGCAGCATCAGAAACCATCACCGTCGCCAACAGCTGCACTAGCCTAGGCCAACTCCAACCACAACTCCGATTGCACCCCCTGAACTAGTGGAGTTCGCAAAACCACGTACTGCGGATTCGACACTGGATGTCGATCACAATGATGGTCTGGTGGCCAGGTACTTGAGTATGGAAGATCTATTGGGAGGAGGTGAACCACGTGGACTGGCGACACGTGACAAGAAGAGGTGGCCGAACTGCTTGCCATTAGTGCGGATGAACCGAACACCTTCGCCGAAGCAGAAAGGAACTCCTGCTGGTTAAAGGCAATGCAGGAAGAGATGACGTCCATCACTGAGAACAAGACGTGGAGTCTGGAGGACATGCCGCCGGGACACCGAGCCATAGGGCTCAATGTTAAATAAATCTCACCAATTTGTGAAATAAATCTCACACTAACAATAAAACGCTATGATACCAATTTGTGAAAATATACTACTCGAGTATTTGTGAGAGAGATGTCGAGGGTGGAGAGACAAAGAGACAAAGAACACTGAGTTTATCCAAAAACCCTTTTCTATTACTTCTATGTATTTTTTCCTTTTTTCTTTTCTTTGTTTCTTTTCTCTCTGCTCTGTTTCTTTGCTCTCTTGCTTTACAATAGAAATACTAGGTATTTATAAGCTTTTCTAACTCTAATAATAGGTATAAAAGAGCCACCCATGCCATTATTCATACAAAGGCTCTTGGCTTTTTCTTTCACCACTGACTTTTGGCCTTTTGGCTTTTTCTTTCACCACTGACTTTTGGCCTTTTCTTTCACCGTCGACTTTTCAAATTAAACTCTATTAACATATTAACTAAAATTGGCATTTAGCATTTAAAGTTTATTCAACACTCAAATGGTTCTTCAAACTAAAGCGTAATGAAGAGGGAGAAGTTGTGAAGCACAAGGCCTGTCTGGTGGCGAAGGGCTACATCTAGAAGCAAGGAGTGGACTTCGAAGAGGTATTCACGCCGGTGGCAAAGTTGGAATCTATCCGCTTATTGCTGGCGATTGCGGCTCATCATTCCTGGGAGGTCCACCACATGGACGTGAAGTCTGCTTTCCTCAACAAAGAGCAGAAGGAGACCGTCTACGTGTGACAACGACCTGGTTTTCTGGACAACAACTCTAGCAAGGTACTGTGCTTGCACAAAGTACTCTACGGGCTTTGGCAAGCACCACAAGCCTAAAACGCGAAGCTTGACAGTACCTTTCTGTCGCTGAAGTTCAAGAGTTGTGCCTCTAAGCATGGCATGTACATGCACGCCCATGGCAAGCAGCGGCTGATCGTGGGAGTGTACGTCGACCACCTCATAATCACTAGAGGTGACATGGAAGTTTTTGGGAGATTCAAGAGGGATATGTCAAAGAACTTCAAGATAAGTGATCTCGGTGTGCTCAGCTACTACCTCGACATCGAAGTGCAACAGAGTACTGCCGACATCACCATATGTCAAGGTGCGTACGCAAAGAAGCTGCTGGACATAGCTAGGCTAGCGGACAGTAACCGTCCAAAGACGCCAATGGAGGCCCAACTCTAGCTAAAGAAGTCGGCACTACGACGACAGTCGACTCCACCAATTACTGTAGAATTACCGCAACATTGTTGGGAGCCTGCGCTATCTGGTAAACACACGCCCTAACCTTGCTTATTCCGTTGGATACGTGAGTAGGTTTATGAAAGCACCTAGGGAGGAGCATCTAGTGGCTGTAAAGTGCATCCTGCGCTATGTATTCGAAACCAAAGGCTGGGGTGTGAGATACTGCGCAAGGAGAGGAAAGGAGAAGCTTGAGCTGGTCTGCTACAGTGATAGTGACATGGCCGGTGACGTTGATGATCGTAAGAGCACCAGCGAGATGATTTACTTCCTCTCAGGTAGCACAATCTATTGGCAATCAACTAAACAAAAGGTAGTTGCTTTGTCTTCTTGCGAAGCAGAATACATCGTCGCTTCGACAGCGGCAACACAGGGGGTCTAACTTGTGCGACTGATGGAAGAACTCATCGGAAGAGAAGGCGATCCACCAATGCTATACGTGGACAACAAAGCTACGATCTCCCTAATCAAAAATCCAGTTTTACACGACTAGAGCAAGCACATAGAAATCAGATTCCACTACATTCGGGAATGTACAGATCAGAGGCTCATCAAGATTGATTTCATCCAAATAGAGGAACAGCTTGGAGACATTTCCATGGGTAAAATTTGAGGAACTACGCTCAAAGATTAGAGTTCAATTAATAAGGTAGATATACCACAACTTTTAAGAGGGGATTGTTAGATAAAAGACTGTGATTTTTTAACTTAATTAGTTATTCACGTTTTTCCTTAAAATCAGTTGTTTGAATCTTGTTTTTAGGCAATCTGAATTTACGCATATACGTATAATGGGAGAGCATATTTTTAGCTGGCCAACTTTAGGGGCAAGATTTGTTGGCCACTTCAGCCATTATTAGAATGTAATTTGTTTTAAATAGGTCAATTAAATGAGAAAATGAACACCGTGTTTTTTCAACAAAGTCAAATCCCAAATCTTCCTATTCTTTCTTTCTCTGTTATTTTTTTTTCCGCTTTTCTGTTTTTTCTTCTCCCAACAATTTCTTCGGCAGTTTTTCCTTCGTCAAGGATTTCCTCACCAGATACTAAGTCAGAGACAATAAAGAAAACCAAGTGGAGAGAAGCGTGTTGTACCTAGACAATAGAGCAAGCAACCACATGACTGAAGATCGAGCAAATTTTAAAGAACTTGAAGAGATGTTCATTGAAAACGTGAAGCTTTGCGACAGATCAATTGTATGGATCCAAGGAAAATGATCTATCTTGTCCAATGTAGGAATGGTGATAAACGTCTATTAACCAATGTGTATTACATCTCGAGTTTGAAGAGCAATATTATTAGCCTTGGTCAAATGACAGAAGAAGGTAAGAGAGTGGAGATATTCGGCCCATTCCTCAAGATATACGACCGAAACGGAGCCCTGTTAATGAAGGTAAAACTTTCGCAAAATTGCCTATATAAAATACTATTGAAAGACTTTCAATATCTTCCAAAAGTATCTATTGGTGTTAGCAGCAAGAAAGTGAAGAAGAAGCCAACGGGTCTGGAGAAAAAGGAACCAAAAAATAGAACCAAGACGCAACTAGATGACAGAAATGGAGCCCTATTGATGAAGGTAAAACTATCGCAAAACCCCCTGTATAAGATACTATTGAAAGACTATCAACATCTTCCAGAAGTATCTATTGGTGTTGGCAGTAGAAAAGTGAAGAAGAAGCCAATGGGTCAAGAGAAAAAGGAACCGAAAAATAGATCCAAGAAGCAACCTGGTTGCTTCAATCAGTGAAGTGTAACCTATAAATCGATATGTTTCATCAGACTTATCATCTCAACCAAGGAGACCTAGAGGAAGACCACTAAGGAGTAAGAGAAATGAGATTTCAAACTTGTCATCTCAACCAAAGAAATCTAGAGACAGGCCTAAAAAGAAGGTTGAAAGAAAAAAGAGTATCCTACAATATGAAGAAGTCCCTGAACAAAAGGGAGAAAGGAAGAATTTGCATGTTGCAAAATTAAAATTTCTTCTAAATAAGACAGAGTTGACCAGGGACCAAGTAAAGTCGAAACTAGAGAGCAACGTGCAGACATTCTCACCAAGACCTAGCAAGGGTCAAAGTTGGAGACATGCGGGAGTTTCTCAAAGTGAAGAATCTCGAGAAAAGTCAAGCTTATGGAGGAGAATGTAAGTTAATAAGTTTGACTTAGCAAAAGAAGTTATTAACCTAGAGCAATTTTAGGATAATTATTTAGTAGTTATTCATTTGAAAGTTTAGGAGATCGATTAGGAAGATTTGTTAGTAGTTGCTTAATTTTAGGAGAAAGTTTAGGAATTTGAGAAGGAAGTGTAGGAGATCGGTTGTGCGTCTCCACTATAAATACTCATGAGATGTATGTTATTTTCACAACAAAAAAAAGGAGAATGAATAAAGCATATGTGCTTTACGTTCCTCTATTCAAAAGCTCTCTCCCTCAAGTTGTTCTTCTGATTCAGTTATTTGTTTCGCATATTTCGATCGTAAAAAATTTTCAACACTATTTGTGCAGATCTGAATTGTCCATCAACCTCTGCAAGGTAGGATTCTCCTTTTGTGTCACTACGATACGTTTCCTCAAGGTGGGTTGGATGGTCAATTGGGTTAATCGCGTTGTCGCCCCCTTGACCATCACTGTAATTCCATACCTCTCCATGTTTGCTTAGATCTTAGCTATCCTCGTTAGTAGCGTCGATGTGTGGGTCGTCTTCCTGCTTAATGCGTCGGCGACAACATTAGCCTTACTAGGATGGTAGAGAATGTCCCTTATCATAGTCTTTAACTAACTCTAACCATCTCTATTGTCTCGTATTGAGCTTTTTCTGTGTGAATAGATACTTGAGGCTCTTGTGGTCTGTGTAGATCAAAATTTTTTCTCTGTACAAGTACCTCCAAATGTTTAGGGGAAAAACCATTGCTGCTAATTTCAGGTCGTGTGCTGTGTAGTTTTTCTCATATGCTTTTAGTTGTTGGGAAGCATAAGCGATCACCCTCCCGTTTTGCATCAATACACAGCCTAGTCCCTTTTCTTACGCATGGTTGTAGACTACAAAGTGTTCGGTGTCATCAGGCACAGTAAGCAATAGTGTCGTCACCAACCTCTCCTCTAACTTCAAGAAACTCCTCTCACAAGCTCGATCCCATATGAGTGGCTGCCCTTTCCGGGTTAGCTTGGTCGGGAAAGCTGCGATCTTAGAACAATCTTGTATGAAACGATGATAATAGTCTACTAGCCCTAGAAAACTACATACCAAGGTTGTAGTAGTTGGACGAGGCCATTCTATCATTGCCTTAACTTTGGTTGGATCCACTGCTATTCCTTCCTTTGACACCACATGGACAAAGAAGGAAACTTCTTGAAGCCATAACTTACCTTTCGAGAACTTTGTGAATAGTGGGTTCGCTTTTAGTGTAGTCAATACTGCCCTCAGGTAGCTCTCGTGTTCTCTGTTGGATTTGGAATAGATCATGTTGCTATCAATAAACACTATAACGAATGTGTTAAGGAAGTTCCTTAATATCCTGTCCATCAAGTCCATGAAAACAATGATTTGTTAGTCCAAAGGACATTACTATAAACTCGTAATACCTGTAACGTGTCCTAAAAGCTGTTTTGGGTATATCTTCTTTCCTGATTCGCAACTGGTGGTATCCTGAGCGTTAGTCAATTTTTGACAACACTACTGCCTCCTACAGTTGGTCAAATAGATCGTCTACTTGCGGCAACGGGTACTTGTGGTGACTCTATTCAGTTCCCTGTAGTTTATGCACAGTCGTATAGACCAATCCTTCTTCTTTGAAAATAACACTCGGGCCCCCTAGGGTGATATGCTCGGGCGTATGAAGCCCTATTTCAAAAATTCTTGCAATTGCTCCTTAAGTTCTGCAGGGGCCATCCTATAAGGAGCTTTAAAGATTGGCTTTATCTCGGGCTATAGCTCGATGCTAAAATCAACCTCTCTTCTAGGTGGTAGTCCTGACAGCTCTTTAGGAAAAATGTTTAGGAACTTGTTCACAATTGGGACCGTGATGATGTCTCCATTTGTGTATCTGACATCTGTCAGACTAGCAAGTAATCCCCATGCTCCTTGGTATATTAGTCTCTCTGCTTGAAAAATGTTTAGGAACTTGTTCACAATTGGGACTGTGATGATGTCTCCATTTGTGTATCTGACATCTGTCAGACTAGCAAGTAATCCCCATGTTCCTTGGTTTATTAGTCTCTCTGCTTTCACCGCAAACATTACCTTAGGTACACTTTGGGACTTGGTACCCTTGAACATGAAATTATCTCTAGATGGCGGCTGAAAAAGTACCTCTCTTGCATGACAATCAATGTAGGCATAGTTCTCTGCGAGCCAATCCATCTCCAAGATGACATCGAAGTCAACCATGTCAATGACTATCAATGTCACCTCAAACTACCGTTCAGCTACTACTATCGTTACCTCACTGATTCTATCCTCGGCCAGCATTATCATGCCAGCTGGAGTAGACACTGTCAGGCTTTACTCTAAGAGCTCTATCCCTATTCGTGCTTGCCTAACAAATGTAGAAGATATAAAAGAATGAGTTGATCCATAATTAAACAAGACAAATGTGAAATATCCAAGTATTGACAGTGTACCTTGTCACTACTTTTTCAGCATCCGTAGCTCTATGAGCTGTGGTGGCATGAGGCATGCCTCGAGCTTGTACTTGCCCGCTTGAGTTCCCCTGGTTCAACCTTAAAGGTCGATTGACATCTGTCTTCTTTTTATGGGAGTATTCAGCCATTTGGTGCCCGATTTTCCCACAATTGAAACAAGATCTTGAACCGACCATGCACTCTCTATTATTGTCTCTGCCACATCGCTCACATTTTGGTTTCTCAATAGTTGGAGGTGGCTATCGACTAAACTGCCATCATGGTGTTTACTGTTGATCAAATTGTCTCCGTGCATTTTTTCCATGGTCAAACTGCCTCCTAGGAGGTTGCTGCTGAGACCTAGAACAGTTTAGGTCAATCCTTCTTTTGGAGCCTTGTTGATTGTTGAGCCCCTTAGTGTTTTGGCGGTTGGCATTGTCGAGGACAGTGGTAACCCTAACAGCTTCAACATAGTCGAACGTTGTATGGGCTGACACTTGCTAGACCATGGCGAGGCTTAGTTCAGTTGGGCTATGAAGGACTCTAAGACTCTATCCAAATAGTTTATAGAAAATATCAATTTAAAGCTCTGATACCAATACGTAACAACCTGCTTTTCAAGTGACTCGAGCCACAAACCATTACTCACTTACATGGAAATAAGTAAAAATGTGTAGAATTTAAAACTTTTAAACGTGCATGCACATGAAGAGTTTAGATTTAATACAACAATTGTAACGGTACACCTTCTGAGGGGAGAGGAGAGAGAGAAAAAAAAAGGACGGTTTTATTCGTCAAGAAAAAGGACGGTTCCATGCGCTTGTGCGTCGATTACAGGGAACTGAATAAGAGGACAGTGAAGAACAGGTACCCCCTCCCACGCATCGAAGACTTATTTGATCAGCTCAGAGAGGCCACGGTGTTCTCAAAGATCGACCTTCGCTCAGGTTACCATCAGATCAAGATAAAAAACGAGGACGTGCCAAAAACAGCTTTCAGAACAAGGTACGGCCACTATGAGTTTGTAGTAATGTCGTTTGGACTTACCAATGCTCCTGCAGTGTTTATGGAACTGATGAATCGGGTGTTCAAGGAGTACTTGGATACCTTTGTCATTGTATTCATAGATGACATCCTGGTATACTCAAGGACGGATCAGGAGCACCAAACACACTTGAGGAAGGCCTTGACAGTCTTGAGGGAAAACAGGTTGTATGCCAAGTTCTCGAAATGTGAGTTTTGGTTACGCGAAGTCTCATTCTTGGGGCATGTGATATCGGCAGAAGGAGTGTCGGTGGACCCCGCCAAGGTGGAGGCGGTCACTGGCTGGGCCCGCCCAACTACTGTGACTGAGGTACGGAGTTTCCTGGGTCTGGCAGGTTACTACCGCCGCTTCGTGCAAGACTTCTCCAAGATAGCGGCGCCTCTCTCACAACTAACTCGAAAGGCTACGCCATTCGTATGGACCGAGGAGTGTGAGGCAAGCTTTCGGGACCTGAAGGAGAGACTGGCGACCGCGCCCGTGCTCACAATGCCCGATGGTACAGGGAACTACGTCATATTCAGTGATGCTTCCAAAAAGGGCCTAGGGTGCGTGTTGATGCAACGTGGGAGGGTTATTGCCTACGCATCCAGACAACTGAAGGACTATGAAAAGAACTACCCTGTGCATGACTTGGAACTGGCAGCAGTAGTCTTCGCGTTAAAAATATGGCGACACTACCTGTATGGGGAGAGGACTCAAATTTATACCGACCATAAGAGCCTGAAGTACTTCTTCACCCAGAAGGAATTAAATATGAGGCAACGACGGTGGTTAGAGCTAGTCAAGGATTATGATATAGACATCCAGTATCACCCTGGGAAGGCCAACGTGGTCGCAGATGCCCTGAGTAGGAAGGCAGTGCATTCGTCGGCACTAATCACGAAGGAACCTCGAGTGCAGGTAGACTTCGAGCGAGCGGGGATAGTAGTAGCCCTGGAGGGTATTAAGGCGCAATTGGCTCGACTAACGGTGCAACCCACCTTTCGACATAGAGTCATTGAAGCGCAGGCAAGGGACTCCGGTTTAGCTAGGGCACTTAACAAAATGGAAACCGAACCAGCGGGTGGGTACTCCAAGGCAGCAGATGGTGGGTTACTGTACCACGGTCGCTTGTGTGTACCGGCGATAGGGGAATTGAGGGGTGAAATCCTGAGTGAAGCGCATAACTCCCCATTTGTCATGCACCCTGGCGGCACGAAGATGTATCAGGACCTCAGACCCCACTTCTGGTGGTGTGGTATGAAGAAGGATATCGCGGAATTCGTCAGCAGATGCTTGGTTTGCCAACAGGTTAAAGCACCCAGACAGAGACCAGCAGGATTACTACAGCCCCTCAACATACCGGAGTGGAAGTGGGAGAACATCGCCATGGATTTTATAGTGGGCCTGCCCAAGACGCTAAAGGGTTACACGGTCATATGGGTGGTCGTGGACAGATTAACGAAGTCAGCACATTTCCTCCCCGGCAAGGCTACCTATACAGTGGACATGTGGGCACAACTGTACATGAAGGAAATCGTCAGGTTGCATGGGGTCCCTATGTCGATCGTATCTGACCGAGACCCACGGTTTACTTCGACATTTTGGCGCGGACTCCAGAAGGCGTTGGGCACTCGACTGGACTTCAGCACAGCGTATCACCCACAGACTGATGGCCAAACGGAACGCTTGAACCAAGTTCTAGAGGACATGTTGCGGGCCTGTGTACTGGATTTCTCTGGGAGTTGGGACTCGAAATTGCACCTTATGGAATTCGCTTATAATAACAGCTACCAGGCGACAATCGGTATGGCACCGTACGAGGCATTGTATGGAAGGCGGTGTAGGACACCATTATGCTGGGGCGAGGTAGGGGAACGGGAATTGATGGGTCCGGAGCTGGTCCAAGTCACCAATGAGGCGATGCAGCAGATCAGGGGGAGGATGCGCACTGCTCAGAGTAGACAGAAGAGTTACGCGGACTCGAGGCGAAGAAACCTGGAGTTCGAAGTGGGGGACATGGTATTCCTAAAGGTGGCCCCCATGAAGGGCGTTTTGAGGTTCGGACGAAAGGGCAAATTGAGTCCGCGCTTCATAGGACCCTTCGAGATTTTGGAGCGAATCAGACCCGTTGCGTATAGATTAGCCCTACCCCCGTCTCTCTCAGCCATACACAACGTGTTCCATGTATCGACCCTTCGCAAGTACTTAGCGAACCCCACGCACGTGATAGATTATTCGACTCTGGACGTGACCGAAGGCTTAAGCTACGAGGAGAAACCAGTGGGGGTCCTAGCTCGCGAGGTAAGGACCTTGCGCACCAAGGAAATTGCCTTTGTCAAGGTGTGGTGGGGGAACCAGTCAGCAGAGGAGGCCACCTGGGAACAATAGGATGAGATGAGGGAGAAGTACCCAGAGTTGTTTGTAGATGCCAACCCTTTCGAGGACGAAAGTCCCTTGTAGGGGGGAGTGATGTAACGGTACACCTTCTGAGGAGAGAGGAGAGAGAGAAAAAAAAAAAAAAGGGCCCCCCGCCGAAAATCACGAGATTTCGGCGGGATCCACTCAGGTTCCCGTAAACCCTAGGAGTGGCCACCGCCTTTAGGGAGAAGGGAGCGCTAGTGTGGTTGGAAGCAGGAGGAAGCCAACGCGCCACCGGAGAACGGACGAGCGACGACGCATCCACCGGCGACAATAGCCAAGCCCTGCGAGTTGGACCGTCGGGACTTTTGGACGAGGGAGACGCAGCGCAGGCGCGGGTTCCCCCCGACATTCGGCGAGACCTCTCAGCCAGCGTGCAGCCCGCGTTCGGACACCACCCCAGAGCCTCGTCCCCTTTGTGGCCCAAGCCGAAGGCATTCCAGAAACCCTGCGCCGGCGGTGTTCGTCGCAGCCATCAGTTTCTGCTCCACCGGCGGCTTCGCAACCTCCGGTTCGGCTAAGTGCGGCTTGGCGGCTCGACATCCGAATAGTATACCGATTCCTAGGTTTTCAACCCTTTCGAAGCCAATTCCGCCCTCGTTTCAACCATTTGAGGAGGTAGTTAGGCGCTGGAGTTAGCGTTGTGGGCGACTTCGGTCAAGGCCAAGGAGGTAAGTAACCTTACTGTTGGCGTTAGTTATGTATGTATGTTGGTGCGTGCCCTGTGGCCCTTGCATGCACCATATGTTGTTGCTGTATGCTAGGTTAGATGTTTCTTGCCGTGAAATGCTGCGCATGCTTTGTTTATGTATGTGATTCTTGCAGTGAATTGCTAGGTATGCCATGTTTAAGAATATGATGTTGTGGCGCGTTTTGTCGCCCTGTATGTATGATGAGCTTGATTGACATGTCATGATTGTAATGAGAACCCCACATGCCATGAATAAGATGACTAGTATGCTAGGATATGCTTGCTCAATGTGGACCCGGTTATGCTATGTTATGCTTGCCTAATGTGAACCCGGTTATGCTATGTAATGCGGCGAGGGGATGGAGCGTCGTAGGTGTAATGGCATGGAGGTAAACCTTAAGAACCTCATGCACGCTATGGTTATGTACTTGGGGCACTCCCCCGTTATGCTACTGATGGTAAGGATGCGTATATTCGATATTGTGTTCGCCACGATATCATGCAGGCCCTCCTTTGTCCGTGGCGTCCGGTATTGTATGTCATACATACCCGACCAAGCCAGGCCCAGGGAGCTCTCTTGCGAGCTCGCCTGGTGGGCCCACAGTCACACACGTGGGCCATGTGTGGGAAATTACCATGCATCCACCCCCGCCCGGACAAGGCAAGGGCCTAAGGCCATGGGAAGGAATGGAAGACAAACCTCTCTCTCAGTTCCGTTCTTCTAGCAGTGTGCGGCATGTATGGTAACGATGTGCGACATGTGTGGGTATTTCTGTGTGACATGTATGTGTGTTGCGTGCGTCATGTATGTGTATCGTGTGCGACATGTAGATGTACTGTGTGCGACTGCTTGTATCTGAATGTATGAATATATGCTTAACCCCAACAGTGGGGCGACTTACTGGGTATTTTATATAATACTCAAGCCACGTGCTACCAATATTTTTCAGGAAAGGGCAAGGCTCCCATGTACGGGTGACGGTGGATGAGGCGAAGGGCCATGGAAATCTTGAGGAGGGTTTGTTGTGTCGTAGCGCTTGTTGGATTCTCTTGGGTTCTTAGTTTTGCGAAGTGTTTTCTTTAGTCTCTGTTGATTACTTCTAGGCTAGGTTGTCGCAATTGATTTTCTAGGTATGAACTGCTTAAATTGATGAATGCATTTTCGTTATCGAGACTGTTCCATGTGAGCCCTTTTTCTGTTGATTTGACGAGTATAAGGTAACGTCGCTAATTAGGGTGGGGAAAATTAGGGGCGTTACAACAATGTTTAAAAATACATCACAAACTAAAGACCCACACAACACACACACACAAAAGAAAATGACATAGATAGTTCGTAAAATCCAGAAATACAAAAAAAAAAAACACGAGGGTTCGTAAAGAAAACATATCAATGGAGTACTCGATACCGATCTAGCCCAAAACTCCATAGCCCCAGCTCCTGTGCGCCTCCGCCGCATCTGCTCCATCACACTTCATATGAAAAAAAGTCAAAGTAGCATAAATGAGTTTATAAAATATACTCAATAAGTAGCTTGCTAGTAATTCATAATTCGTTATCAAATTTTATTTATGATAGTTAACGTGGTCGGTGCCTTATTCTCTATTGGGAATTCATTCCCCAACATAGACGACTCCTAGACTACCTCTAGGTTCACTCATTCTATTTTTTGCTTCTTGGTTCTAATTGGTCCTCCAGCCCTCAAAATATTCTCTAGTTCTCTACCTCCAGAATAGTCATTTCTGCTAGTCTCTCATCATCATAAAAAATCTAAGTCCTCGAGGCACGACTTCGGTGCTCAAGGTTCATGCATTATAGGAATCGACCAACTCTAAAGTATACTACTGTAGAACCCCGCCACTCGTGATAGGTTCACTTATAGCAAACTAACTAGAAAACTTCCTATAAGTCCCCACAAAGTACTATCTATAATAAAAATAGGTCAGTTCGGACCCTTGACATTCGAGCCAGGTTTACGATTAGGGGTTAATTGGCAAACCTCTAATCATCCCCGTATAATCGCTAACTCAAATGCATGAACAATAAATCAATTGTCACAAGATCGACCAACTCTAATGTACCACTGTGGACCCCTACACTCGTGATAGGTTCACTAAAGGAAAATTATCTGGAAAACTTCCTAGAAGTCCTCACGAAGTACCATCATCAATAAAATTGTCAGTTCTATAGTTATTCACACCCTTGGCAATCGAGTCAGGTTTACGAGGGGTTAGTAGGCGAATCCTTAATCCTTCCCGTATAACTCCTAATACCATAACATATGTAACACAAATATTACATAATGATTGAAACATGGAAACCAAGTCATAAATTTCAATAATAGGACCGTGCATACGCATTTCAGTATACTTACATAATCATATTAAACATGTGTCATCTCACCCCAATATCAAATCAACTCATTTCATGCTCAAATTTCTACATCTACCACCCTTTCTTTCCTCCCGACTATTCACGCATGAGGATCGTTGTATGTATGCTTGACTTCGGTTGCCGGTGCTATAGGTAGGAGTACATTATGGCAGGATCAGTCACCAGGGCAAACCAACCCTCCTCTAAGAAGAATTGTGCTATGCCCCCCGATCCCTATAGATGGAAGGAGCTGCCTGGTGATCCCTAGGTTGCAGCACGTCTGGTCGTTAACTCCTCGCACTGCTGCCACCATTTCTAGGACCGACCGACGCCTCACCTGCACAAGTACCTATGTAGTGTAGTGTCGATGGCACATTCAACATAACGTTCGGACTCATGTGCCTTCCAGAACCAGGGGTCTTCGAGCCTGCTGCGTACGATTAGCCAGCTTTGCAGCGACAAACTCCTCATATCATACTTTCATGGATACTCCGAGTATAGTTAATTCTAAGGTTTCGAGGTGCCACTTACCTGGGAGGTGTGACACTATTTGTTCGAGTTTGCATCTCTAGGGGATTTCAAAATTTGCCAAACTCCACTAATAATTCCTAAATTTGAACAAATGAGAAATAATGAGAAAACTGTGACAAAATCGGGGTTAAAATTGGAGAATTATACTGAAAGGAAAATTGGCCCAATCGGTCGAACTGGGCCAAACCATCGCAAGCAGGACTGCTATCGAGGTTGGGCGCTTGTGCTGGGTCGCCCGGGACACGCGTCTGGGTAAGGCCGTTAGGGACACGTAGCCTCTCCCTTTCCCCCATTTTTCCTCTCCCTCACCTTTACACTTGTCGACTTCTTTCACCTTCTATTTTCCCTCTCGATTCTGTTCAACGGCCACTGCCCCTCAAATCAAATAGATCTGTTTAAGGTTAAAATCGTAGGTGGTTATCTTCTACATGTTCGAGGGTCTCTAGAAAAGAAAAACTTATGAAACTCTTACTCAAGACGATGCCTCGATCCTCGGCCTCTCTTTGTGTAAAGCTTAAAGAAAACGGTCAAAGTCAGAGGGGCAAAAGGGGCATTTTGTCCCTCAACCCATTATAGGGTCTTGAGGATATTCCATAGAGCACCTGCAAAATAGAAAAGAGAAAGAAAGAAACTTGAGAGAAAAAATTTTGAGGGGAAAAGTAATTGGCCGGACTTCTCGAGGAAAAACCATCATCAAAGTTCACTCTCGACCAAGACTTAGACTCAGGAACTTCTTCTTGAAGAAAAGGAGGACTCGTGTAGTCGAAGTTCCATCTTCCGTCAACATCCGAGAGGAATCTGCAAGGTAAGATCTGGAATGTTCATCTTCAAATCTAAGACCTTCCTTTGTGAATAGAGTGCTTAAATTTGATATTTGCATCTAGGAAAGATCCGCCGCTAATTTCATGAAGAAAATCAACCGGAAACATTGAGATTTGAGAATTCTTCCAAGAATGGTAAGAGTGTCAACAGACCTCCTTCCGACGCTCATAACTCATCATATAGTTAAGCATAAATCAAGAAAAAAAAATACTAGCACATAGTTTGTAGTACGATCTAAAACTTTGATGAAGAAATCATTTCGATTTAGATTAAGAATTGGGATATAAAAAAATGAGAAGGACGTCAGAAAACTAATCGAAAATCTCATTTTTCTGTTAGGAGGAGAGAGAAGGCGACGACGTGCCATGTGTCAACCGGCGAGAGGTTTTTCATGCGTCGATAGCCACCAGATACGCATCGAATGCCGCCTGGAGGGACGTAGTTCCATTCTTCTAGCAACACGCTTCCACTGCAGCTCCAACCCGATCTGCGTTCCTTAGCCGACTCAGTAACCGCGTGACGAATCGAACCGTAGCGACCCATGGTCTAGCCAAACCACCTTGCCCGAACCAAACCAACGATCCGCAACTATAGAAAAGTGTGCGCGTGCGTGGAACCTACGAGTGAGCTCATCTTGGCGCGTGGCTATGACAATTTTCAACCCGATCGACTTCATTTTGCCTAATTTTCAACCCGATTCCTATTCTAACCAAATTTTTATGTAATTTAGGACCTAGTTGGAAAAAATCAATATTTTTGGACACTTTACATGCTTAGGAACGCTAACGTAAGGGCACGCGTTAACCAGGTAAGTCGCCACACGATATTTAGGAAGTGATACTTGTTGGAATCGCTTGGTTTGCATGCATGCTAGTCTATTTTCCTTAGATGTAGCTCTCCATGGATCGAATGTAGGTATTTTGATTGTTAAGAGTATGGATGTATTATGTTGAATTATTTGAGTGTTCAATTATGTTTTTAAGCTTCCACAGTTTGTCTTCTACAATTCATCAATGGTCATGGTATCCAAATCGTTGGATTCTTCAATGGAGCAAGCCATGTAATCAAACTTTAAAGTCATGGAGCGCATGATTTTCTCAATAATGCTAACATCACTCATCTTTTCACCATGGAAATGCATTTTATTAACAATGGTGAGAGTACGAGAAAAGAAATCAGAAACGATCTCACCTTCCTTCATATGAAGGGTCTCAAAGTCCTTGCGCAGAGCCTGTAGTTTCATCTTTGTATTTCCTTGGAATTTTTTCTTCATTGAATCTAAAATTGAGTGATCGATGGCATGGAAAAGGTAGTTCTTAGCTCTTAAGTCTTTCAATTTTTGATCTGCCACCTCTTTCTTTTGTTCATCTGAGTAATCAGTATCATCTACTACAGCAGAAATCCCAGACTCAACTACTTGCCAATATTCTTTAGAGCGAAGAAAGTTCTCGATTAACATGCTCCAATGATAGTAGTGACCAACAATTTTATGTATTGCTGGTTGAACAAACTATCTTAAGTAGTCATCTTTAGCTGCGGCTGAAAGAGAAAAGGCTTTGATACCAAATGATAAATTTAATAAAGATAAGTTTGCAGACGGCAAGAAATTCAGTCCTTCATTATGTGAAAAATGACTATATTTATAACTTGTACAATGCTAAGCGAAAGCAGAATATCATGCCAAAAAAAAAAAGAATTTGGCATAAGATCATATGTACGAGATATCGGCATAAGATCATATCAGTGATCTGATATTCAGGAACTAAAACATAAAAATAGCAACTAAATCTTTTTCAACATTCATTCCCTCCCTTAAACTGATAATGCAAAACTAAACCTTTTTCAACAAGTTGATGTTGTGTAGTGAATATATCATGACTTTTTGTTGTGTTATAATTGCACATTTACGGGAGGATGTGCTTTAAGTGAATTGTAACCGCAATTTTTCCTTTTGTGGTAGCTAATGGCACCAATGAGAGTCGTGGACCCTATCTCGGGCCTGGACCAGAAGGGAAGAAGAAGAGTCACTCAGGACATTGTTGTTCCATCACCTGAGGTGGAACAACCTGAACCTGAACCTCAAGAGGAGGTTGGTGAAATGCCCCAATGGAACGAGAGTACTATACCATGGGCACCAAGATCAGGAATGAGTCGAAGGAGAGTGATGACCCAAGGCTTACCTGACGTAGACTCTATTGCTCCTTTTCCTGAGGCAGTTCCACCAGTGTCTGCTAATAATATAGAGGTCCCACCTAGCCAGCCAACAGCTAATCTCACTACGGATGTGCTACATGCATTTATGTTAACCTCTATGGAAAATCAAACTCAGATGACTGAGATGATGCAGACACTCGTGGCTAACCAGACGACAATGCAACAAATAACAATAAAACAGACAACAATGCAAGGGATTAGAGACTAAAGGACTATGATTGTGGAGTCCTGTTATATGAAAGACTTCTAGAGGCATAACCTGCCTTCCTTTGAAGGTGGTAAAATAGATTCTGTCGTAGTGAAATCCTGGCTTGAGGCTACGGAAACAACCTTCTTTTACATGAACTGTCCACTGGAATATCTGGTCCATGCTGGAACTTATATGTTAACAGAAGAGGCGCATTTCTGGTGGAAGAGCGCTCAAAGAATTATTGCACCACATGGAGAGTCCATCACTTGGTTTCAGTTCAAAGAAGCCTACCTCTGCAAATACTATCCAGTCACTACTAGAATGAAATTGAAGGCAGCATTCCTTGAACTCAAGCAGGGTGAAAAATCAATGGAGGATTATGATTTGGAATTCAATAGATTGGCAAGATTCTCTCCAATATTTTTCAACGTTGAAGAGTTGAAGGCCAAACGTTTTATCGTTGTCCTAAGGGAGGATCTTAAAGGGCACATCCACAGATTATGCAGAAGCCCTCAAATTGACAACCCTCATTGATATGCATCGTATTGACAAATTACAATCAGGATCAGCCCAAACATCCTACATCGCAGTTTAGGGAAAAAAGACAGACCGGAACCATCCTAGGACTAGCAGACCACCCCGTCGTGGCATTGCCAATCACGTAAGAGCCCTAGCATAGAACAAGACTAATTGTCGTCAGTGTCAGCGCCCTCACAAGGGGGAGTGTCAAGCAAGAACTAATGCATGTTACAATTGTGGCCAAACAGGGCACTTTGTACCAAACAGGGCACTTTGTAACAAACTGTCCTCAAATGAGAGATTAGAACACTAACTGACTAGCAATACAAAATCAAAGGGGCCAGGGTGCCCCACAGCAAGGCAAGCCGACGCGCCTGACGCAGTTGTTACAGGTACACTACCCGTCTTTGGTCATTTGGCTTTAGTATTATTTGATTCGGATTCTACACACTCGTTTGTGTGAGGAATTCGTTGAGTTAGCGCACTTAGAAAAAGAACCATTAGAGACCATCCTATCAGTGTCCACCCCTGCTCACGAGCAATTGATGGCTACTCATAAGGTTACGAGAGGTAGTGTAACAGTGTCGGGGCGTGACATAGAAGCCACATTAATAATGTTAAGTATGCAAGACTTTGATGTCATTTTGAGTATGGATTAGCTGGGCGAGAATCGCAGATTGTGAAACTCGAATAGTGACATTCAGACTCCCATCAGGGGATAGTTTTACATATAAGGGAACCACTTCAAAAAGAACCCCAAGCGTCATAACAGCACTGAAGGCCAGGAAGATGATTCGCAGTAGTGAAAGCACATTTTTTGCCAGTGTGACCCTAGACAGTAATAATGAGCAGATGGTCTCATTAGTACATATCGTCAGGGAGTTTGTTGTTAGTTTATTTAATCTTGTATTAACTGTAATTCATTTGTATTTACTTTTTGTATTTCAAATTATGTCAGTTAAGGGAAGTTTAGCAGTGAAGGGAAGTTATTAGCAGTTAAGGAAAGTTATTAGCAGTTATTAATGTGTTGCTATTCTGTCTATATAAGTACTGTGTAACAAGTTGAATAATATGAGTAAGTTGGTTTTGTTTATTTTAAAATTATTGCCTCTTTTAGTTGTATGAGTGTTTCTTACATTCGTTGATGTTTTCCCAAAGGATTTGCCAGGTTTGCCCCCAGTTAGGGAAATTGACTTTAGGATCGACCTAGAACCATGGTCTGCATCGATCTCCAAGGCACCCTACAGAATGGCACCTTCAGAACTCAAGGAACTGAAGGAATAGTTACAAGAGCTGTTGGATAAGGGTTTCATACAACCCAGTGTATCACCCTAGGGAGCCCCTGTTCTGTTTTTCAAGAAGAAGGATGGATCATTGTGTTTGTGTATAGACTATAGAGAGTTAAACAAGGTCACCAAAAAGAATAAGTACCCCCTCCTGAGAATCGACAACTTGTTTGATCAAATACATGGAGCAATAGTTTTCTCTAAAATTGACTTAAGGTCAGTGTATCATCAATTGAGAATAAGAAAAGAGTATATACCCAAAACAGCCTTTAAAAGTCACTATGGACATTACTAGTTTCTCGTCATGTTCTTTGGTCGTACCAATGCACTAGTAATCTTCATGGAATTAATGAACAGGGTGTTTAAGAAATTCTTAGAAACTTTTGTTATAGTGTTTATTGATGACATTCTGGTGTACTCTGAGTCAGAGGTAGAGCATGAAGAGCATTTGAAGAAAGTTTTGACAGTATTGAGAGCCCAGCGGTTGTACGCCAAGTTTTCCAAGTGCGAGTTTTGGCTATCTGAGGTAGCGTTCTTGGTTCATGTGGTGTCAAGCAGACGAATCACAATGGACCCAGCTAAGATAGAGGCAGTGATGAAGTGGTCAAGGCTGACCATAGTCACTGAAGTACGGAGTTTTCTGGGACTAGTTGGATATTACAAAAGGTTTGTCGAGGATTTCTCCAAATATCTTCGACGCTAACTTAGTTAACCAAGAAGGGCAAGCCCTTTGTGTGGACATCATCTTGTGAACAGAGCTTCCAGGAACTCAAGGAGAGGTTGGAGACAGCACCAGTCCTCACAGTTCCAGATGGGTCGGGGAATCTAGTGGTGTACAGGAACGCATCACGAAAAGGTCTAGGGTGCGTGCTCATGCAAAAGGGTAAAGTGATAACATATGCTTCTAGAAAACTAAAGGAATATTAACGAAACTACCCCACTTATGACCTCGAGTTAGCAGTAGTGGTGTTCGCACTAAATACATGGCGACATTATTTATCTGGGGAGATAGTCCAAGTATTCAATGACCATAAGAGCCTCAAGTACCTATTTACATCGAGATCCTATATCATCCAGGGAAAACTAATGTTGTAGCTGATGCATTAAGCAGAAAGACTGTTCATACCTCCACGATGATCACCAAGCAGGAAAGAATACAGGATGAGATAAAGAGGGCAGGTATCGATGTTGTAATTAGAAGTGGTACTGCTCAGATAACATAAATGACCATGTAACCCACCTTACAAAAACAAGTTATTAATGCCCAGAAATCTGATGAACACCTTAGGAAAGTGTGGAGTCAGACAGTGACAGAAAGGCCAGCGAGGCACTCTATCTTCTCAGACAGGGGCCTATTGTGGCAGAATCACCTGTGTGTTCCCCGGACGTGAAAATCCTGAAAGATATTATAATAGAAGCCCATGATACTTCTTACACGTTCCACCCTGGAAGTACAAAGATATATCAGGATCTTAAAGGATGTTATTGGTGGTCAGGGATGAAGAAGGACATAGTAGATTTTATAAGTCGATGCTTGACCTGCCAACAGGTGAAGGCTTCGAGACAGTGCTCAGCTGGATTGCTACAGCCCATGAATGTCCCTCAGTGGAATGGGAAGCAGTTTGTATGGATCTTATCTCAGGTTTGCCCAAGACCAAGCAGAGTTTCAACGTACTCTGAGAAGTTGTAGACATACTTACCAAGACGACCCACTTCATCCCAGGCAAATCCACATATCGAGTGGATCGGTGGGCTCAGTTGTATATCAGAGAGATAGTACGCCTGCATGGTGTGTCGGTGTCCATAGTATCAGATCAGAACACTAGGTTCACCTCTCAATTTTGGAAAACCCTCCAAAAAGCATTGGGAACTCAACTAAGGATTAGCATAGCCTTTCATCCTTAAACGGATGGACAGACTGCAAGACTGGATCAAATCTTAGAAGATATGTTGCGAGACTGTGTCATGAATTTTGCTGGGTGTTGGGACGAACATCTACCTCTAATAGAATTTGCCTACAATAATAGTTATCAAGTGACCATCTAGATGGCCTCTTTTGAGGCACTGTATGGACGTAAATGTCGAACACCGGTACTTTGGAAAGAAGTAGGCACGCAGCAACTACTAGGATCAGAGTTGGTTTAGGTCACCAACTCCGCATTGCATAAAATTAAGCAAAAAATTCTCACCGCACAGAGCCGATAGAAGAGCTATGTAGATTTGCGTAGAAAGACCTCGAGTTCAAAGTGGGTGACAATGTTTGGAAAGAAGGAAAAATTAAGCCCCGTTCGAGATTTTAGAGAGAGTTAGAGTCGTGGCTTATAGAATTGGTCTACCACCAAACCTCGCCGCCGTTCACAATGTGTTCCATGTGTCTATGCTGCGAAAGTACTGTAGAAATAAAAGCTCTCTCTGATACTAATTTGTTAAAATAACACTCACAAAACTATGAAGAAGATGTCGATAGGGGAGAAACAAGAAGACAAAGAATTCTAAAAAATCTTTTTCTATTGCTCTGTACTTTTTGTTCTCTACACTTTTTCTCTTTGTTCTTTTGCTCTTCTTGCTCTGCTTTTTACAATGGGAAAACAAACTAATTTATAGTTTTTCTAAAGGCTAAAAATGGCTAATCCATATGATATCATTTTCTAACCCACTATTCCTGAAACAGTTATTAGACTTTCAATTTTCCTTTTGGCCTTTTCTTTCAACGACTAAGTTTCAAAGCTTACTAAAATTAACGAAAATTAAAACTACCCTATTCATTTAAGTTTATTCCCAACAAAACTCCCCCATTAACTTAAATGCTATATTCAATGATTCCACCTACACCGTTTTCATTTTCTCGAGCTCAGTCTTGGTTTCTTCAATTTTCTCTCCTTGTCCTCGAGCGGCAAACTGAGCTCATCCTTTTCTGATGAGACTTCATTTGGAGCTTCTCGAGAACAGCCCATTTGAGACACCAACTCCTCATTTCTCCCGTTCTCAGCCACACTCGACTCAGACATCATAGCTTTGTTCACTTTACTCAATTCCCTTCGCAAGTCCACAACAACATTTTCAACTTCCAATTTTGCTTCCTCCATTTTGACTTTATCACGAGTGAGTATCTCAATCGTGTGTCGTAAGTTCACTGCCTCCTATTGGACTCGATTCAGGTTCACATTGAGTGAGTCTCTCTGTTGAGTCAGCATCTCTATATCTTTTTCTTCCCTCACTAGCTCGTCTACTAAAGCATCAATCTCCATTAATAAGTCATTCTCTTTCTCCACACCTTCTTCAACTTTCTTCACAAGTACAAATATTACCTTCCCATTCTCTTCCTTCTCCTGTTTGAGATAAGAGGAACTCTCACTCAGCTCAGCAATTTTCTTCTCTAACCTTTCAACCTTCATTTCTAACTCTTTCTTTTCTTCTCTCATTTTCTCTTCCATTCTCATCCTCTTTCTTCTTTCTTCCTCAAATTGCCTTTCCAACTATTGGAGCTCTCTCTCTTCGAGTTCGGGCTCTCTGTTATCCGGTTATTCATCTTTCTCTGATTTTCTCGTCTCCGCTATTAGGATTTTGCCACATCCATTACGCATCACCTCATTTCCAACAGTTTCTACCACCTCACGACTATCGCCATCGTCTTTCGCGCCGCCATGTCCTTTTGTGTTCAGCTCTTCATTTTGGGCCATCAAGAGAATGCCTCCGTTTGTTGCGTCATCCAAGGCTAGGTTGATCGTTTCTTCCACCTTTTCTTCGCCTCGACAATCTCTTGCATAACGACCCATTCTGCCAGAATTGTAACATCTGTCGGAGTTACAATTATTTGCATAGTGGCCATATTTTTTACATTTGTAACACTGGATGTTGGAATTATATCCTTGACCATGCCCTTGATTGCGTCCTCTTCCATGCCAATTTTCTTGGCTCGACTGTCTCTTCTCCTTATAATTTTCTTCATAACTTTTGCCTTGACCACCTCGACCATTTTCGCGACTTCCTCGACCTCTACCTTGAATATTTTGAGTGTAGAGTACCTTTTCATCCTTTATTGATGCCTTAGTCTGAAGCGCTTGATCGAGTGTCTCCTCCTTCTTTTTCTTACGTTGCTCGTGTGCCTCGAGAGAACTAGCGAGCTCATCGATCGTGAACTTCGCTAGGTCCTTTGACTCTTCTATGGCACATACAACAATCTCGAAGTTGTTGGTTAATGACCTCAAGATCTTCCCCACAACCCGGGTCCTGAGTAACATTTCTCTGTTTCGATTTAGTTGATTTGCCACAGTCTATACGCACGTAATAAAGTTAGATACATTTTCTGACTCCTTCATCTTCATGCTCTCCAACTTGCCACGCAGAGTTTGGAGACGCATGTGCTTGACTCAGTTGATGATTCGGTTGATTCCTTTGAACACCTTTTCTAAAGTGTCTCACGCTTCTTTTAAAGTAGTTTTCTTTGCAATCTTCTCAAAGCCCAACTCGTCAACAGCCTGGAACAACATGTATAATGTTGCCTTATCCTTTGATCGCAATTCTTTTAGCGCCTTGTTTTGCGCTGCTGTATGACCCGTGGTATCCTTCGATTCTTCGAAACCTTCTTTGAGCACCTCCCATGCATCTTGAGAACCAAGAAGCCTTTCATTTGGATGCTCCAATTCTCATAGTTCGTCTTTGTTAATCGCGGTAGCGGTATTTGTCCCATCATATTCGTCGGCTTTGATACTAATTTGTTAATATAACACTCACGAAACTGTGAAGGAGATGTCGAGAGGGGAGAGACAAGGAGACAAAGAATTCTGAAAAATCTTTTTCTATTGCTCTGTACTTTTTGTTCTCTACACTTTTCTCTTTGCTCTTTTGTTCTTCTTGCTCTGCTTTTTACAATGAACAAACTAATTTATAGTTTTTCTAAAGGCTAAAATAGCTATCTCATCTGCCATCATTTTCTAACCCACTATTTTTTAAGCAGTTATTGGCCTTTCAATTTTCCTTTTGGCCTTTCTTTCAACAACTGAGTTTCAAATCTTACTAAAATTAATGAAAATTAAAACTACCCTTTTCATTTAAGTTTATTCCCAACAAGTACACTCCAGACCCTACTCATGTGATCAAACACAATACGCTTCCTCTTTGGAAAGATTTGTCCTATGAGAAAAGACCTAGAAGAATTTTCGCTCAAGACACTAGGCAACTACGCAACAAAGTTATGCCCTTGGTGAAGATCTCAGGGGGTAACCACCGAGACGAGGAGGCGACCTGAGAACAGGAAGATGACGTAAGAAGAGTCTATCCCGAGCTCTTCCAAGACCTGCCAACTTTTGGGGATGAAAATTTCAAAGGAGGGGAAAGTTTGTAATGCTCAAATAAAAATTAAAAAAAAAAAAACAAAACGGTCAAAGTTAGAGGGGTAAAAGAGGCATTTTGTCCCTCAACCCATTATAGGGGTCTTGTGGATTTTCCATAGAGCCCCTGCAATGCAAAAGAGAAAAGAGAAAGAAAGAAAGTTGAGAGAAAAACTTGAGGGGAAAAGTAACCAGTCAGACTTCTCGACGGAAAACTATCATCAAAGTTCACTCTCAACTAAGACTTAGACGCAAGAACTTCTTCTTGAAGAAAAGGAGGACTAGTGTAGTCAAAGTTCCGTCTTCCGTCAAGATCCTAGAGGAATCCACAAGGTAAGATCTCGAATGTTCCTCTTTATATCTGAGATTTTCCTATGTGAATAGAGTGCTAAAGTTTGATATCTTCATCTAGGGAAGATCCGCCGCTGATTTCGTGAAGAAAATCGGCCGAAAACGTTGAGATCTAAGAATTCTTCCAAGAACGGTAAGGATGCTAATGGACCTCCTTCTGAGGCTCATAGATCCTCGTATGGTTAAATAAAAATCAATAAAAAATACTAACACATAGTTTGTAGTACGATCTAAAACTTTGATGAAGAAATTATTTCGGTTTGGATTAAGAATCGAGAGATAAAAAAATGAGAAGGACAACAGAAAACTAATCAGAAATCTCATTTCTCTGTTAGGAGGAAAGAGAAGGCAACGACGTGCCACGTGTCAACCGGTGAGAGAATTCCCGTGCTTCGATAGCTACCAAACACGCGTTGAACGCCGCCTGGAGAGATGCGGTTCCATTCTTTCAGCGACACGCGTCCACGGCATCGCCAACCTGGCCCTGTAAGAATAAACTTAAATGAAAAGGGTAGTTTTAATTTAGTAAGCTTTGAAATTGAGTTGTTGAAGGAAAAGACCAAAATGAAATGAAAGGCCAATAACTATTTCAGGAATAGTGGGTTAGAAAATGATGGCATATGGGATAGCCATTTTAAGCCTTTAGAAAACCTATCAATTAGTTTATATTTCTACGGTAAAAAGCAGGGAAACAGAACAAGTAGAGTAAGAAGAACAAACATGGGACAAATGCCGCTACCACGATTAACGAAGATGAACTACGAGAATTGGAGCATCCAAATGAAAGCTCTTCTCTGTTCTCAAGACGCATGGAAGATGGTCGAAGAAGGTTTCGAAGAACCAAAGGATACCACGGGTTATACGGCAGTGCAAAACAAGGCGCTAAAAGAATTACGATCAAAGGATAAGGCAACATTATACATGCTGTTCTGAGCTGTTGACGAGTCGGGCTTTGAGAAGATTGTAAGGGCAACTACTTCAAAATAAGTGTGGGACACTTAAGAAAAGGTGTTCAAAGAAACTGACCGAGTCAAGCAAGTGCGTCTCCAGACTCTACGTGGCGAGTTGGAGAGCATGAAGATGAAGGAGTCAGAAAATGTATCTGACTACATTACACGCGTACAGACCGTGGCAAATCAACTAAATCGAAACAGAGAAATGTTAACCGAGACGCGGGTTGTGGAGAAGGTCATGAGGTCGTTAACAGACAACTTCGAGAATGTTGTATGTGCGATAGAAGAGTCAAAGGACCTAGAGAAGTTCACAATCGATGAGCTTGTCGGTTCTCTCGAGGCACACGAGCAACGTAAGAAGAAGAAGGAGGAGACACTCGATCAAGCACTTCAAACCAAAGCATCAATAAAGGATGAAAAGGTACTCTACTCTTAAAATATTCGAGGTAGAGGTCGTGGAAGTCGTGGGATTGGTCGAGGTGGTCAAGGCAGCAGCAATGAAGGACATTACAAGGAGAAGAGACAGTCCAGCCAAGAAAATTGGCGTGGAAGAGGACGCAGTCGAGGAAGAGGTGGCCGATCAAACATCCAGTGCTATAAATATAAAAAATATGGTCACTATGCGAATGATTGTAACTCGGACAAATGTTATAATTGTGGCAGATTGGGGCACATTGCAAAAGATTGTCGAGCTGGGAAAAGGGTGGAAGGAGCAACCAACCTAGCCTTGGAAGACGTAACAAATGAAGGTCTTCTCTTGATGGCTCAAGATAAAGAGAACATCAACAACGACACTCTATGGTACCTCGACTCAAGGGCAAGCAACCATATGTGCGGTCACGAGTACCTATTCAAAGAGATACAAAAGATTGAAGATGGTCATATGTCATTTGGAGATGCGTCAAAGGTGGAGGTCAAAGGCCGAGGTACGATACATTTCTTGCAAAAGGATGGTGTAATGGGGTCAATCCAAGATGTTTATTATGTACCAGACCTCAAGACCAACATATTGAGTATGAGGCAACTCACAGAGAAAGGTTACTCGATATTCTTAAAGGACCGCCTGCTACACCTGAAGGATAACCAAGGGCGTTTGGTTGCTTGAGTCGAGATAGGAAGAAATCGGATGTACAAATTGAACTTAGGAAGCATACGAGAAAAGTTTTTCCGAGTTGATGTAGAAGACAAGGCATCATAGTGGCATCTCCACTTTGGTCACCTATATCATGGCAGCCTAAAGGAGTTAGCGAAGAAGAATATGGTACATGTTGGATTTCGATAATCGGCTAGGGAAATCCTTTCTTTTTGGTGAGAGGAAATTGTCGACAGGAGGTTGTTGGAAGAAAAATAAAATGCGTAAAATAACACAGAGAGAGAAGGACTGAAATTTTGACTGCGCTTAAAATCAGGTTATGAAATCTTCTGAACAGATTTCCTATTTAAATATAACCTATCCTAAAAATGACTGGAGAGTGGCCAACTGAATCTGTGCCACTTTCTACAAAATTGCCGATCCTAAAAATGACTGGAGAGTGGCCAACTGAATCTGTGCCACTTCCTACAAAATTGCCGTTTAAAAATTCGTTAATCCATTCAACGTGTTTGTCAAATGGTCAAACTGAGAATTAATGTAATCGTGTGAATCTAAATAAGAAAAAACTCAGGTTTTATCTAACAATCTCCTCCTAAAACCTGTGGGATATCTACCTTATTTCGTTCGAACTCCGTTTTGGGCCCTATGGCTCGGTGTCCCTAGCGGCATGTTCTCCAGACTCCACGTCTTGTTCGGCCACCTCTTCTTCGAGTTGGCACGCCGCCAGTCCAGGTGGTTCACCTCTCCCTAATAGGTCTTCCATCTTCCAGTACCTGGCCGAGAGGTTGACTGATTGCTCGGTGCCCCTGGTGGCATGTCCTCCAGACTCCACGTCTTGTTCGGCCACCTCTTCTTCGAGTTGGCACGCCGCCAGTCCAGGTGGTTCACCTCTCCCTAATAGGTCTTCCATCTTCCAGTACCTGGCCGAGAGGTTGACTGATTGCTCGGTGCCCCTGGTGGCATGTCCTCCAGATTCCACGTCTTGTTCGGCCACCTCTTCTTCGAGTTGGCACGCCGCCAGTCCAGGTGGTTCACCTCTCCCTAATAGGTCTTCCATCTTCCAGTACCTGGCCGAGAGGTTGACTGGTTGCTCGGTGCCCCTAGTGGCATGTCCTCCAGACTCTGGCCGCCTCTTCTGGGCCCTATGGCTCGGTGTCCCTAGCGGCATGTCCTCCAGACTCCACGTCTTGTTCGGCCACCTCTTCTTCGAGTTGGCACGCCGCCAGTCCAGGTGGTTCACCTCTCCCTAATAGGTCTTCCATCTTCTAGTACCTGGCCGAGAGGTTGACTAGTTGCTCGGTGCCCCTAGTGGCATGTCCTCCAGACTCCACGTCTTGTTTGGCCGCCTCTTCTTCGAGTTGGCGCGCCGCCAGTCCAGGTGGTTCACTTCTTCCTAATAGGTCTTCCATCTTCCGGTACCTAGCCGAGAAGTTGACTGGTTGCTCTATCTCCAGCTTTAGGATGTAAAGACAGTTTGCCGTGCACCGAACTTGCGTGAGCAACCGTCGTCGAGCATCGCGGATTCTAAGTAGCCCGCGTTTGATGGAAATGTGGCAGCCAGCCTTATCGAGTTGACCCAGACTCACAATATTAGCCTTGAGTCTCAGGATGAAGTAGACGCCAGTCAGCTTGTGATGATTGCCTCCCTTGCCGACGAATAGGATGGTGCCATGCCCTTCGATCTCAACGACGGAGCCGTCGCCGAATTTCACCGTCCTGCGAATCCCTGAGTCAAGCTCAGAGAACGTGGACTTGGCCCCGGTCATATGGTTTGTTGCCCCCGTGTCGAGGACCCATCGTCGGTGCACTTGCTGCTCGCCTCTTTCACCGATTTGAGCGAGCACTCGCTCCTCCTTTAGTTGAATTGGCTCCCCAGCCGGTGCATTTGTTATGCACAGTTGGAGCTCTTCCTCGGGTTCGACGCTCAACGAAGCAGTTATGTTGTCGTCGATTACCTCTGTGGATTTGGGGAGCTCTTCCTCGGGATTAGGGACGTCAGGTAGGACTGATGCAGTCACCATGAAAAGGGCCAGTTTGTCCTCCTCAGATTGAGCCACATGGGCCTTCTCGGTCGTCTCCTTGTTCCAGCAATTCTTGCTCAGGTGACCACTCTTCCCACAGTACGAGCACTCGATTGGCCCGTCATCAGTCGGCTCCTCCTTTTGATTCGCCTCTTTCCTGTGCATGCGCCGGCGAGATTTCCACGGCTTCTTACCGCCTTTGCGGTTGGAGGGCCTAGGCCCATTGCTCTCGCCGGTGTCGTCACGGAGCTTTAGGCGTGCAAGCCACTCTTCCTCAATGAGGAAATTGTCGACAGGAGGTTGTTGGAAGAAAAATAAAATGCGTAAAATAACACAGAGAGAGAAGGACTGAAATTTTGACTGCGCTTAAAATCAGGTTATGAAATCTTCTGAACAGATTTCCTATTTAAATATAACCTATCCTAAAAATGACTGGAGAGTGGCCAACTGAATCTGTGCCACTTCCTACAAAATTGCCATTTAAAAATTCGTTAATCCATTCAACGTGTTTGTCAAATGGTCAAACTGAGAATTACCTTATTTCGTTTGAACTCCGTTTTGGGCCCTATGGCTCGGTGTCCCTAGCGGCATGTCCTCCAGACTCCACGTCAACGTGTTTGTCAAATGGTAAAACTGAGAATTACCTTATTTCGTTTGAACTCCGTTTTGGGCCCTATGGCTCGGTGTCCCTAGCGGCATGTCTGAGAGTGGCCAACTGAATCTGTGCCACTTCCTACAAAATTGCCGTTTAAAAATTCGTTAATCCATTCAACGTGTTTGTCAAATGGTCAAACTGAGAATTACCTTATTTCGTTTGAACTCCGTTTTGGGCCCTATGGCTCGGTGTCCTAATTTTTCTACTGCGTGTACGTTTCCATAATGATGGTGTTTTTCCAAAATCAAACTTTGTTGTTCAGCATCTTGGACTAGCCATCCCTTAGAAGGGATTGTTAAAAGATCATCAATTCCTAATGAAATGGATGGAGAGTGGCCAACTGAATTACCTTATTTTGTTTGAACTCCGTTTTGGGCCCTATGGCTCGGTGTCCCTAGCGGCATGTCCTCCAGACTCCACGTCTTGTTCGGCCACCTCTTCTTCTTCGAGTTGGCACGCCGCCAGTCCAGGTGGTTCACCTCTCCCTAATAGGTCTTCCATCTTCCAGTACCTAGCCGAAAGGTTGACTGGTTGCTCTATCTCCAGCTTTAGGATGTAAAGACAGTTTGCCGTGCACCGAACTTGTGTGAGCAATCGTCGTCGATCATCGCGGATCCTAAGTAGCCCGCGTTTGATGGAAATGTGGCAGCCAGTCAGCTTGTGATGATTGCCTCCCTTGCCGACGGAATAGGATGGTGCCATGCCCTTCGATCTCAACGACGGAGCTGTCGCCGAATTTCACCGTCCCGCGAATCCCTGAGTCAAGCTCAGAGAACGTGGACTTGGCCCCGGTCATATGGTTTGTTGCCCCCGTGTCGAGGACCCATCGTCGATGCATTTGCTGCTCGCCTCTTTCACCGATTTGAGCGAGCACTCGCTCCTCCTTTAGTTGAATTGGCTCCCCAGCCGATGATGGCATTTGTTATGCATAGTTAGAGCTCTTCCTCGGGTTCGACGCTCAACGAAGCAGGTCACCTCTTCCACCGTTAGGTCATTCACGTCAAGCAATGTCTTGGCTCCCCAGCCGGTGCATTTGTTATGCACAGTTAGAGCTCTTCCACGGGTTCGACGCTCAACGAAGCAGAAGCAGGTCACCTCTTCCACCGTTAGGTCGTCCCCAGCCGGTGCATTTGTTATGCACAGTTAGAGCTCTTCCACGGGTTCGACGCTCAACGAAGCAGGTCACCTCTTCCACCGTTAGGTCGTTCACGTCAAGCAATGTCTCGATTGAAATCGCGACTTGCTCGAGGTGATCGGGGGACGACCTGCAGCATCTTCTTCACGATTTCTGTCTCGCTGATGCTGTTGGAACAAGGTCCACTCGTTATAATTGGACCTTGTCAATATCTTGAGCTATTCAACTTGATTGTTGATAGGTTGGCTCCTCCGCAATGATATACACCGATGGCTTCAACCTGGCTCTGATACCACTTGTTGGATTTCGATAATCGGCCAGGAAAATCCAGTCTTTTTGGTGAGAGGAAATTGTCGACAGGAGGTTGTTGGAAAAAAAATAAAATGCGTAAAATAACACAGAGAGAGAAGGACTGAAATTTTGACTGCGCTTAAAATCAGGTTATGAAATCTTCTTTACATATTTCCTATTTAAATATAACCTATCCTAAAAATGGCAGGAGAGTGGCCAATTGAATCTGTGCCACTCCCTACAAAATTACCGTCTAAAAATTCGTTAATCCATTCGACCTGTTTGTCAAATGGTCAAACTGAGAATTAATGTAATCATGTGAATCTAAATA
Organism: Cucurbita argyrosperma subsp. sororia; assembly: GCA_018691285.1. Lineage (NCBI taxonomy): Eukaryota > Viridiplantae > Streptophyta > Magnoliopsida > Cucurbitales > Cucurbitaceae > Cucurbita > Cucurbita argyrosperma. The sequence continues at coordinate 11,950,249 of CM031890.1, read as the reverse complement.
AGGAAAAACTTAGGTTTTATCTAACAGTACATGGGCTACCAGACATGGACTTTGAAGGATAATTCTGTAAAGAATGCGTGCTCAGCAAGCATGGGAGAACCTCAATTCAAAAGAAGGCTGAACTTTGGGCTAAACAACCTCTCGAGTTGATCCATACAGATATATATGGACCAATTACCCCTGAGTCCTTTAGCGGAAAGAGGTATTTCATTTCCTTTATCGATGATTACTCACAGAAAACTTGGGCTTACTTTCTGAAACGAAAATCCCAAGGCATTCGAGGTGTTCAAAAAGTTCAAAATAATGGTAGAGAAGGAAACTTGTAGACACATCAAAGTTGTACAATCCGATAGAGGTGGCGAGTATACTTCGATGACTTTCATGGAGTACTGCGAAGAGCAAGGCATAAGGCGATTTCTAACCACATCGTACACCCATCAACAAAATGGTGTGGCAGAGAGAAAGAACCAGACCATTCTCGACATGGTTCGCTCAATGCTCAAGAGCAAAAGGATGCCAAAGAAATTTTGGGCAGAAGCTGTGCAATGCGCCATCTACGTACAAAATCGATGTCTACATGCGAAGTTAGATGATCAAACACCACAAGAGGTTTGGAGCGGAAAAAAGCCTACAATCTCCCATCTCAAAGTGTTCGGTAGTGTGACTTATGCTCATGTACTACATCAACAAAGAACGAAGCTCGAAGACAAAAGCAAAAGGTATATCTTTATTGGATATGATGAGAAGACAAAAGAATACAAACTACTTGACCCAATTAGCAAGATGGTGATAGTGAGTTGCGATGTGTGAGTAAATGAAGCAAGCGAATGGGACTGGAACAATTCGACGGAAGTTAGTATCGAAGTTGGAGAATCATCAGTCGCTGCACCAACAAGTGCACTAACAGACTCAGAAATTTTCGACGATGAAGATGAACTACGACAACCCAAAATGCGAAGTTTGCGAGATTTGTATGACTCAAAAAATGAGATACACCTTGTATGTCTTCTGGCAGATGCTGAAAAATATCAGCTTTGAGGAGGTGATGCGAGACACGAAGTGGCAAACTGCCATGGATGAGGAGATTAAAACGATCCATCGCAACAACACATGGGAAGTGACAGAATTACCAGAAGGAAGTCAACCCATAGGTGTGAAGTGGGTATTCAAGAAAAAGATGAATGCTCAAGGCAAGATTGAGCAGTACAAAGCGCGACTTGTTGTATAGGGATACAAGCAAAAGGTGGGAATCGACTATGACGAAGTGTTTGCTCCCGTCGCTAGAATGAAGACAATCCAATTGCTAATTTTCCAAGCAGCTCAATTCAAATGGCCGATTTTTCAAATGGATGTGAAGTCAGCATTCTTGAATGGTGTGCTTAGAAGAAGTATACCTCGAAAAACCTCCCGGGTACATGAAAATTGGAGAAGAGAAGAAGGTACTGAAATTGAAGAAGGTGCTTTACAGGTTGAAACAAGCACCGCGAGCATGGAATACTCTTATCGATACATACTTCAAGGAGAACGAGTACAAGCAATGTCCCCACGAACATTCACTTTACACAAAGAAGAGTGGAGGTAATGTGATACTTGTCACTCTTTATGTCGATGACCTCATCTTCTTAAGCAACAATGATGAAATGATAGAAGAGTTCAAAAACACAATGACACAAGAATTTGAGATGACAGACTTGGGTTTTTTGAAGTTTTTCCTCGGTTTGGAGGTTAAACAAGGAGAGACAAGTATTTTTATATCACAGGAGAAATATGCAAAGGAGATTTTGAAGAAGTACAAGATGCAAAATTGCAACCCGGTATCAACACCAATGGAACCAGGTGCAAAGTTCTCAAAGTAAGATGAAGGAGAATGAGTAGATGCAAATAGGTACTGGAGCCTGGTGGGAAGCCTTCGCTATCTTACATGCACAAGGCCATATCTTTCATTAAGTGTCAGCATAATAAGTCGGTTCATGGAGGAGCCAATTTATTCACATTGAAAGGCATTGAAGCGAGTCTTACGATACATCCAAGGAACGATGTTTTTTGGGTTATTCTACTCAAAAACAGAAGATTACAAGTTAGTCGGTTACTCTGACAGTGATTGGTGCGGAGACATAGACAATCGAAAAAGTACATCGAGTTATGTATTCCTCATGGGCAACACAGCATTTACTTGGCTTTCAAAGAAACAACCGATCGTGACACTCTTGACGTGTGAAGCTGAGTATGTAGCAGCATCTTGGTGTGTGTACCACGCAATATGGCTTAGAAATTTGTTGAGTAAGATGGAGATAAAGCAACAAGGTGCAACCGTAATACAAATTGACAATAAATCAGCAATTGAGTTGGCCAAGAACCCAGTGAACCATGAAAGAAGCAAACATATTGACGTTCGATTTCATTTTATTTAAGATCATGTGAAGGAAGGAAACGTGGAATTGCTGCATGTGGCAAGTCAAGATCAAGTTGCGGACATCTTTACAAAACCGCTACCGAAAGTACTTTTCAACAAATACAAGAAGATTGGCATGACAGATGGCAGAAGCATTTTATGGGGGAGTTTTTTTTTTTTTTTTTTTTTTTTTTTTTTTTTTTTTTTTTTTTTTTTTTTTTTTTTTTGTGGAATAAACTTGAATGAAAAGGGTAGTTTTAATTTAGTAGGCTTCGAAATTGAGTCGTTGAATGAAAGGCCAATAACTATTTTAGGAATAGTGGGTTAGAAAATAATAGCATATGGGATAGCCATTTTTATCCTTCAGAAAACCTATAAATTAGTTTGTATTCCCATTGTAAAAAACAGAGCAACAGTGAAACTTAGCAAGTAGAGCAAAAGAGCAAAGAGCAAAAGGATAGAGAACAAAAAGTACAGAGCAATAGACAAAGGTTTTTCAGAATTCTTTGTCTCCTTCTCTCTCCCATCTCAACAACTCCTTCCCAGTTTTGTGAGTGTTATTTTAACAAATTAGTATCAAAGCGAGACAGAGCGAGTTTTATTTCTACAAATTGGTATCAGAGCGAGCTCTTATTTCAACAAACCCGCGCTCCTCAGCCAACCCAGTACCCACGCGATGAACCGAACTACAACGACCCGCGGTCTAATTGAACCACCTTACCCAAACCAAACCGACAACCCGCAATTGTAGAAAAGTGCGCGTGTGTGGCAATCGCGTGTAGAACCTGCGAGTGGGCTCATCTCAGTGCGTGGGTAGCGCGTGTAAGCGTGTTTTGGCCCATTCGACTTTTATTTGCTTGATTTTCAACCTAATTCCTATTCTAACCCAATTTTTATGTGATTTAGGACCTAATTGGGCAAAATTAGTATTTTTGGACACTCTACTCACTTTAAAACGCTAGCGTAAGGGCACACGTCAACTAGGTAAGTCGCCACATGATATTTAGGAAGGGATACTTGTAGGAATCGCTTGGCTTGCATGCATGCTAGTCTATTTTCCTTAGATGTAGCTCTCCATGGATCGAATGTAGGTATTTTGATTGTTAAGAGTATGGATGTATTATGGAGAATTATCTGAGTGTTGCAATTTTTCTTTAAGCTTCCGCTTTATATGTATATGTTTAATTCATGCTGAAAGGAGCAAGGAAACTTGTGAACTATGTGCTCCAGGAGCTTGATGGATGTTATTGCCCCGCTGAGCATGTTTTTTTTTATTTTTGCATGAATTATGTATGATGATGCTAGATACAAGCCATTAAGTATAGACCTAACCCCCTCCCTTGGAGCCTAACAAACCACCACGGCATACGAACCACCTCTAGAGTACCCTTAGGCTGCATGTGTGTAATTGGTATCAGCTTCGTGGGCAACAAGGGGTTCCTGATCAGAACTCGACTGCTTTTAGCCGTTTTAGCATGGGAAATGTGTACCCACGTCGTATAGGGCATTTAGCTGGATGGGTTAAAAGGGGTAGCTCTCTCCGACCAAGGGGACTATCATGGGTCTAGGGGGTTGCAGCTCACTTCCTAGGTAAGATATTAGGGAGTCTCAGAGCCATGTCAAGGTAGCTACTTGTAGGGCACCAGTCATACACAAGTCGGCAGAAGAGAACTCTTAAGATTTAAATGAAAGGACGAAGAACCAAAGAAGCCCTAAGGAGCTAAGACCAGAACTAGACGTCATAGAGCCAAAGAAAAGTCTGTGGGAATTTGTTAAGATTAGGATGCGATAAGAGCCTACTAGTAGGTGGCTTACTGAGTATAACTTTTATACTCATCCTTACTATATCTTCATTTTTCATGTATCTGAGGCGTTGGGTCAAGAGAAGGCGTGCTGAGGGATGTGGATTGTCACAAAGGAAAGCATGTCCCGTGGCGTCAGTCCGGTCTTACATATTAGTACACTTTGTTCCTTCATGTTTTCTTCCATTATTGAAAAAACTAGTCACATATGGACTCATTGTCTTGAAACGCTCTTCTTATGAAATATATGGTCGATTTTTGAAATGATGTTTTCCTTTGAATTTTATGCATATGCACTACACGTCATTGTCCTTTTGGGTCACGACTCATAGTAAATACTAGGTCGTGACACTTTGTCTCTCACAACTCTCATACCTCAAGCTTCAAGGCTCGGCAGACGCTTACAGGTTTCAGGTGCAAGGATTCCGGCGGATGTGGGTTTGTAACTAATATTTCAAGCGGGTGGATCCCTGAGGGTTAATGTGTTTCCACTTCACCCCGACACCTCCTTAAATTCTTCTCTTATTTTTTGCTCTCAAGTGGCCTCAAAAATTGGTGACTAAGCGGTCCTTTCATCGTCAATGGCGTCTGACACACCATCGGCAGCAGTGTACGGTGGCATCTACCACATGTCTTCCCTCTTTTATTTATTTATTTATTTACCCCGTGGGTAGAGTTAAGAATTGTTGGAGTTCCACAAATTGACTAGTTAAAGAGAATATCATGGGTATATATGTGAGGGACACTATTTACATTGGTATGAGGCCTGTTGGGGGGAACCAAATGCAAAGTCATAAGAACTTATGCTCAAATTGGGTGATATAATATAAAAGGAAATACAACAGACTCCAAAAGTTAAAAATGGACTGACATACTAGAACGACCCCCCTTGTGACGGCACAGCTCTCGAACGCTCCTCCACTTCGACCGATAGTTTGCGAACACCTTAAATGGAAGGCAAACAGGGATGAGTATAAAAGTTAATTTTAGTACGTCATCTACTTGTAGGCTCTCATTGCCTTCTAGGCGTAATAGATTCCCACGAGTTTCTCATTGGCTCTAGGACGTCTAGTTCTGGTCTTATCTCCCTTGGGCTATTCTAGTCTCGATCCATTCATTTTAAACCCTGAGAGCTCCTTATTTGGAGTTGTGAATGATTGGTGAGCTATGAGGTGCTACCTCGCTGAAACCTCTCGGGTCCATAAAGTCACCCTCATTGGGAGGCGCGACCCCTCCCTTATCCCATGCAGCTAATGGACTGTATGACGTGGGCCTCTCATTTTCCATGCGAAACAGCTAGGTTCAATTAGGTTTTGATCAGAAACTCTTGTTCTCCCACAAAGCTGTTGACACTGTTCACACATCTTAATGTCTAAATTTAGTGACTAGTCAACCTAACCACAAGTCCCTAGCCTTAACATTCGTCGAGAGTCATCAAATATCATTTTATGCAAAATAAACATACATGATCAACGAAGCGATAACATCCATCATGCACCCGGAGCGCAAATCACAAATTCTGCATCCTCCTTTCAAAATGAAATAAACATTTATATAGCAGAAATATAAGGCATATTAACATTCTACACAACATGCTTCCATACTCTTAATATACTAATCACCTAGGTTCATTTCATGGGAAAAACTATATACCTAGGGTAAATATTTTAGCATGTATGCAAACCAAGCAATTCCTACAACTATTTCTTCCTAAAGTCCGTGCGGTGATTTACTTGATTGACGCGTGCCCTTTCGTTAAATGTTTTCACACGAATTGGGTGTCTAAAAAGAGGGATTTTCTTCAATTAGGTCCTAAATCACATAAAAATAAGGTTAGAATTGGAATCGAGATAAAAATCGAGCATATGGAAGTTGACCGGATAAAAAACTGACCCTCACACGCTAGCCACATGCTACCACACGCTGGAGAGACATTCCACGCGCACGTGCATACGCACCTTAGGGGGAGGTCGCGAGTTCTGATTCTGCCACATGGCGTGCTCGGGTTGGTCAGCCGATGACAAGTGCATGGAATTGAATTCTGAGACAAGCACTGTGAACCCAAATTTCCTTATGTTGACACGTGGCACATGCAGAAAAAGTCGGAGCATCTTTTGGGTCCTACGTGGGTGCGGGTTGGAGAAGCAGTCGCTCCACTCCGCACATGACACGTTGCCCCACCCAAGCTTCGAAACGTGTCCCTCGTCTGTCTGACGCGCATCTCCTCCCGCCAGTTGACACATGGCTCGCTGGAATCGTTTATGTCTCCTTCTGGTAGACGAAAAACCGAATCAGTTTAGTTTTTTCCATTTTTCTCATTTTAATATCTTTTAATCTAGAATTCGAACCGATTTGATTTCTTCAGCGAAGTTGTAAATCCTAATCCCAAATACGTCCTGGTATATATATATAGATATAGATATAGATATAGATGTTTTGAAATTTTACTTCAACGCGGAATGATTTATGGACGTCGGAAATAAGTTACCTCTTTCTTACCATTCTTGAAAAATCTCTCGGGACAGCAGTTTTCGATGTTCCTTTATAAAATCTGTGGAGAATCCTTCCTAGACAAACATATCAAAATCTTAGGACTTAATTCGTAAGTAACGACTCAAATATGAGGAAAAACGATGAAAGATTACCTCGCGAATCTTCTCGATTCTTGACAGAAAATGAGACTCTGGTCACCAAGTTATAAATAAGAAGCGGGCTCCATAACCTAACAATTCTCCCACTTGGAGACTGATTTAGTCAACCAAGAATTTCATTCTCAAACGATCACTGCACCATACCAATTAAGGCTTTGCATAACCTCAATTTTCCAACATCAACACATTTTGTCAACATGTCTACTGGATTCTTTGCACCCTCTATCTTCTCCAAACGCATATCACCTTCTTCCACTAACCTGCGAGTGAAATGGTATCGCCTTCTAATGTGTTTTGTCCTTGAATGATAGATTGGATTTTTCACCAACTATATGGCACTCTAATTATCTGTATAAAGAATCTCCTTGCACTGCTTCCTGCCTAATTCTTCTAGATAATCTGTCATCCATATCATCTCTTTTACAGCTTCAGCTATTGCCATGTACCCAGCCTCAGTAGATGAAAGAGCGATGCATTTCTAAAACTTGGACATCCAACTCACTGCTGTTCCATCTATAGTGTAGATAGATCCAAATGTGCTCTTGCTAGAGTCCACATCTCCACTCAAATCAGCATCCACAAAACCTTGCAGAACTACTTTGTCATTGTCATAAGAAAGTGAAGTATTGGATGTCAGATATCTCATAAGCCACTTCACAGCTTACCAATGTTTTCCCTGGATTTGTCATGTACTTGTTAACAACTCCCACTGCATTTGTTATATCAGGTCTAGTGCAGACCATAGCATACATCAAACTCCCAACTGCAGAAGCGTATGGAACTGAAGCCATGTATTCACATTCCTCAACTGTCTTGGGAGATTGCCCCTTTGACAATTTAATACGATTTGCCAAGGGGGTAGTCCTGGGTTTAGCATCATTCATCTTGAATTTGGACAACACCTTTTCAATGTACTGCTCTTGGGATAGATTTAATGCGCCAGTAGATCTATCTCGAGAATCCTCATCCCACCCAAACCTTTCATCTTAAATACTGAAGACAAGCTTGCCTTCAGGTGGTTTATCTCCCTCATACTTGATCCAGCAATTAGTATATCATCCACATACAGGAGTAGAAACATATAAGAATCAGTGTATTTCTTGAGGTAACAACACTGATCCTTTTCACTCCTGTGGAAACCACTCTTGCACATGAAGGAGTCAAACTTCTTGTACCATTGTCTCGGTGCTTGTTTCAATCCATAATAGCTCTTATTGAGCTTACACACCATGTGCTCCTTGCCTGGAGTTGCAAACCCTTCTAGTTATTGCATATAGATCTCCTCATCTAGATCTCCATGTAAAAACGCCGTTTTTACATTCATTGCTCAAGGTGCAAATTCTCCGATGCAACAATACTCAGTAGAATACGGATAGTAGTTAATTTCACAATAGGAGAAAAGATCTCAGCATAATCAATGCCTTTTCTTTGTGAATATTCTTTAACTACTAACCGAGCCTTAAACCTCCTTCTTCCATCTGGTTCAGCCTTGATTCTGAACACCCATTTGTTCAACAGAGCTCTCTTTCCTATAAGTAACTCAGTCAGCACCCATGTATTATTCTTTTCAAGTGAGTTCATCTCATCATCCATGGCTCGCTCTCACTTGGTTGAATCTTCCACATGTAGGGTCTCACCAAAGGACTCTGGTTCTCCTTCCTCAGTCAGCAACAGATAATGTAATGAGGGTGAATATCTATTTGGTGCTCTAATAGTTCTGGATGATCTCCTCAACACCTGCTCAGGTGTAACTTGCTCCACGTCTAGTTCTTCAGCAACAAGATCAAGAGTTTCTTGAGCTTCTACTGTAACATCACTAGGTGAATTTTTCTAACACTCAAGCTCAACTCCCACTTGCTTCGTAGTCTCAGAGTTTATCTTCTCTTTGTCCTTGTATAGGACATTTTCATCAAAGATCACATCACAATGTCTTAGGATTTTCCTATTCTTGTCATCCCAAAACCTGTACCCGAACATGTCAGAGCCATAGCCAATGAAGTAGCATTTTACAGCCTTAGCATCAAGCTTATCTCTCTTCTCTAGATCAACATGAACATACGCAGTACAACCAAAAGTTCTCAAGTGACAGTACTTGAGTTCTTTTCCTGTCCATACTTCTTTGGGCAATTTGAATTTCAAGGGTACTAACGGCCCTCTATTAATCAAATATGTTGCTGTGTTCACAACATCTGCCCAGAATGTCTTTGGTAGTCCAGAATGAATCATCATGTTTCTTGCTCGCTCATTCAATGTTCTATCCATCCTTTTTGCAATACCATTTTGTCTTGCCTTACCGGGAATTATTCTTATTAATCTAATTCCCTCAGCTGCAAAAATATATTTTAAACTCTGAGTTGTTGTACTCTCCTCCATTGTCAGGCCTCAGGCATTTGATCTTCAAGTCAGCCTGATTTTCAACTTCAGCTTTCCACTTCTTGAAGGTGGCAAACACATCTGACTTGTGTTTCAGAAAGTAAACTCATACATTCCTGCTGAAGTCATCGATGAAAGTGACGTAGAACCTTGATCCACCAAGTGATGAAACCGGAGATGGTCCCCAAACGTCTGTATGGGACCATTTCCACCCACACTTTCTTCGGTTCTCTGGCAGCCTTTGTGAAACTAACTCGTTTCTGTTTGCCCATAACACAGCAATCACAAAGACCCATATCAACAGATTGTAAGTCTTCTACAGCTCCTTTTGTAGTTAGCATTTTCATTCCTTTGACGCTCATATGTCCAAGTCTATTGTGCCATAGACTTGAATTGGAAGCACTCTCATCAGCACTAGTCATGTTTATACAATCTACAGTAGTGTATAAGGTTCTGGATTTTGTGCCACATGCAACAACCATGGCGCCCTTCACAATCTTCCACGAACTCTTTCCAAACTCTATTGCATAGCCTGTGCTATCCAACTGACCAATAGAGATCAGGTTCTTCTTGAGACTAGGAATGTATCTGACATCTTGTAATGTCCACTAATTTCCTACTGGAGTTTGTATGGAGACATCTCCCTTCCCTTCAATCTCCAAGGTTTTGTTGTCGGCAAAGATATACCTACCCAAAATTTCCTGATTTGAAATTTTGAAACAATTCCTTACTTGGAGACGAATGGAACGATGCACTTGAACCCAAAATCCAAGATTCAACTGGGCTGTTCACACTAAGGATTAAAGCGTCCTCAGTATCTTCTGTTGTATATATAGAATCATCATCATCTTTAGATTTATGATTTTGCTTCTTCTTCAGTTTTGTACAATCTGTCTGAAAGTGTCCTTTTCCTCCACAGCTCCAACACGTTATGTTGGGTTTGTTTGGAGATTTTCCTCAGTCTTTGATTTTGATCACCCGTGTTTGTTTGAGCTCTTTGATTTACTTATTCCCCTTCGATCAACACTGAGCATTGCCTGATGAATCTCCAATTTCTCGTTTGCGAATACTTTCGGTAAGAACTACATCTCGAATTTCATCAAACTTCAGTTTATCAGATCCTCGAGAACTGCTGATTGCGGGAACAACAGTATCCCATGACTCGGGTAAAGATGACATCAAAATCAACGCTTTAATTTCATCCTCGAAATTAATTTCCACCGAACTCAATTGACATACGATCATATTGAATTCATTTATATGATCAGCAACAGATCCACCTTCAGACATTTGTAGATTGAATAATCTTCGCATCAAATACACCTTGTTCATAGCCAACGGTTTTTCGTACATATTTGACAGCAACTTCAACATCTCTAACGTTGTCTTCTCTTTAATGATGTTGAACGCCAAATCTTTGGATAGCGTCAGTCGGATCAGCCCTAAGGCTTGTCAATTCTTGAGCTTCCACTGTTCCGTGGTCATGGTATCCGGCTTCACCCCCAACAGGCGTTCGTGGAGATCTTTCTGGTACAGATAATCTTCAATTTGCATCTTCCAAAAACCGAAATCGGATACATCGAACTTCTCAATTCCAATCTTTGAACTTTCCATCTTCACAAATCGTGGTGACTTCCGCCTAGCTCTGATACCAGTTGTTAGGATCGCACAAAAACGCACACACTCGATCTAGATGAACACAAAGAAGAGGATAGAGAAAATGCAAAGAGAATATTGGCTAAAAGTTTATATTGATGACTTCAGACATGTACAGTCAGAGAGAATACAGAAAGTACATTTTCAAAACTCTACCTAAATGGATATATATATATATATATATATGATTTCGTTTACTATATATAGCTTTACCAAATTTAACCATCTACTATATATATCTATTTACCATATATAGCTTTACCGGATATAGTTTTACTATGTATAACCGTTGACCAAGCTATAAATAAGCCACAGACTCCATAACCTAACAAACTATAAAGAAGTATGTATAACCGTTGACCAAGCTATAAATAAACAGCAGACTCCATAACCTAATAAAGCTATAAATAAGTAGAGGCTCCATAACCTAACAAAAATGACCTATTTGCTCCTCTGTTGACTTTGACCTTTTTTTTTTTTTTAAGTGTTACATCTTCGTTCTTCTACTTTATAATGACATGAGCCTGTGACCATCTAACAATTTTACATAACTATTTAAATGTATTGAGAGAATTTATTATTTGAAGTTTATAAAAGCTTGGTGTAGTTCCTTTTAGGATTTTGCTACTTTTCCATATAAACATTTTATAAAGATGAAAAAAAAATAAAAATAAAAAATAAGTTGCATAGAAGTGACCTTGATAAGAAGATGTCCTAAAAAAGGCATTTGACCCACATCAAAAGTCTAAAGGCAATTAGTCTAATAAATTATTTAAAAGCTACATGGTTGAAATAGCACCCCTTATTCATGTGGTTGTAGAATTGAAAACAGGCATTCTTAAAACAAAGCTTGTCTAATCATATTTACAAAGGAAGAAAAGGAAGAACCAATTACATGTGCTTCTCTTTTAAATCCACACATTATTATTCTTGTTAAGCATTAATCTCTATCATTCTTGTGTCTCACCACCCATCACTTCACCAGTTGCCATATGTAAGAGCTGACCCTTTAACTTCATGTTGCAGCAACAGGTGTTATTAGTTAACACTTAATTTCTGATCTGATCTGATCTGATCTGATCCGATCCGATCTGCTCTGCTGTGATGTTTTGAAAAGTTGGGATGGTCTTCAAAGCTTTTTAGTTGCGCATTTGCAATATAGATTTGGAGATAAAAGGCCTTTTGTTGATTGGAAAACAGGTGAGGCCCAACAACACCAGAAAGCATGCAGGCCATAGTTGAGGGTCCTGCTTATCTTTCTCGTTTGAGTTGAAAGCTTCTCAACACAAACCAAATTTCTCATACGAAGAAAAAAAAAAAAAAAAGTTAATATTGTCCTGCATAAACTCTCGTGGCTTTGTTTTGAGCTTCCCCCAAAAAGCTTCATACCAATGGAGATAGTATTCTTCACCATGATCATTCCCTAAATTAGCCAATGTGGGACTCACTCCCAATAATCCTCAACAATTCTCCCCTCGAACAAAGTACACTATAAGTCTCCCCTGAAGTTTATGGAGCTCTCGAATAGCCTCCCCTTAATCGAGGCTCGACTCCTTTCTCTAGAGCTCTGGAACAAAGTACACCTTTTATTCGACACTTTAGTCACTTTTGACTACACCTTCGATACTCACAATTCTTTGTTCGATATTTGAGGATTCTATTGACATGGTTAAGTTTAGGACATGACTCTGATATCATGTTATGAATTACGACTCTTCACAATGGTATGATATTGTACACTTTGAGCATAAGCTCTCGTGGCTTTGCTTTGGGCTTTCCCCAAAAGGCCTCATACCAATGGAGATAGTATTTCTCACTTATAAATCCACGATCATTCCCTAAATTAGCCAATGTGTGACTCACTCCAAATCCAAATAATCCTCAGCAGTATCAACGAAAAGCATGCAACAACAAATAGAAAGTACAAAAAATAAAGCGTTGTTTGGAAGCCTTAATGAATGAGCAACGTGGAAGGCATCTGATGTTAAAGGCAACTTTTAAAAGAGAAAAAGAATACCAAATGGCGGATGGCGGATGGCTCCAATCTGATCTAATTAATTGAATGGCAGCTCAAACATAAGACGCAATTATGAATATGACAGAAAAGGCCAAAACAATTACAAGCATGAAAAATAATACACTACTTTTCTTTCCTTTTCTTGCTTTACATCAAGACTTAACTAACACCGAACATCATCTTTTCTTCCTCTCTTTTCTTCCTCTTTTGGGTGTTAGACGAACACGACTCTTCACAATAGTATGATATTATCCACTTTGAGCATAAGCTCTCCTGGCTTTGCTCTGGGTTTCCCCAAAAGGTCTCACACCAATGGAGAGAGTATTCTTTATTTATAAACTTATGATCATTCCCTAAATTAGCCGATGTAAGACTTTCATCATCCAACACCTCCCCTCGAACAAAATACGCCTCCCCTTAATCGAGACTCGACTCCTTTGGAGTCTTCATCGAACAAAGTTACAAAATTCCATTTCTGACTCTCCATTCGCTCCACTTTACTACTTAAGTTTCTTCAGGCGCTTCTTAGTTTTCATTATTACACCTGTCTGTGTGTGAAAGAGCATGCTATTCTTGTTCTGTGACAGGTGTTGGTGTACAGTCAAGAAGTCAAGAACCCAATGATTGAAAATTGGGTACTGAAGAAGACAAGAAACAAGGAAAGAAGGTCGTCGAAGTAAAGGATGGTATTGGTGCATCTTTCCAAGTAAAAGTGTGCAACCAATTTGATCTTCACTTTCTAATATCAAATGACCTCACACCCCCATGTTCAGGTGCATAGCCTTGAACAACGCTCAAAAAGACAACCTCGGTACAAGAGCAATAAAATGTGTCTTTTTAGGATATTCTTCTACCATAATGATTGTAGGAAGTCTTACATCTCAATTGATGTGACATTCACCGAGTGTAAACTGTTCTTCTCTAAAGCCTCCCTTTGGATACACTGAATAACCTTGCCTCTCTTAATGTAAGGTTAGTAGCTAAGGGATCTATTCAAACTTGACGACATAGTTACTGGGAGACATTTGCCTTAGTAACAAAGATGAACACTACAAGAATATTGCTATCTTTAGTTGCCAACTTAAATTGGCAGCTCTTACATATGTAAGAATGTGTTCTTTCGCGGTGATCTAGATGAGGAAAACTATGAGAGCATTCGTTTAGGATTTGTAAGTTATGGAGTCTGCTGCTTATTTATAGCTTAGTCAACGGTTATACTTAATAAAACTATATTTGGTAAATGACATATAAAGTAAATTGTCATAAATAGTATATAGCAAAAAGTAAAGCTAGATATATTAAATAATTATATAGAGTTATATCTAGTAAAGCTAGTAAGCTAAACCATATATATAGGTAAAGCTATACTATGTGGTAAAGCTATATATAGTAAACTAAACCGTATATATATCCCCTCAGACAGAGCTTTAAAAATGTACTTTATGTATTTTCTGTATTCTCTCTTTGTAACGACCCAGATCCACCGCTAACAGATATTATCCTCGAGGCTTTCCCTTTCGGATTTCCCCTCAAGGCTTTAAAACGCGTCTACTAGGGAAAGGTTTCCACACTCTTATAAATGGTGGTTTGTTCTCCTTCCCAACCAATGTGGGACATCACAATCCACCCCCTTCGGGGCCCAGCGTCCTCGTGGCACTCTATTGGAGGAAAGAGAACAAACCACCTTTTATAAGGGTGTGGAAACCTTCCCCTAGAAAACGCATTTTAAAGCCTTGAGGGGAAGCCCAAATGGGAAAGCCCAAAGAGGACAATATCTGCTAGCGGTGGATTTGGGGCGTTACACTCTTACTCTACATGTCTGAAGTTTAGTCAATATTCTTCTTGCATTTTCTATATCATGTTCTTTGTGTTCATCTAGATCAAGTGTGTGCGTTGTTGTGCGATCCTAACAAGCTCAAAAGGTAAAGTGTGTCGTCTAAGTCCTGTATGAATTAAAACAATCACCAAGTGTGTGCGTCCAAGTGTATGTAGATGATAACCTAGAAGGAAATTAGTGAGAGAATTTGAGATCAAATAACCTAGAAGGCTAAAGTACTCTCAACAATGAAGTAGCATACTCAACTTAGGACATTTGGATATCACAGTTGAAATAAGTAACAAATTTATGAATGGAAATAAGAAAAAGCAGATGTAGGATTGCATCAACATCAAAGATTGGGAGTGTCAAAAGAACTTCCAATGAACAGAGAGTTTTACTAGAGGCTAGTAGGGAGACTTGTATATCTAACTCACATTCGACATGACATAGCATACTCCGTAAGTGTAATTAGTCAATCTATGCATCACCTACGAGAGCCTCATCTTCAAGCAACATATAGAGTATTACATTGCTTGCAAGAGACTTCAGGAAAAGGAGCCTTATTTAAACAAAAACAATCCCCTTGCATTCCCATGCATTGAAAGCTTACACGGACATTGACTATGTTGGATTAATAGTAGATAAAGATCTACACACGGTATATACTTATCTTAGAGGTAATTTAGTGATATGATGAAGTAAAAAATAAAAGATAAAAAATGTAAAATGTAAAATGTGGAGTTTCAAGCTATTACACAAGGGCTATGTGAGCTCTTATAGTTGATGATAATCTTTGATGACTTGTAGATTAAGGGACAAACTCAATGTTTCATGAGTTAGTATACATGGAAGTGTAGGATTGAAGGTGGAAGGTATAATACCTAATCAAATGCTGAAAGTTAGCTCCCCATTGTGTTTAAATTGCCTTGCTGCTGTGAGTTTCAGATGGGAATACATTTGAATATTCAACAATGTCCGATTTGTATCCCTGCGTTCACACTGCAAGCATTATGATATCAGATAAATCACAGTTGCCTCAATTGAAAAGTAACAATGATGAATAGAAGAACAAATCAAGATGAACAAAAACTTGATGATCCATATTACCAACTCTAACTAAATTAATCTTGCAACTCTAGACCGTACTTCAAAAGTTATATTTGTTGTACTGGTGTTTCATGAGCTAGTTTTAGCTCAATGGGCTCCTAAGGGTGTTATCCACCAGATCATCAACCTCCAATCAATCACCAGTAATCTCCACAAGAACAAATGCCATTGGTGAAATGATGAAATCTGGTTATGTCTCTTACTATAATCTCTCGCCCAAAAACTTCTGATGCAAACTTCATTACGGTATGACAGTCTCCACAAGTTCTTAAGTTCTTTTTTATCCTAATTGGAGCCCCGGCGGGAAGGCTGAGCAGCCCAAGTGCAAGAGCTAGTTTCTCGCTATGGTACCACAAACTCTGCTCCTTGTATGCTTCTGCCATGTTTATTGCAAATTCAGTTTCAGCCACATACCCTTTCTTCTTTACCAACTCCTTCACCTTCTCCAACATCTCGTAAATCTCCTGCGTTCTCTCATGCGACTTATCATGCACTGTGAACACATATGTTGAATTCTTTATGTCAATCCAGCTGCATCCTGGTTCCTTCCTAACTCCAATGGCTTCCATCTTTCTTCTAACCTCGTCGGCCTCGCGTAACATCCCATTACGTGTCAAGATGTTACAAAGCAGCACGTAATTTCCAGGATTATCTGGTTCCAATTCAAAAAGTTCCTGAGCCACTTCCTTACCCATTTCAAGGTTGCTATGATTCCTGCAAGCACTAAGCAGAGCCCCCCATACAGAGGCGTCTGGTTTGATAGGCATCAGTTCTATAAACCTCTTAGCTCTATCCAACTGCCCAGCACGACCAAGCAAGTCGACTATACACGCATAATGCTCATATCCAGGGTAAATACCATGCACTTTAGTCATTGAATTAAAGTAGAAGAACCCTTCTTCAACCCGACCGGTGTGGCTGCAAGCAGAGAGAACAGAAACAAAAGTAATATAGTCAGGTTTAATCCCCTCTCTCAACATTTGCTCGAATAACTCAACAACCTGGTTAGCATGACCGTGTTGTTGACAAGCTGCAATTATGGCTGTCCAACAAACCACATTACGGTCCACAGTCTCTTCAAATATCTGAAAAGCATCTACCAAGCTGCCGCACTTTGCATACATCGTGACCAAAGAGCTTGCAACACACAAATTCTTCACGAATCCAGATTTTATGATCTGATTATGGATGAGTGCTCCCTGATATAATGCTGCAAGATTTGCACAAGAATGAAGAACAGAGGAGTATGACGCTTCATCAGGTATTAAACCTTCCCTCCTCATCATCCAAAAATTATTGCAGGCATCTTCATAATTGTTATTATAAACGCATGCCATGATCATAATGTTCCAAGTAACAACATCTCTAGCTCCAATGTTTGAAAACAACTTCACAACATCGTCAAACAAGCCACACTTACTATACATGTCAATCAGTGAGTTATTTACATAAACCAAATTCCTGACACCAAGCTTGAGAGCAACTCCATGAACTTGTTTCCCAAACTCCCAGTTACCAACATTGGCACAAGCACTCAAAGCACTAGAAAAGCTTACCTCATCAACAGCAGTTAGACTCTCGAGTAGAAGCGTCTTAAAGAAGAGAATGGCCCGATCATATAGCTTGTTCTGCAAGAATCCCACAATCATAGAGTTCCAAGACACTAGGTTTCTCAGGGGCATTTCCTCGAACACCTTCTCGGCCCTGCACATATCACAACACTTGGCATACATGTCAAGTAACGCACTGGCAACAAAGACGTCAGCATGGAACCCGTGTTTCCAAATCAAAGAATGCATCTGATCCCCATGAACAGAAGCCATAGTGTCAGTGCAAGCAGATAAGACAGCAGAGAAGGTGTAGTGATTGGGATAAACCCTAGAACACCTCATATGGTTAAAGAAAGTCAGGGCGTGAAAGGGTCTTTTAGAACGGGAAAATTGGGTGATAAGAGAAGTCCAAGAGACAACGTTCTTGGAGTCATGTGGGGTTGAGGAGAAGAACAACAAGGTTTGGTCGAGAGAAGCAGATTTGGCGTACAAGTTGAGGAGGTTGTTGAAGAGGAAAGGGAGGGAAAGGAAGGCAGTGGTGATGAGATGGGCATGAATTTGAGTGGCATGTTTCAGGGTCCGCCCTGAATTGATAAGGCTGTTCAGAGAGGTTGGAAGGGGAAGTAGTTTACAACTCATAACTCGTACTCCTGCATTAATCACTACGAGTTTCAAGCAAGATTGTTGGTTGGAAGGGGAAATGAAATCACTTCGATTCTTCGGCCACTTGGGTCGACAAGATTCACGAAACCCACTGCTGTTCTCGGCGTAGAATCTTCAGATTAGGACTACTGCTCTCCATTTTTGACAGTCCTAACACAATGTGAAGTTTGGGTTGAATCAAACCCATGTTTGTGAGTAATAATAGTTTATATTTATTCTCCGGATTGGATGGAGATTCTTTTTTTGACCCAACTCAAAAGTTCAAGTTGGTTGGATTGTTAACTCGACACAAAAATTTTCACAATCCAATGCAACCCTCTATTTTTGGGTTAGTTTCTCGGATTGCTAATTTTTTTTTGTAAGGTTTTTTAAATTTTTTTTATTTATCCACAATTCACACTTATTCGATCTAATTTTTGATAAAAAAAAAATATTAAAAGTTCACAAATAAACTCAAAGCAATTTATATTTATTAAAAAAAATAAATATTTATCGACATTATTTAACAAAATTAGAATGAAATATTGAAGTGATTTATTGAAATATAAAATGAAACTAAAAATAATAAAACAAAATTTAATTTAACAAAAATTAGAATGAAATATTGAAGTGATTTATTTAAATATAAAATGAAACTAAAAATAATAAAACAAAATGTAATTTATGTAAATATAAAATGAAACTAAAAATAACAAAGTAATAAAAAAAACATATTATAAACCATGTATTTAAAAATAGTATAAAATGAATAAATAAATATTTGTTAATTTATTTAAAATATGTTAAAAACAAAATGAAATATCAAAATGAAATATTGGAGTGATTTATGTAAATATAAAATGAAATTAAAAATAATAAAGTAATAAAAAAACAAATAAAATAATAAAAAGATAAATTCGGGGAACATTTTTAAAAATCCAAATTGATATTTATAAGTTTATTGGGTTTTGGGTCTAACCTGAGTTTTTTATCCTATGAACCGAAAATCGAACCGAGATACTCCGTATCCAGAAAAAACAACCCAACCCAACCCCTATAATTCGTGCTGGGTTAGTCCGAGTTGTCGGGTTAGATGTACACCCATACGAGACATTCAATCAGGAAATGGGCCAAACCCACTAGATTTTAGTATCCAGGCCATAGTTGAGGGTCTTGCTTGTGTTTCGATTCAGCTCCATAAAGCCTACCATGATGAAAAACAATACAGAAGCTGTAGACCCACTTGCTTTTCTCTCCACCCTGTTCGATTCTGTTTTTGTTTATGAGAAATAAAAGAGAACTAAAAGGAATGGTATATCATCATCCTCATCCTCATCCTCATCAATAATTCCAGGCAAGATCATGTGACAAAAGTGTGTCAGTGACAGACTGGTTTTGGCTGCTTCTTCTCTTTACTCTTCTACTGACTTGGTCGAGCTTTTCTGACTTCTTCCCGACCGCCTCATTCCTTTCCTTCATCTCTTCATCTTCTTTCAATCTCCATCCTTAACCACTCCGACAACCGCCGCTTTGTTCTTCAATCCACAATCATTATGGCTACCCAAACCCAAACTTCTACATCCGATGAGGTGAGTTTTTCCTTAATCATTAATGGATGTGAAGATCGTTTGTTCATGTTCTTAGATTCTTGATCAACACCCACTTCTTAGTTTCTTCTATTTTTAACTTTAAACACCCATCTCTGTGATATGTTTCATACTTTGCATGTAATACAGACTGCATCAATTACTTCATTTGGGTAAGAGATCATTACCAACATCTTGATAGATTAGAACAGAGCTATGGTTGATTCAATCTGTCAATTCCTTCACCAATATCTTATGTATTCATTGGGTTAATTATTATTGTACTCTTGTAGCAAACCAAGGAGTTTAGTGAAGCAGTCAAAGTAACGGAACAGATAGAAGAGACAGGAAAAGGTGAAAACTTGCATATTTTGGATACTACGTTGCCCACATCCGAAGCAAAGGCAGTGGATAATGAGCCTCCTGTTTCTGATAGGCCATCGCATGAACCCATTGTAGGAGAAGCAACAGAGCTGCCAGTCATTGCGTTCATGGAAAAGGGTATAAAGGAGGAGTATGATGCAGCTGACAATAAAGGAGAAGTCATACAAAAAGAGAGTCTGGAGGTTCTACAAAATGTAGAAGAACAAGCATCAGAGATTGTGGGCCTTGTTCCAAAAGCAGAAGACGAATCATCAGTAATGGCAGAGTGTGGCAAGGGTCCAGCAGATACAGAGGAGGAAGACAAAGAGGCAGACAAGGAAGCACAAAACAAAGAAGCTGAAGCGATTGAGGTTGTTCCAATGGAAGAAATGATTGGAACAGCTGAAGCTCCAACACCACAGGAGCAGGCAGTTGACAAAGAATTGGAAGAAGTGATAGCAAAAGAAATTAGCATACCCACAGAAGTGATAGAGCCAAGTACAGAGTTTGTGAGTGCAGAGAAAGAGCCAAGTTGTGTTGTAGCAGAATCTGCTGAAACTCCACTCAAACTCATAGCAGAAGACACTACTGAGTCCATTACAGCTTCCAAGAACAAAGAGCAGCAAAATGAAGAACATCCCGTGGTAGCAGGCAAGTCATTAGTTGACCTGATAACAGAAACCAAGATAGAAGAACCCCAAGTAGCAGGGCTTGAAGCTGCCAATGTACCTGAGGTGGAAGTAAAAGATGAACAAGTTGCGAGCACAAAGGGAGAAGTGCCATCAAACCCCACTCAGAAGCACTCGCACAATCTCTTATCCAAACTAAAACACTCATTGGTGAAGGCAAGGAAAGCCATCATTGGGAAGTCACCCACCTCAAAAACTCTTTCCTCCCAACCAAGGGATGATATTAAAGTCAAGTGATGGTCTGCACTTAATAGCCAGATTCAGAGTTAAGTACTTATCAGAATATATGTTGTGAGGATTGGATTTTTTTTTGCATAGTTTCTTATAGTTGCAATGTAAAATTTGATATTATACCCGACTCCAAATTTGTGGATTTTGTTTGTCAAGTGATACGACGTGTTGTCTGTGGCTGCATGTTGAATGTTTCGGTCACGCTTGTCTATGATGTGTTGTCCATAACTGCATACCTGTTCCAAACCCCTTTTACTTACTATACCCGTTCCAAACACCTTTCTCCATATTTTGTGTGGGCTTGGATTGGGTATAGCCCAAAATATATTGATCGGACCTTTATGAGAACCTTGTTGGTGCAAGTAGGGGGTTTGCAGCCGCTCCCTAATCATAAACTTGTCTATGATGTGTTGTCCATGACTGCATACTCGTTTCAAACCCCTTTTACTTACTTTCATGTTAGATAAGTTTTTACTATACCCGTTCCAAATCCCTTTCTCCATAATTTATGTGGGCTTGGGCTTAATTGTATTTGGACTCGTCCTTTGGACCTCAAATTTTCTGACTTGATTGAGGGTCACAACCCCCTTTATGTTATGGGGCCTACTAGGAGGATATCGACGGAACTCTTTTAGAGAATTTGAGAACAGTATCCATAACAATACGATGAGAACTTTAGGTTGGAATACGGACGTCAAAGTCGTGCCTGCCTCAAGGACCTACTAGTAATAGATCCATGTCAATCATAATAATAATGACAAGGTTCACAATGATGATGATGAAATGAGACGGGTAGAAAACATAAACACCAACTTTTAAATTATTTTTTATTTTTTATTTTATAAACAACCTATTATTAATTAAAAAATTTTGAATCCTCTATTTTTCTTCGTATTCTCAAGAGAGGATTCTATTGTATTGTGAGTATTCAAATTAGTTGTGGTATATTCTTCAGTGTCATTGTGCCACAATGGCACTTGACAACTAGTTGTATCCCTTATAGTACATGTTAGACGAACACGACTCTCCATAATGGTATGATATTGTCCACTTTGAACATAAGCTCTCTGGCTTTGCTTTGGGCTTCCTAAAATGTGTCATACGAATGAAGAGTGTATCCTTAGATTATAAACCCATGACCATTCCCTAAATTAACCAATGTGGGACACTTTTTTCTTAAACGTCATACTCCCTAGAAATATAAAAGTAAAACTCTAGAATATGAAAAAACATAAAGGGTTTGACTTGTCATGAGCATGCGGTCATGGGAAACACGCCTTCGACGAGCATGACCGTGACACATGGCTCATGCCTCTCAGAAACCCGATGACATTCACACCCAAGACAAAATAAACTGTAAATAAAAATTTACTAAAAAAAAAAATTACCTCTAAATTGACAAAATCAACCCTCCAAAATTTTCTTGAAGAAAACAACAAAGTCAAAAAAAAAGGGAGATTTGAAAGGCGAAAAACAGCATTAAAACAGGAATAGGTTGCCTGTCAGGAGAGAGAATGTGGGAAACGTGTCAAATTGTGATGATTTGTCCGTTTGAATTTTGTTTCATTCTCTTATGGCCACGTTTCGCTCTTCTACTGGGTTGCCACCTCAGCTGTCCACCTCATCACTTTTTCCCGATATAACATAACCAATCGCTTTCCTCTTATATATCTAAACGAGAGCAATTTTGAAAATAAGATAATTAGTAAATGCTTAAAAGAATTGAATGTTATTACCTATACCAACAAGCTGCACCTTTTTTCATAGTTCGATTATGGAAATTTCACAGTTAAAGTGTTTTGCTGAAATTGATTCTATATTACATGTGAGAACAAACTCGATGATAATAAATATTTTGGTGTAATTGAGTGGGTTGTGGGATACGCGTTTGTTGTTGACAACGCACGTAACGCGTGTGACCAATTTTTAGGCAACTAAGAGAGGAAGCATGCAAGCAGTTATAGAAGGACTCCTACGCGGCTCAACTTCCCATCTCTCTTGCTTCATTTCTTATATATTAAATATATTTCTACATTTTTTTACTATATTCTATTTTTTAGAACTCAATTCCCGCGAAAATAAATAAAAATTTTTACAAAAATAGAAAATAAAATAGGAGACAGAATCATATATAAAGTTATAATTATATTAAACTTTTAAAAATGTTCAAAAAAAATATCTTTTATCAGTTAATTTCGAATAAAAACCATTAATACCGTCTTGGAAATATATAATCTTTGAGGGTTTCAAAATTATTCTTGAAATTCAAAAAAATTCATTAATACTTTTCAACTTTTAAAAAAAATATATAATAATCATAAAATTAACTGTAGTAATAACACACTTTATATTTTGATTATATATATATATAGAAGGAAAACGTGTATCTATATTTCATAGTCTATTCAATTATAAAAATACTATCAATAGAAACTATTAAAAAATATTCTGAAAGAATAAAGGTGTTGATGGTACGATGAAAGTTCAAGCATATTGGTTAATCTTGATATAAACGATATCATCCATATACATCCATATATTATCTGTAAAAGTTTTTTTTTTTAATTTTTTAAATAAAGGTGTTTTTCAATTTTTAAATAAGTAATAAGGGTATTAATAAAACTTTTGAAAATTTGAGTAATTTTTAAATATTTTTAAAAGTTTGAGGGTATTTTTTATTTTTTTTTAAAACAAAGTTAGAAGGACTCTTTTCTCTTGAGCCCTTAAACAAAGTACATTGATATGAATCAAGAGACATCAATCATACAATATACTTCAATGAAGATGTGAAGAAAATGTTGACAAAATTATCAAAAGATGTTGCAATTCATGTCATATCGAAGAAGAATGAAGTTTGATGGTTATAAATGTTTGGTGGGTTACAATTTAGAGTTATTGTATTTCATTATTGTATTTTAAGACTTAATTTACTTTAGGTTACAATTACGTAATGATTATTATGACCATTAAGTACGAATGTTACAACTCTTTGAATGTCTTTAGTAGTTTTATTTTGAGGCTATATAAAGGCATGTATGTTGTATTTGTAAGCATACTTGGAAAATATAGTAAAATAAGCATTTGTGCTCTTCTTTAGCCAATGGCTAAGTTTCTTTGCAATTCTATGTAGTTTAGGTTGTATGTAGAATCATTCAAGCTCGACATGATCAATCTTGCTTGTGGAGTGATTCGAATCTCAATCAAGTGTTCTTGCGTTTAGATATTTGATCAACAAGAATCATTCAAGCTAGACATGATCGATCTTGCTTGTGGAGTGATTCGAACCTCAAACAATGTTCTTGCGTTGAGATATTCGATCAACAAGGTAATCCGAATCTTACTCCCCTTGTAGTGATTTCCACATATCATACACCCTCATACTTTATTCGACACTTTAGTCACTTTTGACTATACCTTCAAGGCTCGCAATTCTTTGTTCGATATTTGAGCATTCTATTGATATGACTAAGTTTAGGGTATGACTCTGATGCCATGTTAAGAATCACGAATCTCCACAATAGTATGATATTGTCCACTTTGAACATAAACTCTCGTGGTTTCACTTTGAGCATAAGTATTCCTCGATCTTCCACTGAATTAACCTGTTGGATGATGAAAGTCCCACATCGACTAATTTAGGGAATGATCATGGGATTATAAACAAAGAATACTCTCTCCATTGGAATGAGACCTTTTGGTGAAGCCCAAATCAAAGTCACGAGAGGTTATGCTCAAAGTGGACAATATCATATCATTGTGGAGAGTCGTGTTCGTCTATCATAACGAATGTAGGATTATGATATCTTAATCAATAAATTAAATTAATATTAGAAAAATGAATATAAAGTGTAAAGTCAAAGTTTAATTAATTGGTTGTATTTCTTGGAAATCAATCCCTACTAATCCTTCGTTTGGTTGGCATCGAAAAAGATGTTTATGAACCAGCTAGGCAGCCAACCAGAATCCAATTTCACGTGTCCTTTCTCATTTACAACTCTTTTTTATTTTATTTTATTTTATTTGTTAATAACAATAATTTTCATAGCCTTTTTGCGTCAAGAAAAAATAAAATACACGTGGAAACGCATTTAACCTCCACGTGACTGGCCGGTTAGCTTCACGTGCTTATGTGCCAAGAGCTTGAGAGGGAAGGAAGGGACCATTCCACGTGCCAAGTTAAAGCGCTTTAATCTCCGCCCTCGCATTTGCAGTTCCCAGATGCGGCAACATCTCCACCGTTGGATCTCTTCGTTTCAAAACCATCTTCCCCACACGTGTCTCGTTTAATTTTTTATTTTTTTTTGCTCTCTTTTACGTCACTTTGTTTGCACTTGTTAGCCCACCATCCTTTCTTGCTGTTTCAAATTTTAATTCTTTTAATCACGCGCTTTCTTATGCTAACAACAATTTTTTATTATAACACGACACTCTAAATTGATTAGGAGTGTTCATATAACTCAATAATTGTAACCGTCCAAATTCACCGTTAGCAGATACTATCCTCTTTCAGCTTTTCCCTCAAGGCTTTAAAACACGTCTACTAGGGGAAGTTTTCCACACCCTTATAAATGATGGTTTGTTCTCCCCCAACCAATGTGGGACATCACAATCCATCCCCTTTGAGGCCCAGCGTCCTTGCTAGCATTCTTTCCTTCCTCCAATCGATGTGGGACCACTCCAAATCCATCTCTTTTAGGGCCCAGCGTCCTTACTGGCACACTGTCTCGTGTCTACCCCCCTTCAAGGAACAGTGAGAAGGCTGACACATCAGGGCCCAGGTACCCCCCTTCAAGGAACAGTGAGAAGGCTGACACATCAGGGCCCAGCGTCCTTACTGGCACACTGTCTCGTGTCTATCCCCTTCAGGGAACAGTGAGAAGGCTGACACATCGTTCGGTGTCTGGCTCTGCTACCATTTGTAACGACCCAGATATACCGCTAGCAGATATTGTTCTCATATTGTTCTCTATGGGCTTTCCCTTTCGGGCTTCCCCTCAATGCTTTAAAACGCGTCTACTAGGGGAAGGTTTCCACACCCTTATAAATGATGGTTTGTTCTCCTCCCCAACCAATGTGGGACATCACAATCCACCCTCTTCGGGGCCCAGCATCCTCACTAACACTCTTTCCTTTCTCCAATCGATGTGGGACCACCCCCAAATCCACCCCCATTTGGGGCCCAGGCACATCGTCTTGTGTCTACCCCCTTCGGAGAATAGCAAGAAGGCTGACACGTCATTCGGTGTCTGACTCTGATATCATTTGTAACGACCCAGATCCACCGCTAGCAGATATTGTCCTCTTTAGGCTTTCTCTTTCGAGCTTCCCCTCAAGGCTTTAAAACGCATCTACCAGGGGAAGTTTTCCACACCCTTATAAATGGTAGTTTGTTCTCCTCCCCAGCCAATGTGGGGACATCACAATAATTAAACCAATTCAGATTAATAAACCCAAATCATAAATAGATTTTTAAAATTTGTTGGATTGGGTTATGAACTTTATTTGAATAGTTCCGATCACAAATCATACTATGAGAGCTTATGCTCAAAGTGGACATTATCATACCATTGTGGAGAGTCGTGTTCATATAACACCATAATTAAACCAATCCAGACTAATAAACCCAAATCATAACCGATAGATTTTTAAAATTTGTTGGGTTGAGTTATGAATTTTATTTGAATGGCTCGGATCACAAATCCAACCACCTCAAAACGTTGAGTTAGTTCAAAAGATTTTTTTGGTTCGGACTTAACCAATACATTTGGGTAGACCCATGAATTAAAAAGTGAGTAAAAATGTAATAATAGAATGGGGAAAGGAGAATGAAGGAAGGAAGCACCAATGAATGCAAATTACGTGTAAATAAGGGGGCACAACATGACCAATGGGGAAAGGCCACGTCACCTCCACGACTACTATTATTCCCAATAAAAGAATTAAAAAAAAAAAAAAAAAATGGTTGCCTTGTGTAAGTTGGTGTGTATATAAAGAAGTCTCAAAGAGGGTTAACCCCACCATCGCTACCCACTACCACTGCTTCTAACGCCTCCTCCATTCCCCTCTGTTGAATCCGAAGAAATTTCATACGCAAAACATGGCCGACCCGGGCACCGCCAACTGCATCGATATCCTTCTGGCTATTCTCCTGCCGCCTCTCGGAGTGTTTCTCAAATTTGGATGCCAGGTCTGTGTCGCTCTCATCTTTTCTTCTTATACTTTGGTTAATCGATGTTGTTGATTTGATGAACATGTAATTAAACCCTAATTTGGTGTTCCATAGGTTGAGTTTTGGATCTGTTTGGTGCTAACTTTGTTCGGATATCTCCCCGGGATCATCTATGCTGTTTATGCTATCACCAAGTGATTCCGAGATGTGCTTCATCATCAAACTGTGTGTTTAGTTTGGTTTGTGCTATGTGTTTGTGTGCTGTGCTTCGTTTCTAAATTCTTTTTTCTTGTGTTTTGTGGCTGTTGTTGTTGGTTGTATTGATTGAATTGGTTGCTGTAAACAAAATCCATCCTACTTTTTCTTCAACTTAATTACAACTTTACTTATATTTTAATCTTTGATTGTTCTTCACATATCCGAATTCATGTTTAAATAATTAGGAACAAATTAGGCACCAAATAAAGGAAGAACAGAGGCCCCACCCGTTGATATTTATGAATTATATAAAACAAGGATGCCTATTACTTTACAACAAATAAGGTATCCAATTCCAATTCCAATTCCAATTTCCAGACGTATTTGGTCCTCTTTTTTAACTTTTTCTCAAAATGGGATTCAAACATCATCAATTCTTCAAAACAACTCACCGTCACATTTTTCTTGCATCTTCTTTCTAGCTATCCTCTTTTGAATGCCAATTTCTGGCCTTAATTGTTTTTAATTCATTTTAGTGTGTCGGTTCAAATTTGTTGAATAAAAAGTTTTGATAAAAAATCATAAGTTGTCACATCGTTTATTACACAAAAAAATATATATATATCCATCTCTAAATAATGTCGCGTTCATCGTGACCCTTCAATGAAGTAAGGATACCTTAGTAGGGTAACCAAATATAGTCCATTAAATGATATAACTTGATTGAGAATCAAGGCCGAATTCAAATGATTGATCTCAAATGTCATCTAAATTAAAAGTTCACAGTATTATAAGGTCTTCATTTAGGTTTAGAAATTAGTTAGAAAGTTTGGATTTCTCGAAGTCTTAAGAGTCGCACCTTCAAAGATCCGACGACTTCGAAATCCAAGTGTTAGACGAACACGACTCTCCACAGTAATATGATATTGTCCACTTTGAGCATAAGCTCTCATGACTTTGCTTTGGACTTCCCAAAAAGCCTCGAACCAATAGAGATATTATTCCTCACTTATACATCCATGATTATTATCTAAATTAGCCGTCGTGGGACTTTCATTATCCAACACTAAGAACTCTAATGGTAAGAACGTTTAAAAAAAAAATCAAAGAATCACTAAAAATGAAACTTTTTCCAGAAATCTGGTGAGGTAGCAATTATTTTAAACCATGTCAAGTAAAATTTAAATATTAAAATAAATGAATTATTTTGAACAAATCTCACCCCCACAGATTTAAAAAATTTGATATTTGATTCTACCCAATTTGATCTCAACTTTATATATATATTTTTTAAAAAAGAACTTTTTTTTTGAAAGTGGGGTCTAATTTTTGGATAAAATATCTATGGATAAAGTAATATATGTGTGTATATATATAAATATATATAATAGGATGAGAAGAATGGCAGACAAAAAACTTTGATTGATTTTGATATTTGGACAACTTACTTACAAACAACCCCTAATGCCATCTTCTCTCTCCTCATCTTTAGGTTTACATAAATAATCGTGCGGGTACATTCAACCCGACAATTCGGACCAATCGAACTCGAATTATAAGGATTGAGTTGGGTTGGATTAGCATTTCAGGTAGGGTTGCATTCATTTTTCTAAACTCGAATTGAATCGGTTCGATTTCGGGTTCGTGGGCAAAATCTTCGAATTCACCTGAGACAAATAAAAATATATAAAATATATTAAGAATGGGTTCCAAAATAATATTTTTCTATTAATTTTATGACCATGTTCAACTAGAATTTTTGCTTTTTGTTTTTTTATTGAATTTATTTTTTGTTTATTTAATTTTATGATTATCCTTATATTTTTGTTACTTGGTTCGACAATGTTAACTATGTTAATATGTTGCAATTTTAGTTTCTAGTTTTTATTGATTTTTATTATTATTATTATTTTTTTTTGTGAATAATTATAGATGAATTTGTGTTTGTTTGTGAACTTTTAATATATTTTATTTAAGATCGTATCCCAATAGTTATAAATTGCTGATAAATAAAACTATAAAAGATTGACAACCCAACTTGGATCCAACCCGAAAATAGAGGGTTGGGTTGGGTTACCAATCCAACCAACCGGAACTTTTGGGTTGGGTAAAAAAAAATCTCCCAACCCGACCGGATCATGTACACCCCTAAATAATCCCATCATTTATTATTCTAATTCTATCCCATTCCTTCTCACACCCAATTATTTTTTACTCAATTATTTTTTACTATTTAATGTTTGTAATTGATGGTCGTGAGTGACGATGAGTTAGGATGAAAAAGTGAGGTGAATTTTAGTTGATGTCGAAATAAAATAAATTTATGGTATTTAAAAGTAGATTTTTTCAGATATTCCTGTTGTTGACCCAATAAAGAAATGGGTCTAAAGTGAAGCCCATGGGCTATAGCCCACTGCAAGAAGAGACAGAGAAGATGTAGGGCTGTAGGAGACGAAGTCCATCGGACTCGGATACCCACCTACAGACCACACCAGCAAACCACCTGCAACCTTTAACCTCATGCAGCCCACACCACAACCGAAGCCCACCCCACGTGCAACACACTACAGCAACCACCCTTCACCCCGATAAACCACGGTCACCTACCCACCTGTGTTAACCCACTATTTAAGCCATTAGACCACACGACCCAGTTGCAAGTCACCACCCATCAAACGAGAAAATGAGATTTGCGAAGACAAAGTCAGTATAAAGTCTTGATTCCTCAATTCAATTTAAGTTTAACTAAACCCCATATATATATTCCCCGAACTTTGTGTCAGGTTTGTCTTCACCAATCAAATATTATAGAATCTAAGCTTGTTCGACTATACACGCTGCCTACGTGTGTATGTTCAATCGTCAGCGACACAATCGAATTGCCTCTACAACTAGGCCTAGTCATTCGGCTCGACCTGGCCTCTACTCGGGGCCAAGGTCTCTCAATGGAACATCGCGTCTCATCTTTTCATCTTGATCTCTATTGACATGGCCCATATGTCTTGACGCCATCCCACGTCTCGAGGTGTCATCGGCCATCACAACTCACTCGGTTATGCCATTGAGAACGGGCCCATGTGTCTCTCATCTCCTCGGGACATCCTGAACACCCATCCATCTCGGTTCTATCGAGGCATTGGCCCTCCCATACCCATGCCATGTCATTTACGTATACCGTACCAGATAGCAGGTGTATATAGCAACCTCCGACATGTGGGTTGAGGTGCAATACCAACACACCCATGCCACCCGGAACTGCCTTTGAAAAACTCATTTCAAAGGAAGTCGCCTGAGACACTCGTCTCTCATGCTCACTCTCGCTGTGACACACGTATGTGCCACAGGGTAGCTCACTTAGGCCACAAGGCTGGGGGGGGGGGGGGGGGGGGTGGAGAGCTGACACCATGGTACCTCTACACTACATTTTGAGCCCTTTTTAATCCATCAAGCATAGACATGATTTTGGCAAATGGTCATACGGTGCTATGGAGCACCCGTCTGGTGTCCGATTGACACCAAATTTGGCAAGCACTCATATTTCGTATGGATGGAATTAACTCCAGAACCTATGCCCGAACTCCTTTCGGAACCTCGAATTTTGAGGTTTAGACCCGGGACCCTACCCGACCCTTCAACAAGCCTATCTTTGCCCCTCTTGTCTACTCAATGTCTCTATCTTACTTATGTCTTGAATTGTCTTCAATTTCCACCCTATGTGGTGTGTTAGATGATGCACCATCCTCCTCGGTTACATCATGGAACTTGTCTAGGTCATTGTGTGGCCGGTGGGCGCTGTTTGAGGGTCGCCGCTTCTCATGTTACAACGTGAGGGTCACAACCTACCCTCTTCATAGTTAGGTTGTGACACAAGGAAAAATTGTATGGTTGATAACAACATTGCAAGTAAAGACCATGACACATACATATGATAGTGGTATTTAAATTATTAGACTATAGGTTAGTATATAATATGTTCATTTTCAACATTTTCTTTGTTTTATTTAATATTTCGTTGCATCATTTAAGACATTTTTTTTATAAAAAAATATGTGAGTCCATGACATTGTTTAATGAATATATTTTTAAACGATTATTTCGATATAAGAGAGCATGTTATGATGATGATAGCAATTTAGGTTAGCAATCATTACATTAATATTTTGTTGGCAATATATTGATTGATCCACATATATATATTTGGAATTTATCGTTTAAAATGTTATATTTTATTTCAAAAGGCCTCCAAGTTTGTAATATACATTTGGTATATAAATTTTTTTTTTAGCATGTCTTGTAGTTTACTTGTATAGAGGTCGAGCATTGGTCTCTTTTAGTGACCCATATACTTATTAGTAAGATTTCATCTTTTGCAGTGACCCATATACTTGTCAGTAAGATTTGACCTATAGATGACTTTCTACTCAAGTGATCTTTCGCAAACCTTGAACATTCGCTACGTTCTAGGCTCACGCAGGTATGTTGGTAAC
This sequence comes from Cucurbita argyrosperma subsp. sororia, assembly GCA_018691285.1. Classification (NCBI taxonomy): domain Eukaryota; kingdom Viridiplantae; phylum Streptophyta; class Magnoliopsida; order Cucurbitales; family Cucurbitaceae; genus Cucurbita; species Cucurbita argyrosperma. The sequence goes on along the minus strand of CM031890.1, from coordinate 11,918,517 downwards.
GATCAAACCATGATGTTGTAACCATAACTAGTAACGTCACACTAGAACAACAAGTTCGAGGGAGAAAAAAAGAAAGAGAAAGTCGTTAGGGTTTCGGAGTTTATTAGGGAAGAAAAGAATAATGTGCTTGTAACGTTTAGTTATTCAATACTCATTTTTATTTGAATTTAAAATTTTTGAATGATTTGGATAGATATAGTTAAATAGGGAAGGAGAAGTAGTTAAATGTTATGGATGATATTAGATGCAAAGAAGGGAAGAAACATAAGGCATGGAAGAGCAAGCCAACCCAAACGTACGAAGGTGATAGCAATAAATAATGATTATAAGCTTACTATAAAGGGTAGGAAGTTATTGGATCTTATGAATAAATATTACAATATCAATTAATAATCCTTACGATCATCTCAATATTTGAAAATTAAAAGCGCCACCAAAGACCAAATTTAATTGCTCCAACCAGGAACAAGATCATATATATATATATATGCATATAAATCACAAGAATAAAAAAGAAAAAAAGGAAAATCATGACGAGGAAGAAAGTGAAGCTGGCTTACATTGTGAACGACTCCGCAAGAAAGGCGACGTTCAAGAAGAGGAAGAGAGGGCTTATGAAGAAGGTGAGTGAATTGAGCACCCTTTGCGGGATTGAGGCATGCGCCATCGTGTTTAGCCCCTACGATGCTCAGCCCGAGCTGTGGCCTTCCCCCATCGGCGTCCAGCGCGTTCTCTCTCAATTCAAGAAGATGCCCGAGATGGAGCAGAGCAAGAAAATGGTGCATTTTGAGACACCCTTTTGTTTCTTTTCAAAATTGAGTGTACTAACACAAGCTGCCCTTTCCCTTGACACAGGTGAACCAAGAGACGTTTCTGCGGCAGAGGATCGCCAAGGCCAACGACCAACTGAAAAAGATGAGAAAGGACAACCGGGAGAAAGAGATGACGCGGCTTATGTTTCAAAGCCTCACCGCTGCCAAAGGCCTTCATGCACTCAACATGCTCGACTTGAACGACCTCACTTGGCTCATTGATCAAAATCTCAAAGACATTACTAAACGCATTGACTCTCTCAAGAAGCCTCCGCCCCACTCTCAGCCACACCCTCACCCTCACCCTCAGCCGCCTCCCCCGCCGCAGACCGCCGCCTGGCTTATGGAGCTTGTCAGCCCTCAGGACCAAATGGGGTTCGTGGCGGATGACATGCTCTTGCCCTTCGGGGATCAAACTTATAGCCATAATAATGCAATGTGGTCAAATGCCTTTTTCCCTTAGCTTTCTGTAATTTTCTTTTCTGGGTCTTGCACACCAACTCCTTTTACATCCACATGCACTCTATTCCATTCTATTCTCATCATAATTATCAATTTTCTTCACTTTTCTACGTTCCCAAATAATTTCATAACCTAACCCAAATCAGAGTTAAATTGGATCGATCAAGTTTTGCGTTTTATGGAACGTGTACTTAAATGAAGACGTTGGTGCTAAAATTAGGTTTATTGGTAAATTACAAACACTAAATCATTACATAAATAACAATCCAACTTAGTTTTGAAGAGTTTTTATGATTGAATTATTGTAATAAATCTCAAAATCGGTGCAAGAATCAAAATTTGTGAATAATTTAGGGAGAGGAGCAATAATAGTGAATAGCAATTTAGGGAAACAAATTGAGGGAATCCAAATGGATTGTTGATAATTGATGACAGAGTAATTAATATTAGATTACATTTAATTTTGGAGAGCTTTGAAGGTAATTTAGTGTATTACCAAATTTTAATTATAACTTTCCTTTATGGGATTGATGCAACCAAATGATTAATGTTTCCATTTTATGCACCCAACAAATTTATATAATTCTCATTCCCTTATTTTCTTCTTATGGTAATAAAATCCGAAAATACGTCTTATCTTAATCTTCCACGCACCACACGGTACTTCAAAAATGAAACATATACGTTTAATCTATGAGTTGTTCGTTCTTATGTTTTAAATAATGCAATATTAATTTCAAATTAATATTTATGGAATGCTTTGCAAATAATACAGACAATATAGACGTGTCATTTAGTTCTTAATGTCTAATAGATCTCTAAACTTTTAATTTTATGTTTAATAAAACTCTAAAATATTGTCCGAGTTTTTGTTTCTCTAAACACTAAAAACTCCTTAACGAGTTGGTTCTTGCAATTGTTTAGAGATCAAATTTGACCTTTGACTCGTCCAAATGAAGCTCGCTCATAATCAATCACATGAGTTGAATTTTCATATATAGCATGGATACATTGAACACATTATGAACCCGTGAAGTGTTGGGACTTGGGGTAATGCCAATCGTTCAATCTATTCCAATATCTCAATGGACCGGTGAAGCACGATCTTAGTTTCTATTTATCTCCAAACCTTACGACGTCTTTCCTAGAAGCTATTTTCAAGAACACATTATTGCTTACCTCAAACTCTAGATTCCTACATCGTGTATGGTTCATGATCGCTTGTAGAATCTCATTCATGGTATGAATCAACTTTGGTTCCAAACTTCATCTCAATACATTGGAGTCCTACATCTCTTCCTATAAAAGGCTTCAAACAGTATCATATTGATGGTCGTCTGTAACCTTATTATATGCAAACTCCATAACATGTCCTCTAGAGTTTGATTTAGGCATTCGGTCTAATTGTCTAGTTATGGATGAAAAGTTGTCTTGAACTCAAATTGAATACCCGCTCATGATAGACAATGATAGTATGAAGTGTGCTGATTTGGTAAGTATGTCAATTATGCCTATATCATTATGTAGTCTTTTAGTTGTTGCACGATAAAGTTCATAGCTACGTCCTATCACTTCCATTCTAGTACATTTAAAGGTTGTAACAACTTTTTTCTTTGTGCTTTGACAAGTTAGCAAATTCTAACACATCTCTCTTTATACCTCACTACCATAAATACTTAATACATTTTTGGTGCTACTAGGATGTATCAAAATGATAAGTTATGAGCGTTTGTCAATATCTCTTATTTAAGTTCAAAATTCTTTAGTATGCACAACCATTCTTGCCATAAGAGTCCCTTGTCAGATGCCAAAGAGAAGCCCTTCTTCTTTTTCATCTCTAATAGATATCATTAGATATTGATTTATTTGTTGAGAATCTACAAGTTGGAATTTATGTTCTAAAGTGTAACGGACTCTAGATTTCTACTCGCCTAAAGCTGCTACCATCTTCATAACATCATCTCTTATGCGAAAATAAGTATTTAAACATCATCGTAAAATATTACCATGAATTTACATATTTCAAAATGTTTTTAAAACAATATAACGAAATATTAAATAAAATGAAGTAATATTAGAATTGAAAAACGCCCTATACCAACCTATTATCTAAAAATTTAAATATAAATATTCTATGTATGTGCCATGATCTTTATTTGCAATGCCGTCGTCAGCCGTATATGGGTGCCTTGCATTTACTTGAAGAATAGAAGTAGCACATGAATTGAGTATTTTATGAAATAATCAGTAAGTGACCCCACTAAATGATTAGGGGCCTATCGTTAAAACCATTATAGAGGTGTCTCTAGTCAGTAAAAAATTAGATGTGTATTACTTCCTTACATACGACCCACACGTGCGAGCATGAGTCCACCAGGCGGTTCGCACCCCCTAGACCCATCATAGTAGGGTTAGTTATCTGTAGCCAGACGTTCGGAGGTCAGAAAACCCTCAAATATCATGCAAGACATGATGATGATGATGATCATCATCATAGTATACATGTTCGTACTCATCATCATAAATAGGAAAGTAATCCGATGTAAATGAACATATAATATGCATGAGGTCTCTATAGTTTTTATCTTAAATTGTTCTTGTGACAAACCCTATACATCATTCGCATATTAGTCTAGGTAATATGCAAGCATTGGTCTTCATATATTCATCACCACTAACATCATTACGGTTGTCTTAGAAAACTTTCTACATCATGGCATGTAATACATGCACGTCATCATAAAATGGAATATCATCATATTAAGTCATATCATCATCATGCATCTTATATCATCATTTTATCATACATCATTGTCATCATGTCATCATGTCATCATGTTATATCACCATCGTATCCTCATATCGTTATATCGTCATGTCATCATATCGTCATCATCATCATACCATCGTCAAAATATAGCATTACCATAACATCATATAACATCACCATATAACAACATCATATCATCATATAACATCATATTGTATTACTTCATATCATCATCATCATAATACATAAAGCATAAATGAATCATGCAACACTAGGCATGTTTTGTCATACAAAAGACAAGTTTTTCGATCGAGCCGATAGTAAGGCCACTTACTTGGTTGGCCTTAGCCAAAGTTTGATGAACTACAACCTCGCTAGCGTCTTCCTTCTTATCATAATATTTTTATCATATCTTCCATGGGTGTATTGAGGTTGTACCTTATGCCAAAAAATGTCTTATTACATGCCATTCAACCATATATCTAAACATTTCATATGTGTCATATCATAAGCATATCATGTCATAAAACATATCTTCGTATGCGTTGTATCATCAAACGTATCATATCATATCGTTCACATTTCATATCTTAAATATATCGTCAAATACATCGTATCATAACACTTATATCATATCATTCACATAGCATATCATAACATACGTCATAAAATTTGCATAGCGTATCATAATCATATCATTTCATAACATATATCTTATCTTTACGTATCATACCTCGATTATATCATCAGACACATCATATCATAACATATATCCTATCATAAACATATCATGTCATACCATGCACGTATCATAACATATATCATCAGGCACATCGTATCATAACATATTATAGTCATATGGTTTTTGTCACAACCCAACTTTCAAGATTTCGAGAAATTGGACCGTGACAAAAAGACGAAATGAAAAAAAAAATCAAAATAAAGTAAAACATTGGAAATGTGGAAATTATAGTAAAATTTTGTGCGATTTTAAAAGTCACACAACACCACTCAAATGGGGAAAAAGGCCATGGGATACAAAAAGAATACAATTGATTGATGCCCCAAGTCGACACCTCTCTGTGACAGAGCAGCTCCTGAGCACCTCCCCACCTCGACTGGTACATGAAAAAGAAAGGAAAAAGGGATGACTCGGTAAGCAACCTACTTGTAGGCTCTCATCGCTTCCTTCTTCTAGTAGGTTTTCACGACTTTCCTTTTGTCCAAAACCATGTTTCACATGATTCATCATTATTCATCTACCAGTGTAATCCTTAGTCCCTCGTTGAGACTAATTTATGGCATCATGGCATTGGCCTTGACTGTTTCTACACTCAATAGAAGCTAATCATGCCAAACCACCTACCCGCGTAGTCCCTGATCTCTTCCAAGACCGGTTTACGAAGTCACAGCGTTGACCTTGACTCGTTTCTACACTTAATAGGGGCTCTCATCTTGACACTTACCTATGTAATCCCTAGTCCAACAAGGATTGGTTTACAGGTTCGCCTCTTTCTACACTTAATTGGGGCTCTCCACCTACCTGCATAGTCCCTAGTCCAACCAGGGCTGGTTTATAGGTTCGCCTGTTTCTATGCTTAATAGGGGTCTATGTCTTGAGCTAACTACCCATGTAGTCCCTAATTCTTCTCAAGAATTCATTTAACGGGATTACAGTTGGCCCTGACCCAATTCTACACTCAATAGTAGCTCAACTAGTTTCGTGATCCTGTAGGCTACTTAAATCATGTTAATATACCGTGGAGGTCTACTAAGTTCTTAGGGACATTCATGCTGTTTAAACTTCATTTTCTCAATTCCAGGTTGTTCTGGGTTAGCCCCTTGACTTAACCAATCCGTGATGCTCATAGATCTAACCTTTGATTCTACATGTAAACCGCACTAGCTATAGCGCCCTAATCTTAACTGTGATCTTGACGCATGCTCTATTAGGAGAAATATATCTATCAACCGTCTCTAACACATAAATCATGTCTAACCATTCACATATTTTATTTAAGAAGGTATTCCTATCAAGCCTCAATGCATGAAAATCATGTCATAAATCATACACACAATCCACAATCAAACGAGCTGAATGAGGAGATAACATCCATCAATCACTCGGAGCGCAGATAAGAATATCTCTTCCACCGTCACACCACAACAAAGACATTAAATTAGACATGTTTCTCAATCCTCTTGTTCTAAGGGCAATTTCATAATTTTATCATGCATGTCATAATTATCCAACTTGTTCATTCTATGTTCTAATCATACATATTTTAGCCACCTATAGTACATTATGCTTGCATGCTAACTTATCCTAGCGATTTCTACAAGTATCACTTGCCTAGTATCCAAGTAGTTACTTACCGGAATGAAACGTGTCTTTCAAAGCTTGCTTTTTCTGCTAGTTGAGAGCCTAAAAACCTCTCAAAAGCTTGCTAGTAGGTCCTAAATCAAGTGAAACTCGGATCGTTACAATGATTTTGACAAATTTTGTGTTGCAGTGGAGGCACTAGGAGATGCACTGGAGTTGATCCTTGTCTCTACATGTGGAGAAACTTCAACGGTAATCTCTTGCTGCACCTGTTCTTTGATCCAATCCCAACTCACATTTTCATCAAATATTACATCCCTTCTAACTAAAATCTTTTCACTAACGGGGTTGTATAGTTTATATGCCTTTGGTTGAGTACAATAGCCAATGAAAATGCATTTTTCAAATTTTCATCAAGCTTTTGACGAATTTAAGGATGTTTCAAAGCATAAGCAATACAACCAAAGACTCATAAATGACTTACAGATGGTTTCTTTCCATACCTTGCTTCATAAGGAGTTCGATTCATAACCACCTTTGTTGGTGAGAGATTTAATAGATAGAAAGATGTTGCTACAGCTTCTGCCTAAAATTGGTTTGAAAGTCTCATTGTTTGTAACATACATCTTGCTATCTTCACAATAGTTCGATTGTTTTGTTCAGTGATTCCATTTTATTCTGGAGTGTAGGGTGCTGTTAACTCCCTTTGGATGTTTTTTTTTTTTTTTTTTTCACAAAACATATTGAACTCTTTAGATATGAACTTGTCACCTCTATCTGTGGGAAGAACTTTAATGTGACAGCCACTTTGGTCCTCTACCATACCTTTAAAATTCTAGAACTTCTGAAAAGTTTCCTGCTTATGTTGCAGGAAGTAAACCCAGGTCATGCGACTATAGTCATCAATAAATAGTAAAAAATATATACTCTCACACAAGGACTTAGTTTGCATTGGCTCACATAAATCAGCATGAATTAGTTCTAGACGATGTGATGCTCTTTTAGCTTTTCCAATAGGAAAGAACATCCTAGTTTGCTTGCCATAACTGCACCTTCACATAAACTAATTTAATCAATTCTTGATAATCCTAAAACCATACCTTTATCCCTGAGTATTTTCAGGTCCTTCGTATGGAGATGCCCATATCTAAGATGCCATAATGTCGAGTCATCTTTTGTGCTAGCAGCAAGAGCAAAATTCATTTATTGATCTTTATACCAACAATTCACGCAATTTGAACTTTATGGCTGGATTTCTTATTTGTAACAACACATGTGTTGTCATCAAATAGAACGGAATGTCCTCTAGGCATCAATTGTTCAACACTCGATAAATTGTACCCTATCAGGCATAAATTGAACATTATCTAATAGTTTTATCTTACCATGGCTGGTTTTAACTTTCACTTTACCTTTTCCCTCAATTTGCATCTTAATTGTATTTTAAAGTTGCACCTTAATTCTTTGCGTCTCATCAAGATCTTGGAATAAAAATTTGGTGTCTGTTATATGGTTCGAGCATCCACTATCAACAAACTATAAATCACTCTTTTGTGGATTAATATCACTATACGCCATAAAAAGCCTTTCTTCTTCGTCTTCATTTTCTTCTACAAAATTCATTTATTGATCTTTATACCAGCAATCAGCTTTTATGTGCCCATGCCTTTTACAATGGTAACATTGTATGACATACCTTATGTTATTTTACTCATTGAATTGTCTTTGTTCATCATTTCTCCATCTACCCTTGTTACCATGACCAACATAGAAGCTGCGAAATCCTCCTCTTCCATGACCTCTACTTACTAAACGAATATTTTCTCTTTCGTTTTCTTCGTTGTTGGTTGTCTCTTCACTTGTAGTGCCTTTTGTTCATTCCTTTCTGGTGATCTATTGATTCTTGACTCATGAGCTCGAAGCGAGCCCATCAGTTCATCATTGAAGAGTATTGATAGATCCTTATCTTCTTCTATACCAGCTACCACATTGTCAAACTTTGGAGTTAAGCTTCTCAAAACCTTTGTAACAATTGTTTCATCCGAAATTGTCTCTCCATAGGCACGCATCTGACTGACTATTGCCATTGCTCTTGACAAAAGGTTAGCAATTGATTCATCGTTTGTCATGAGCAAAGTGTCAAAATCACGTCTTAGAGATTGCAATTTTACTGTGATGACCTTTGAATCTCCTGGAAACTTTTTCTGTATAATTGACCCTGCTTGCTTTGATGTGGTTGTTGCTGCAATTGGTTAAAAAATAGTCTCATGAATTGCTTGTTGAATAATGAGTCTTGGCATCCTTTTTCTTGGTTTATCCTAGTCTTTCATTTTCTTCTATTGTAGGTTCTAATACATCAACAAATCCGTGCTCCACCAAGTCCCATAGCTCATGCGATCTGAGTAAGGTCTTCATCTTGATGCTCCACCACTCATATTTTTCACCGTTAAAAAATGGTAAGAGCAGTACAGAGGAAGAAAAACCAGCTACTGCCATTTTCGTTCAGTAAAAAAAATCACTTCTTGCGTTGACAAGAACTTGGCTCTGATACCAAATTTTTTGAGAAAAGAATGATGAAAGAGATAAAAAAAGACATAATAGATAAAATCTACAAATGTTTTATTATTATTTATTCACTCAATTCCTAAAGAGTTACAAAGTTCCAATATATATAGGCTTATATAGTAACTAGAAATAGAAAATGATGGAAATCCTATTAAACAATTGACCATAAGTAAAGTCACAAGTTTAGGAAACTACCAAGAGCTTCTTCAAAACTTGGTTAGAACTTTGAATCATATTTCAACACTACCTTCAGGGACACATGGTCACCCACCTCGAACCCAAATCTGCATAGCTCTTTCTTCGACTCTGTGCAGTGAGTATTCTCTACTTGATTTTTTGCACCGCTACATTGTTGACCTGAACCAACTCTGGTCCCAGTAGTTGCTGTGTTCCTACTTTTCCCAAAAGACTAGCGTTTGACACCTATGCCCATACAGTGCCTTAAAAGGGGCCATCTGAATGGTTGCTTGATAACTGTTAATGTAGACAAATTCCATTAGAGGTAGGTGGCAGGGGTGTACATGGTCCGGGTTGGGTTGGGTTGGAGGATTTTTTTTTACCCAACCCAAAAGTTCGGGTTGGTTAGATTAGTAACCCAACCAAACTCAACCCAACCCAACCCTCTATTTTCGGGTTGGGTTCGGGTTGGTCCAAAAAAATTTTAAAAAATTTAATTTGTATGACTTAAAATGATAAAACAATTACTACCTCTAACTTGTAGATCAAAAATATCAAACTCTCCATTGCATCCATATTATCACCTATAAATATATAAAGAATATGCAATGAATCAATTCTAAAGTTACCACATCTAATTAAATTATTACATCCCCAACATATAATCATTCAACAAAAGGCCTAAAAATTCACCTATAAATATGTGAAGAATATTCAATGAAGTAATTCAAAAGTTACAACAGTCATCCAACCCTCTCTTGCATTCTTAATTCCTACAAAAGAAAAAATAGCATCTTGAAAGTTAATACCGTTTTAAGATTGTTTGGATAAAGCATAGTGTAACTTCAAATATTTTACTTACATTCAAAAATAATTATTGCATGACGTTGGTAGAACTTGAAGGTCTTAAATCATCTGAAAAATAAAATATAAATTGTGATATAACAATACATAATACATCTTAACAAATAGACAATAAATAGATTTGGAGTTAACCTTTTTCAATCTTAGAACAAATCTCCAAATCTTCAAGTTGTAGGAATATCTAACAATACTGATTTTCTACGGATCCAATTTTGTGTACATATGAGAGCTTCCACTCTTTTAGGTGTCAAAGAGCTCTTAAAAGAATCAAAAATCCTCCCACCCGTACTAAATGCTGATTCAGAAGATACTGTCGACACTGGAACGGCCAAAACATCTTGGACAATTTTCGATAAAACTCTATACTTAAACTCATTTGTTTTCCACCATGCCAAAACATCAAAATTATCATCAAGTTCTTCACTAGGGTCAGATAAATATCGATCCACATCATTCTTTAACTCGAGTGAATGTTGCTCTTCTCTTCTTCGTTTGTATCTTGATAATACTAATATTGAACTACTCAAATTCTCTTCATCAATTGTGTCCATCTTCGTAAATATTCGAAAAGCAAAATGATATGTAATCCAATTTGTAATGAGGATCGAGTACCACTGCTATGAATATCAACTTATTAATTCTTTCCAGTAAGCCTCAATATCTATCATACTTAACTTTCATATTTGAACTCATGTTACTTAAAACAGAGTTCACATTTGTACTCCACTGAATTAAAAGTTCTCGAATACCCCAAAGTTCATGAAAATAAGAATTAGAAGTCACATATAAAGAACCACTTATCTTCGCAGTGACATCATAGAAAACCTTCAAAAACATTACAAACATTGCAACATTTTTCCAATCATCAATGGTTGGTGGCCCTATTATTTTGTTTCCATGATCCCCCTGTTTGAAATAATCAACATAATCTAATTCTTCCTCCTCTAATACTTTGAAAGCTTTTTCAAATTTCAAGGCATGATCAAACATCAAATAAGTTGAATTTCATCAAGTCGCCACATCCAAACAAACAAGTGCTTTACATTTAATTTTTTCTTGTTCAACACGATCTTTAAATTTTGTCAATCTCTTGGGGGATGATCTAACATACCTCACGACATTGCGAACACTAGAAATGGAGTCATGCATTTCTTTAAGTCCTTCATTCACAATCAAATTAATTATGTGAGCACAACACCTCATATGTAATATTTCTCCATCTAAGACAAGTGAATTCCAACTTCTAAGCCTTCTCATAATATATGAAATAGCTATACCATTGGAACTTGCATTATCAACTGTGATAGAGAAAACCTTATCGATTCTCCATTCCAATAAACAAGTATCAATAATCTTGCCAATAGTCTCTCCCTTGTGGTTAATAACTTGACAAAAGTTGAGAATTCTTTTATGCAAATTCCATTCTGAATCAATAAAATGAGCGGTGATTACCATGTAATTAATATTTTGCAACGAAGTCCATGTGTCAGTAGTAAGACAAACCCTCCTGGAATGACTGACTAAAAAATCTTTCAACTTCTTTTTTTCTTCTAGATAGAGCTCAAATATAGCTCTAGCAATGGTTACTGTTGACGGAGGGTCAAACTTAGGACATGCAATACTACAAAACAATTTGAAACCCTAATTCTCTACAAATTTAAATGATAATTCATCCATAATTATCATCTTGGCACACGCTTTTCTACATCTTGTTTGACTAAATAATGAAGTAACAATATTACTACCACCCTTTCCATCCATTGAACGTTAAAAACTTAGATTGGTTTGTCCTTTGTCCTCCACCTTATATGGGTACTTCCTACACTGATTTTTTAAGTGCTTCCATAACGTGCTAGTTCCACAAGAATTAGTATCACAAGCATACTCCTTAGAACAATAGTTGCACTTGCACCTCTTATTATTGTTCTCTAATCTTGTAAAGTGATCCCACACGGTTGATTTACTGGGTTTCTTCTTCTTAAATTCAGATTGGGTAGCCAATGGTGGTTTCGATGCATTATAATTACTTGAGCTACTTGCACATATTGTTGCACTATTGTTTTCCATCTATAAAAAGTAAAATAGAACTATTATGATTCAAACATTTAACTCAATATGAACAATTATCATAGAATGCATCAATGTTAAAATATACAATCAGTTTTTGCAAGGAGATATAACAAAAAGAGAAAAAACGAAAAAACTTACCCGTTATAGCGTTCTAGGAGACTAAAGAGAGAAAGACGGCGTGCGAGAAAGAAACAAGACAAAGAACGCTAGAGAATGCTATTGAGATCAAATTCCTTGTGAGAGACTAAGTATCGAAAGAGATTTGTATTTTGTGGAGAGGCTGAGAGCAAAGAGGTAGTGAGAGGAATGGATGAATGGATTGTAGAGAGGTAGGGAGAGGAATGGATGAATGGATTGCTGTAGAGAGAGGAATGGATTGCAGTAGAGAGATGAATGGATTAAAATGAATTACAGAGAAATTGATTGCAATTGAAATGAATCGGAGAGGAGAGGAGTTGAAATGACTTGGAGAGGAGAAATGAAGTGTAGAGAAGAGGAGTTGAAATGAATTGCAGAGGAGAAATGAAGTGCAGGAGAGAAGTTGAAATGAGTGGCAGAGGAGAGGAGATGATGGCAAAGGAAGGGATAGCAAAATAAAATGAATGGCAAAGGAAGGATTGTAGAGTAAAATGACAGAGAGGAAGAAATGAAATTTGTGTAAAAATTGCAGAGGGAGATTGCTGCCAAGAACTCGGCAATAGCAGAGGGAAAGAAAGAGAAATTTCTTTCACCGCTGAGGTAATATTCCTTAAAGCAATTGTTGCACTTCACCTCTTATTATTGTTCTCCAATCTTGTAAAATGATCCCTGTAATGGTAGGGGTTTCAAAAAAAAAAAAAAAAAAAAAAAAAAAAAAAAAAAAAAAAAAAAAAAAAACTCCTTAAATCTCGCCGGAAATCATGGGATTTCCGGTGAGGCATGCCTTGCCAGCCAAGGCGTATTAATGCGTATTAAACCCTAGGTACCTTAGTAGCCGCCTTTTCCTTTTTGAGTGACTGTCATACCTGTGAGGGAGGAGCCGAAGGGTTTAGGTGAGATAGAAAGTGTCGCGAGACTTCAGATCGGGTTCAATAAACGCCGCGAGCTTTAGGTAGGAGCAGGCGCTAGTGTACGGCGGGCAAGGGAGGACAGACGCGTCATCGGAGATGGACGAACGACGACGCTTCCACAAGTGACAGCAGCCAAGCCCGTGATAGGGCTATTGAGGCGTTCGGGCGAGGAAGACGAAGCAGTGGGCGCGGGTCGACCCTCGGCATTCTGCGGGTCGTCTCGGCTGGCGTGCAGGCCACACCTCGCAAGCCGCGCTCAGACACCACCATTGGGCCTCGTTCCTTTTCGGCCCAAACCAGAGGTGCGCCCAGAAACCCTGCGCCGTTAGGGTTCTTCGCAGGCCGTCGGTTTCGGCTCCACCAGCGGCTCGGCTGTGCGGCTTCGCGACGCGGCTCGGCGGCTCGACATCCGAATAGCATACCGATTTTTAGGTTTTTAACCCTTCTAGAGCCATTCCCACCCTTGTTTCAGCCATCTGAGGTCAGTATAACTCCATTGTGATAAAATAGATTTTGATAGGGACGTACCTTGGTAGCTAGGCATTGTTGAGGATTATTGGGATTGGGAGTGTCCCACATTGGTTAATTTAGTGGAAGATCATGGGTTTATAAGTGAGGAATACTATCTCCATTGGTATGAGGCCTTTTGGGGAAGCCCAAAGCAAAACCATGAGAGCTTATGCTCAAAGTGGACAATATCATACCATTGTGGAGAGTCGTGATTCCTAACATGGTATCAGAGCCATGCCCTAAACCTAACCATGCCAATAGAATTCTCAAATATCGAACAAAGAATGGTGAGCCTCGAAGGTGTAGTCAAAAGTGACTAAAGTGTCGAACAAATGGTGTACTTTGTTCAGAGGGCTCCAGAGAAAGGAGTCGAGCCTCAATCAATTAAGGGGAGGCTATTCGAGAGCTCCATAAGCCTCAGGGGAGGCTTATAGTGTGCTTTGTTCGAGGGGATTTTAATTTAGTGGAAGATCATGGGTTTATAAGTGAGGAATATTATCTCCATTGGTATGAGGCCTTTTGGGGAAGCCCAAAGCAAAGCCATGAGAGCTTATGCTCAAAGTGGACAATATCATACCATTGTGGAGAGTCGTGATTCCTAACTAGCATAAGTGCTAGTTGTGAAAGGGCTCTAAGTGTATCATGTTATCTTATAGGAGGTAGTTAGCATTGTGGGTGGCTTCGGCCAAGGCCAAGGAGGTAAGTAACCTTACTGTTGGCGTTATGTATGTATGTATGTATGTATGTATGTATGTATGTATGTATGTATGTATGTATGTATGTATGTATGTATGTATGTATGTATGTATGTATGTATGTATGTATGTATGTATGTTGGTGCGTGCCCTGTGGCCCTTGCATGCACCATATGTTGTTGCTGTATGCTAGGTTCATGATTGTAATGAGAACCCCACATGCCATGAATAAGATGACTAGTATGCTTGCTCAATGTGGACCTGGTTATGCTATGTTACGCTTGCCTAATGTGGACCCGGTTATGCTATGTAATGCGGCGAGGGGATGGAGCGTCGTATGTGTAATGCCATGGAGGTAAACCTTAAGAACCTCATGCACGCTATGGTTATGTACTTGGGGCACTCCCCCGTTATGCTACTGATGGTATGGATGCGTCTATTCGATATCATGCAGGCCCTCCTTTGTCCGTGGCGTCTGGTATTGTATGTCATACATACCTGACCAAGCCAGGCCCAGGGAGTTCGCTTGCGAGCTCGCCTGGTGGGCCCACAGTCACACAGTGGGCCATGTGTGGGAAATTACCATGCATCCACCCCCGCCCGGACAAGGCAAGGGCCTAAGGCCATGGGAAGGAATGGAAGACAAACCTCTCTCTCAGTTTCGTTCTTCTAACATTGTGCGGCATGTATGGTAACGATGTGCGACATGTATGGGTATTCTGTGTGACATGTGTGTGTGTTGCGTGCGTCATGTATGTGTATCGTGTGCGACATGTAGATGCATTGTGTGCGACTGCTTGTACCCGAATGTATGAATATATGCTTAACCCCAACAGTGGGGCGACTTACTGGGTATTTTATATAATACTCAAGCCACGTGCTACCAATATTTTTTAGGAAAGGGCAAGGCTCCCATGTACGGGTGATGGTGGATGAGGCGAAGGGCCATGGAAATCTTGAGGAGGGTTTGTTGTGTCGTAGCGCCTGTTGGATTCTCCTGGGTTCTTAGTTTTGCGCATTGTTTTTTCTAGTCTCGGTTGATTACTTCTAGGCTAGGTTGTCGCAATTGTTTTCCTAGGTATGAACTGACTAAATTGATGAATGCATTTTCGTTATTGAGACTGTTCCATGTGAACTCTTGTCCTGTCGATTTGACGAGTATAAGGTAACGTCGCTAATTAGGGGGGAGAAAATTAGGGGCGTTACAATCCCACACGGTTGATTTACTAGGTTTCTTCTTCTTAAATTCAGATTGTGCGACCAATGGTGGCTTCGATGCATTATAATTACTAGAGCTACTGGCACATCCAAAAAGTACTCCACGAAAAGTGTTACCCTTTAGAGTACTACTATTCTCAAACAACTTATCATACTGACAAATAATAAAAAGTACTACTTTCAGAACACATAGTCCTTTTCAAGGACCACCAACAAAGAAAGTCGGACTACTCAACTTACACATCACACACACTTACACAAACTTACATCTAACTCAGACCAAAGAAGCCCTTACTCCTTACTCCTTAACACCTTCCTATATTTCTGAATCCGAGATCATCGGAGACAGGATCATGCTTTTGGAGTTAGCACCTTTGCCTAATCCGGTGGTTTGGTCGTGCTTTCTATCGGAGAGAGCATCATGCTTGTGGAGTGGGGCACTACTGTTTTCCATCTATAAAAAGTAAAATAAAACTATTATGATTTAAACATTCAACCCAATATGAACAATTACTATAGGATGCATTAAAGTTAAAATATATCATAAGTCTTTGCAAGGGAATATAACAAAAATAGAAAGAATTTATTCGTTATGGCGTTCCAAGAGACTAAATAGAGAAAGACGGTGCACAAGAGAGAAACAAGACAAAAAAACGCGAGAGAATGTTATTGAGATCAAATTCCTTGTGAGAGGCTAAGCGTTGAGAGAGAGATTTGTATTTTGGCGAAGGTTTGTATTTTGGCCTAAGAAGAGAATTGGCTGAAAGGGAGAAAAAGGCTGTCAGGATGTGAGAGAAGAGACTCAGAAGACAAAAGTTTGTATTTTGACTTGGGGCTAAGAGAGAGAAGAGGTTGAGAGAGAATTATAACAAAGGAGAGAGAGAGATAGGCTGACTATGGAGGAGGGAGAGAAATGTTCAGTTGACTCAGAAATGAGGCTTTTTGTCCCATTTAAGTAATCAAAGCTCGGAGAGAATTGTTATTTTAAATTTGTTTACCAAGCTTGGGCTTTGTAAAAGGTGGTTAGAGACGAGACAAGACATTAGCAATAGGTTATTGGGCTTTGACTTTGGGCCCTTGGGCTTCAATTTCTTTTTTTTTTCCCAATATTTTCGGGTTGAGTCGGGTTGACCCAATCATTTTCTTTTGGAACCCGAACCCAACCCAAATCAGATCGGGTTCAAAAAAATGGACCCAACCCAAACCCGAAATCTAACAAAACCCAACCTAACCCTTATGTTTCGGGTTGGGTCGGATTGGGTCGGTTTGGGTTCTCAGGTTTTCAGATTGGGTGTACACCCTACTCCTCGTGCTCTGCCTCTAACTTAGAGTAAGCCAAAATATCGTAATAAACACTATTACAAAGGTGTCTAAGAATTTCTTAAACACCCTGTTCATTACTTTCGTGATGACTCTAGATGCATTGTTAAGGCCAAAAGACATAACAAGAAACTCGTAATGTCCATAGTGACTTCTGAAGGTCGTTTCAAGTATATTCTCTTTTCTGATCATCATCTAATGATACCATGGCCTCAAGTCAATTTTGGAGAAAACTGTTGCCCCAAAATCAAATTCCCTGGCTGGGGACAAACTTGACAAATTCTCTGGGAAAATATTTACGAACTGTACTGTCTGCTAGTTGATGCTGTCCAGGTTCACACTCGCTAAAAATGCGCTTGCGCCACTTTGTAAAACTATCCCCTGACAGGAGTCTGAGAGTCATTTTTCGAGTCTCAAAATCTATCAGAGCACGATTCTCGCTTAGCCAATCCATACCTAAGATGACATCGAATTTTTGCATGCTTAACAGTATCAATGCGGCTTCTATGACACTTATTGACACTGATACACTACATCCCTTAATCCTATAAGTAGCCATCTATAGCTCGTGAGCAAGGGTGGACAATGACAGGGTGATCTCTAAGGGTTCCTTTTCTAGGTGTGCTAGCTCTACAAATTCCTTAGATACGAAAGCATGTGTAGAACCTGAATCAAATAACAAGGCAAGATGACTAAAGATGGTTAGTGTACCTATAACATCTGCGTCAAGCTTGTTGGCTTGTCTGGCTGTTGCTGCATGCACTACTGCTCGCTCTTGCTACTGCAGAGCACCCTGGGTTCTTTGACTCTGTGCCACATGTCGGTTAGTTTCTTGATCTCCTTTCTGAGGACAATTCACTAAAAAGTGCCCTATTTGGCCACATCTATAGCATACATTAGTTCCTACTCGACATTTCCCCTTGTGAGGACGCTGACACTTAGGGCAAATAGTCTTGTTCTATGTTGGGGCTCTCCCTTGATTACTAGTTGTAAGAGCCGTACAGCTGACATTAAGTGAGGAGAGAGAAAGACCAGCTGTACTACTCTTTTAGGGTTAAAAAAAAAAAAAAAGAAAGAAAAGAGAAGAAAGGAAACGAAAGACAGCCAAAAGGAAAAAAAAAAAAAAAAAATGAAAGAAGAAGAAAGGAAAAAGAAGAAGAAGAAAAAGAGAGGAGAGGGTGGAGAGAAGGAGACGAACTTTGAAGTTTGAAGCGCTTATCGGCAATGTTGGGGCCGAACGGTTCAGGAAGGGAGAACGCCGACGGTAAGTCCTAGTGGTGTAATTTTCATTGCTCCTTTCCCTAAAACCCCAATACGTTTTACTGGGTCGGTGTACCTAGGTTATGGTCGAGGGAAGTTGATGAGTCCTCGTGAAGAAGAAGACATGGGGTGCTGAGAGGACAGAAAAATCAAGAAGAAGGTGGGAAGAAGAGGCCGAAAATCTTGGGGCACAACCTGACCCGACCCGTTGGACTGACCTGACCAGACTCACTTGTACAAAATCGAAACCCAAATTTTTCCTTTCATTTCACCCCATTTGATTCGTTTTTATTCAGATTTAGGTACTTGACTCACACATTCCATAATGCCTTATTTATAGGAAAATTTCCAATTAGCTTAGTCAAGTGGACACTTGAAGACTCGATAAAGTTTCAGGAAGTCTACGATCAGGTAAGTAACCATCTGGAGTAAGTTTCTATGTAATTGCTTGTAGGCGTCGGTTTGGGTTTGTGGGCAAATAATTTAGTACCGCATTGAGGGATGGATAAATTTAGTTCATGGAGGTGGTACTTCAATAATGTGTTTAGTTATATTTTGATTGTCGTTATGGTTATATAGTTTCGTTGGCATGAAGGTGAAATTTCTGATAGGCGTATGGAATGGTATGTTTTATGTTGAACTAGATGGTTATTACGTGATTTAGCATGGTGACGTGTTGTTGCTATGACTCTTTGTCAGGCATTGGTTATGGAGCTTGGGTAGCCATTGTTGCCCTTTGTGAGTTGGACCATTTATTATCTGCTAGTTATCATAAGTTATGAATTATGTAGACGACAATGTACCATTTTAGTAGTCACCCACAGGGGTTGAGGGTAATCATAGTATATTACTATGGTAACTCGTTAGAGGTGAATAGTGAGGCGAGTCATGGCTTTTTTATTGATCTAGTCGAGTGGTATAGTGAGAAGAAGTTACTGTACCCAAGACAAGTAGTTTTACTGATCTGAGCCTACAAGGGCGTAAGGCAGGTAGTTACTGACCGGCCTAGCGAGGCATAGTGGCAAGTAGTTACTGATCTTAGGAATAGTTAGATGTTGCCAGACACTACTAGGTCTCTGACTAGCGACTATTCGAGCACAAAGCTTAAGATCTCGTGAATAGGGCTAAGTTCGACAAGAGCTTACGAGCAGGTTGCTTACTGAGTATTTGTATATATTCATTCCGTGTTATTTCTATTTTTTAGGTGAAAAGTAGATCTAGATCGGTGGCGGTAACGTGTGGAGGCATGCAGCTGTAGAAGGGGCCCTTAGATTGAGTCCTCTTCTCCCATGTCGTTTTGGTTATGATTTTCATGTTTTTGAAAAAACACGCGATATTTTGCAACCGTTTCCTTTTGATGTGACTCTACAGGTTCTCGTTATGTGTTTTGTAGTAATTTTGATATTTTGAAATGTATATAAGACTACTTTTAACTTTTAGTCCCTTGTTCAAACAACAAGAAGTGTTGAAAGGTTTTTACTCTTGAGTCCACGTGACGACCCGTGATTCGATGCGTCGAAGATCGGTCGTTACAGTTTTGGTATCAGAGCACTAGGTTGTTAAGTCTTGTAGACCTTCCTTAACTAGAATGTCAGTTGGGCCCTCTGCAGCTCAACTCGTAGCCATTTTCCTTCTCAAACAGGTAACCAAGGAAGTAAGTTAGAAGCGGTAGTAATAGCTGTAGTCGTATTATGGTTTAACTTTTCATGGTGTGACGTGAATCCAGAAACTATTATGGTTAAAGTTTGAATTGGATATCTAGTAACCTACTTGTTGTACAATGTAGATACTATGGCTCCCAGGATTAGAAGAAGAAGGAGGGGTAGGAGAGCCACCAGGGCTCCAAAGGAGTCTGAGCTTGCTCAAGATTCAGCCTCGGAACAGGCACTGCCGGATCAGGCACTTGAGAGGATCGTGTTAAAGGTTATTAATGTAATCTTGAACAGTATGTGGTTGACATACAAGAGGATCGTGTTTAAGTAATAACCTAAAGAGTCTAGTATATGGATAAGGTTGGGTGCCTTATCTTGGTAACACTATTGATAGGGCCCACTTTGTAATCGTTACAAATGATTTGATCCAAATCATTCATGTGAAGACATGAAAGTGGGGGTATCCTATACAATGAGTTTGTATAAGACTGGACCAAGAAATATTTAATCTCTCTTTATAAATCCGTTAATTGAGAGGATTAATATTTCACATGATGATCATATACCACTCGATCTTAACTCTGAGTGAGTTATGAACTCTTGCCTGTGAGGGCTTGCCCTTTAATTTACATGGGTGAGAATGACTGTTTTAGCCGATTCAATATGCCTACCATTTTGGGGTCTTGACAAAATAGGGAGTTGGGAACACAGTATCATGAGATTGAATTCGCTCTTTTCCATATAAGGAAAGTAGATAAGTTCTCTTAAGTACTGATTTCGGGACTTGAACAATGGGACCCCACCCTCTCATGGTCCGAGAGGGACTTGGTTTATGATTGGATCATAGACAAATTGTTCATTAGAGAATTCAGTGGTACTTAAGGTGATAGATGTAATTACAGGGGTAAAATGGACTTTTGACCCAACTGTAATTATGAACAACTCGTGAAGGATCGACTTGCTTGTAATGGTTATATCAATAGACACAACTTGTCCTACAGTGCATAAGAGTGCAACTCTAAGTCTATAGTAGAGTGACTTATAGTTAATGAATGAAAATTGATTAATTAAAGAGTTTAATTCATTAATTTTTATCATTGGAGCTTATAATCTGTAGGTCCATAAGTTCCACTTGCTAGCTCATAGTAACGCTAAAAGGTTCAATTTATTTGAAAAAAAAATTTAAATCGTTCAAATTGATATTTAGTATATTAGATATATTAAATATAAAGGAGAAAATAAATTTAATTTGAAATGTCAAATTAATATTTAATATATTATATATATTAAATAAAGAGAGAAAATATATTTAATTGAAGGGTTCAAATTAATATTTAATATATTAGCACCTATTAAATATAAATGGAAAAAAATATATATTAATTTAAAAGTTTAAATTAATATTTAATATATTAAATATATTAAATAAAAAATATATTTATTGTATTTAATACAATTAAATATTAAATCTTTCCATATTTTTTTTGATACATTAAATAAAAATATATTTGAAATTCGAATAAGATTCAAATTAGTTAAATATATATTAGGATATCTTATAATATCTAAATATGATTTTTATAAGGTATTATATCTTAATATATTAAATATGCAAATATATTATTTTACAAATATTCTCCAAGAGTCCCTAAAAAGGACCCTTGGGTTTAGTCAAAGATATACGATCTCTCACATTTTCTCCTGAGAATGAAATTACATTTCGAGAGAATTATTGAAACTCTCTCTCTCATCCCTTTGGGATTTTCTTTCAAGAGACTCCCACCAGTCTTGACCTTGTGTTTGAGTCATAATAAGGAAGATCTTGTGTAATGTTGAAGAACCTACATGGTTGTAATACTCCGAATAGTCTTGGAATCTAGGTTTCTACAAAGGTAGTGTTCTTACTCTTGTATTTATTGCTTTGTTTTAATTCTTAATAAAAATCAAAACTGTTCCCAATGTTTCCACTACGTGGATGAAGAGTTCATTCCCTTCAATTGGTATCAGAGCCAAGTTGATTTTTATTTGAATTTAAAAGTAGCACGGTGGGTATTTTATTTTAAATAATATATGTGGTATATTTATGAGTTCTTTGCGAAATTGATTGTTTTAATTTTTATTAAGAACTAAAACAAAACAATAAATAACAATAAACATGAGAATGAGAACTCTACCTTTCTAGAAATCCTAACTTGCAATTGGAGTATTCCAACCATGTAGAAGTTCTCCTTACTATGACTCAAACACAAGGTCATGGCTTCTGGGAGCCTCTTGAAAGAAAATCCCAAAGGGATTGGAGAAGAGAGTTTCGAGAATTCTCTAGAAATGTAATTCATTCTCCATACATAGTGTGAAAGATCGTATATCTTTGGCTCAACCCGATGGTCCTTTTATAGGGACTCTTGGAGAAGTTCTTCAACATTCTACAAGATCTTCCTTACTATGACTCGAACACAAGGCCATGTAGAAGTTCTTCAACATTCTACAAGATCTTCCTTACTATGACTCGAACACAAGGTCATGGCTTTTGGGAGCCTCTTGAAAGAAAATACCCAAAGGGATTGGAGAAGAGAGTTTCGAGAATTCTCTGGAAATGTAATTTCATTCTCTAGAGAAAGTGTGAGAGATCGTATATCTTTGGTTCAACCCGAAGGTCCTTTTATAGGGACTCTTGGAGAATATTTGCATATTTAATATATTAAGATAAAATACCTTATACAAATCATATTTAGATATTAAAAGATATCCTAATATATATTTAACTATTTTGAATCTTATTCAAATTTCAAATATATTTTTATTTAATGTATCAAAATATTTAATATTTAATTGTATCAAATACAATACATATATTTTTTATTTAATATCTAATATATTAAATATTAATTTGAACCCTTCAAATTAATATATATATTTTTCATATATTTAACATATCTAATATATTAAATATTAATTTGAACCCTCCAAATTAAATATATTTTCTCTCTCTATTTAATATATCTAATATATTAAATATTAATTTGACATTTTAAATTAAATTTATTTTCTCATCTATATTTAATATATCTAATATACTAAATATCAATTTGAACCATTCAAATTTTCTTTCAAATAAATTGAACTTTTTAGCATTACTATGAGCTAGCAATGGGACCTTATGGACCTACAGATTATAAGCTCCAATAATAAAAATTAATGAATTAAACTATTTAATTAATCAATTTCCATTCATTAACTATAAGTCACTCCACTATAGACCTAGAATTGCACTCTTATGCATGGTAGGACAAGTTGTGTCTATTGATATACCCATTACAAGCAAGTCGATCCTTCACGAGTTGTTCATAATTACAGTTGGGTCAAAAGTCCATTTTACCCCTGTAATTACATCTAACACCTTAAGTACCACTGATTCTCTAATGAACAATTTTTCTATGATCCAATCATAAACCAAGTCTCTCTCGGGCCAATGAGAGGGTGGG
Source organism: Cucurbita argyrosperma subsp. sororia (assembly GCA_018691285.1). NCBI lineage: Eukaryota > Viridiplantae > Streptophyta > Magnoliopsida > Cucurbitales > Cucurbitaceae > Cucurbita > Cucurbita argyrosperma. Next base: position 11,895,288 of record CM031890.1, on the reverse strand, counting down.
GCCCCATTGTTCAAGTCCCGAAATCAGTACTTAAGAGAACAAGTCATCTACTTCCCTTGTACGGAAAGGAGTAAATTCCATCTTATGATATTATGTTCCCAACTCTCTATTTGGTCAAGTCCCCAAAATGGTAGGCATATTGAATCGGCTTAAAGAGTCATTCTCACCCATGTAAATTAAAAGACAAGCCCTCACAGGCAAGAGTTCATAACTCACTCAGGATTAAGATCGAGTCTCATATGATCATCATGTAAAATATTAATCTTCTCAATTAACGGATTTATAAAGAGATAAAATATTTCTTGGTCCAATCTTATACAAACTCATTGTATAGGATACCTCCACTTACATGACTCCACACGAATGATTTGGATCAAATCATTTGTAACGATTACAAAGTGGGCCGTATCAATAGTATTACCAGGATAAGGCACCCAACCTACCTCAGTGTTTCTAGAAGAGCTGTCGGGGTTACCGCTAGTCAGGGACAGGGACTTCACAATTGAGTTGGAGCCAGGTACCACCCTAATATTCAAGGCATCGTACAGGATAACTCCTGCTGAGTTGAAAGAACTTAAAGAGTTGTTGCAAGATCTATTGGATCGAGGTTTTATCAGGTCAAGTGTGTCGCCATGGGGGGCCCAATACTGGTTATCAAGAAGAAAGATGAGACACTGAGATTGTGCATCGACTACGAAGCATTGAATAAAGTAACAAAAAACAAATACTCATTGCCTCGCATTGATGATCTATTTGATCAACTACAAGGTGCATCAGTATTTTCGAAGATGGACTTGCGATTAGGGTACCACTAGTTGAGGATCAAGGAAGGCGACATCCCCAAGACGGCTTTCAGGAGTCGATATGGTCATTATGAGTTTATTGTGATGTCTTTTGGCTCGACGAACGCCCCAGCAGCGTTTATGGACCTTATGAATAGAGTGTTTAAGGACTTCCAGGATACGTTTGTCATAGTATTCATTGATGACATATTAGTATACTCCAAGAGCAACGGGGAGCACGAAGCGCATTTACGTCAGGTGCTGTCAAGGCTAAAGGCACATCAACTTTATGCTAAATTTTTCAAGTGTGAATTTTGGTTACAAGAAGTGACCTTCTTGAGGCATGTTGTCTCCGGAAAGGGCATATTAGTGGATCCAACCAAAGTCATGGCAATTATAGATTGACCCCAACCTACCTCAGCAACCGAAGTGAGAAGCTTCTTAGGTTTAGCTAGATACTATAGAAGATTTATTCAAGATTTGTCCAAAATAGTTGTTAGTCTCACACAACTAAGGAGGAAAAGAAAGACATTCTCATGGGATAGTGCATGTGAGCAAAGTTTCAAGGAACTCAAGCACCGACTGGTTACAGCGCCGGTACTTGCAGTACTAGGTAGCTCAGGCAATTTTGTGGTCTATAGAGATGCATCAGGGAAAGGTCTAGGTTGTGTCCTGATGCAGAATGGCAAAGTCATAGCCTATGCTTCACGTTAGTTAAAGGATTACGAGAGAAACTACTTGACGCATGACCTGGAGTTAGCTGCCGTAGTATTTGCTTTGAAGATATGACGACACTACCTGTATGGCGAGTGTATATAGATTTTCACCGATCACAAGAACCTGAAATACTTATTCACTCAAAAGGAACTCAACATGAGACAAAGGCGTTGGTTGGAGTTAGTCAAGGACTATAACCTTGAAATAATGTATCACCCAAGTAAAGCTAACGTCGTAGCTGATGATCCGAGTAAGAAGACTACTCACTCTTTGGCGTTAAGGGAGTATACGTTGTAGGAGGATATGGCGAAAGCTAGAATAGAAGTAATGGCAGGAGGTGCAATGGGAAGATTGAGTCAACTTAAGGTCTAGTCAGACATGAAGTAGTGAATCATAAATGCTCAGAGTAACGACCCTCACTTGTACTTGGTTTGCCAACAGGATGAGGCAGAAAGGGAGGAAGGATTTACCATGTCTTCCGAGGAAGGATTACTATGGCAGGGGCGACTATGTGTCCCCCCAGATGGACAAATCAAAGAAAACCTCCTGGCTGAAGCACATGAATCTCTGTATTCAGTACACCTTGGTAGTACCAAGATGTATCGTGACATAAAGAAATATTATTGGTGGCCAGGGATGAAGCAGGATGTTGCTCTCAAAGTTAGTAGGTGTCTCACTTGTCAACAGAGGAAGGCCCCTAAACAGAGACCCTCAGACTTACTACTGTTGGGTTTTATGTTCTAAAACTCATAGTTTGTGAGCAAAAACATATTTTGTTTTCAATAAAGTTACTATTGATGTTTATTCAGTAAAGATTGTTATTGAATAAAGTGAATGTTACGATCATTAATCTAAATCCAATAAATTAAGAACACTCTGGCTATAGTATGATTACTTGAACTATATGTAGAGACATAAGAGTGTATCAAGTTCAAGTATATAGTCAAAATGGTCTATAGTACAGGGATAAGGTTGAGTACCTTATTCTGGGGACACTATGGATGCGGCCCACTTTTGTATATGATATAAACAATGTGATCACTAAATTGTACATGTGAGACATGTGAGTGGGGGCATCCTATGCAATGAGTATTGCATAAGATCGGACCATGAAGAAAACCATTCTCACTTTATAGTGTCGTTTACTGTTGAGATTGATTTTTTCATTCGATGACCTAGGTAACTCGATCTTAATCTTGAGCTAACTATGAATTCTTGTTTATTCAGAATTATCCTTAGAATTGCATGGGTGAGAGTGGCCCGAGTTCACCGACTCAATAAGCCTCCCATTTCAGGGGTAAGACTAGGTGAATAGTTGGGGACATAGGGTGTAAGATGGAATTCACTCCTACCCGCTTTTAGGGATAGTAGAGAGGTTGTTCCCTTAAGTACTGACTCCAAGTCTTGAACAAGGAGCCCCGCCCTCTCATTGGCCCGAGAGGGATTCGGTTTGGTGGTTGGACCACAAACCAATTGTTCATTAGAGGATCAGTGAGACTTAAGGAACCAAAAGTAACTTTAGGGGTAAAACTGTAAATTGACCCAGCTCTAGTTATGACCAACCTGTGAAGGATCAACTTACTAATCATGGTTATATCAAATTATATCTATAGTGAAGGGTGTTCAACTACTAGGCTATAGTAGAGTGTCCTAGTAATTAACGAATGTTGGTTAACAAGGTTAGTGAGTTTAGCCGGTTAATCTCAGATCGTTGGAGCCTATGATCTGTAGGTCCATTAGGTCCCTCTGCTAGCTCATATCGGACTAAACCTTAGAACAGTGTGATGAGTGAGTTCGAAGTGTTCGAATTCAAATTAGGGAATACAAACTAAATATATATGATATATTTAACCACATTTTGTTTTAATTATGAATTAAATAAAAAGAGAGAATTTGAGATATTTAAATAAGATTTAAATGTTTTAATTATGAATAGGGATTCATAATCAATACGTGCCAGAATTGATTGGGATTGACATATGATTTAATGTTAAATATTAATTAAACTGTTTAATTAATCATTTAATATTATTTTATTTGAAATTAATTATTTAAATTAATTGTTGAATTAAAATAATGGAAGTCAAAATGTTGACTTGACTTCATGGAAAAATTCATGTTTGAGTTAGTGGAATATTGAGTGTCAATATATGGTTTAACCAAACTTGCATGTTTGTCACATAATCCCATAAATTTGAGTGGAATTTTGAGTGTCAAAATTTGGTTTAACCAAACATGCATGTTTGCCAAAAACTCCACAAATTTGAGTGAAATTTTGAGAGTCAAAATTTAGTTAACTCAACTTGCATGCTTGCCACATAATCCCACAAATTTGAGTGGAATTTTGAGTGTCAAAATTTGGTAATCTCACATTTGCATGAACATCCAAATATGACTCTATAAATAGAGTGATAAGGTACATGTAAAAACTACTTGAAAAACTTTGAGAAAATCTCACAAAACTCTCTCTTTACATATGCTAAATTCCTATAAAGTTTCGTCACTCACCAGATTCCACAATCCCGTTCTAAGGCCGAAGAATAGTAGGGAAGACACTAGTGGTGGTTCGAAATTGGTTCGTGAGGAAAAAGGAATTTGAACTTCAAAAGGTTAGTATTCAAACTCATTGAGTTTTAATGCTTTTGAACATGCTAGCTAATTTACTATAGTTAATGTACTTAAAGTGCCTAAGATCCAAATTGTTTCCGCACGTGTTATAGTAACACCATCAACTATACCCCCTAGACATCCCACAGTAGAAGTGGGAGGATATAGCCATAGACTTCGTAACTAGATTACCCAAGACCTCGAAGGGATACACGATTATTTGGGTGATTATTGATAGACTGACGAAATCCGCCCACTTTATCTCAGGTAAGGCTACTTACACGGGGGATAAATGGGCAAAGTTATGTTTGGAACAAATTGTCAGATTGCATGGGATTCTAGTCTCCATTTTGTCAGATAGAGATTAACGCTTTACCTCTCACTTTTGGAAAAGTTTGCAAAAAGCAATGGGGACCCAACTCAGATTCAGTACAACGCTCCACCTCTAGATTGACGGCCAAACCGAGAGGCTGAACTAGGTCCTAGAAGACATGTTGCGAGCATGCGTAATAGACTTCGCCTGTGGTTGGGATGAATACTTGCACCTTATAGAATTTTCATATAATAATAGTTACCAAACGATCATACATATGGAACCTTTTGAGGCTCTGTACGGGCAAAGGTGTTGGTCTCCAACTTTTTGGGAAGAAGTGGAAAAACGACAAATTTTAGGACTAGAATTAGTCCAACAAACGAATGCAGCAGTCCAAAAGATCAGAGTACAAATTCAGACTGCATAGAGCCGACAAAAGAGTTATACAGACACACGTCGCAAGGCTCTAGAGTTTGCCGTTGGCGATTACGTCTTCCTAAAATTGACACCCATGAGAGGGGTAATGAGGTTCGGAAAGAAGGGCATGCTGAGCCCAAGATTTATCGGTCCTTTCGACATCTTGGAGAGAGTTGGTTCGATGGCGTACTGACTAGCCTTGCCTCCTACTCTAGCTGTTGTTCACAACGTGTTCTACATGTCTATGTTGCATAAGTGCACCCAAGATCCTTCGAATGTGATTGAGTATGCAAATTTTCCTTTGAGGGAGGACTTAAGTTACGAGGAGGAGCCCATCGGGATTGTAGCCACGAAAATACAGAAGCTTAGAAACAAGGAGATATCGCTTGTTAAGGTGTTATGGAACAACCATCCTGTTGAGGAAGCAACCTGGGAGTTAGAGAGCGAGATGAGGGCCAAGTACCCCGTATTGTTCTAGGATTAGGAACTTTCGAGGACGAAAGTTGTCAAAGGGGGAAGATTGTAAGAGCCGTCCAGCTGGCATTAAGTGAGAGAGAGAAAGGGCAGCTGTACTACGATTTTAAGGTTAAAAAAAAAAAAAAAAAGAGAAGAAAGGAAACGAAAGACAGCCGATAGGAAAAAAAAAAGAAAGAAAGAAAGGAAAAAGAAGAAGAAGAAACACAGATGAGAGGGTGGAGCGGAGGAGACGAACGACGAACCTTGAAGTGGTCATCGACAACGTTGGGACCGAACGGTTCAGGAAGGGAGAACGCCGATGGTAAGCCCTAGTGGTGTGATTTTCTTTGCTCATTTCCCAAAAACCCTAATACGTTTCACTGGGTCGGTGTATATAGGTTATGGTCAAGGGATGTTGATGATTCCTCGTAAAGAAGAAGACATGGGGTGCTGAGAGGACAGAAAGATCAAGAAGAAGGTGGGAAGAAGAGGGCGAAAATCGTGGGGCATAGCCTGACCCGACCCGTTCGACCAACCCAACCTGACTCATCTATACAGAACCGAAACCCAAATTAACCATTTGATTCGTCTTTATTCAGATTTAGGTACTTGACTCACACATTCCATAATGCCTTATTTATAGGAAAATTCCTAATTAGCTTAGTCAAGTGGACACTTGAAGACTCGATAAAGTTTGGGAAGTCTACCATCAAGTAAGTAACCATCTGGAGTAAGTTTTTATGTAATTGCTTGTAGGCGTCGGTTTGGATTTGTAGGCAAATAATTTAGTACCGCATTTAGGGATGGATAAATTTAGTTCATGGAGGTGGTACTTCAATAATGTGTTTGGTTATATTTTGATTGTCGTTATGGTTATATAGTTTCGTTGGCATGAATGTGAAATTTCTGATTGGCGTATGGAATGGTATGTTTTATGTTGAACTAGATGGTTATTACGTGATTTAGCATGGTGACGTGTTGTTGCCGTGACTCTTTGTTAGGCATTGGGTGTGGAGCTTGGGTAGCCATTGTTGCCCTTTGTGAGTTGGACCATTTATTATGTGCTAGTTATCATAAGTTATGAATTACGTAGATGACAGTGTACCGTTTTAGTAGTCACCCACAAGGGGTTGAGGGTAATCATAGTATATTACTGTGGTAACTAGTTAGAGGTGAATAGTGAAACAAGTCATGACCTTTTTACTGATCCAGCCGAGCGGCATAATGACAAGTAGTTAATGTTCCTAAAACAGGTAGTTTTCTTGATCTGAGCCTACAAGGGCGTAAGATAGGTAGTTACTAACCCGGCCTAGCGAGACATAGTGGCAGGTAGTTACTGATCTTAGGAACAGTTAGACGTTGCCAGGCACCACTAGGTCTCTGACTAGGGACTATTCGAGCACAAAGCTTAAGATCCCGTGAATAGGGCTAACTTTGACAAGAGCTTTCGAGCTGGTTGCTTACTGAGTATTTGTATATACTCATTCCTTGTTATTTCTATTTTTCAGGTGAAAAGTAGATCTGGATCGGTGGCGGGAACGTGTGGAGGCGTGCAGCTGCAGAAGGGGCCCTTAGATTGAGTCCTCTTCTCCCATGTCATTTTGGTTATGATTTTGATGTTTTTGGAAAAACACGCGATATTTTGCAACCGTTTCCTTTTGATGTGACTCTAAGGGTTCTCGTTATGTGTTTTGTAGTAATTTTGATATTTTGAAATGTATATAAGACAACTTTTAACTTTTAGTCCCCTGTTCAAACAACAAGAAGTGTTGAAAGGTTTTTACTCTTGAGTCTACGTGGCGACCCATGATTCGATGCGTCGAAGATCGGTCGTTACACTAGTGCCGCCAGAGGGCGGTTTGCCAGTTCTAGGGTGGTTCATGTCTGTTCTCTTCCCTTGAATTGTGGCGTGGGGTGTCTGGGCTAATCTTGACTGTAACTTGTCGATGTTGGGCATATCGATGTGGATCACCACTCAAAGGGCTTCTGCATAATCAGAGGATGTCTAGGCTACCACATGCCCCTTTAGATCCTCCCTTAGATCAACAATGAATCACTCAGACTTTAACTCCTCAATGCTGATATATGCTAGAGAAAATCTTGTCAGCCTGTTAAACTCTAGATCATACTCCTCCACTAACTTGTCTCCCTATTTCAGTTCAAAGAACACTTCCTACATTTTCATTTTAGCAGTGACTGGATAATATTTGCAAAGGTAGGCTTCTTTGAACTGGCACTAGCTAATAGTCTGTCCATGTGGTGCAATAATCCTCTGAGCGTCTTTCTACCATAAATGTGCCTCTCCTTTCAACATCTATGCCCACAATGAACCTGATATTCTAGCGGATAGTTAATAGAATGAAAGGTTGTTTCAATAGCCTCTAGCCAGGTCTCTACTGTTATCTTTGACTGAGCAATTCGCCTAGTGAGAAAATCCTTGAAGAAAAATTGCCTAAGAAATTGTTGGGAGAAGAAAAATAAAGGAAGATTACAGAAGCTTTGAGATTTGTTTTTGAAAAACACGGTGCAAATGTTTCGCATTTAATTTAGATATTTAAAACATATTACATTCCTCCAAAACATATTCCATTCTAAAATTGGAGGAGGTGGCTAACACATCTTGCGCCTAAAGTTGGCCCAAATGGCCCCCTAAAAATAAGCTCTTACATTATTTAGTAGCCCAAAAAAATCAAGTAACTAAGTTTAAGAAGCGTGCGAATAACCTAAATAAAGAAAAAACCATAGCTTTTTATCTAACATCTGCTACTATAGGATCTATCTTGCCACCGTCAAAGGAAGATAGTTTATATCTTTGGAATGCTTTCAGGTAATGGGATTCTACAGTCATAGTCCCTAAGTCTCTGGTCCCTTGCACTGATGTCTGATTAGCCACCAGTGTTTGCATCATTTGGGTCATTAGAGCCTGATTTTCTATTGAGGTTCATTAGAGCCTAATTTTTCATTGAGGTTAACATGAACGTTGGTAGCACATCCAGTGTGAGCGTGGTTGTTGGTTGGCTGGGTGAGACCTTTGTAGTAATGTCTGACACTGGTGACACTGGTGGGACTACCTCTGGGAGGGGAGTAGTAGAGTCTGCATCAGACTTGTCTTGGTTCACCACTCCCATTTGGCCCATTCCAGTTCTGGGTGCCCGTGGTACAATTCTCTCACTTGCTTGGGGACACATCTCTAACTTCCTCTTGAGGTTCAGGTTGTTCCACCTCAGGTGATGAAACAATGGTGTCTAGGCGACTCTTCTTCTTCCCCTTCTGGGTCTAGGCCCAACATAGGATCCGCGTCTCTTTGGTGTCATTATCTACCATAACAGAAAACGGTTACATTTTGTTCATAGCACATCCTCCAGGAAATGTGCAATTACAACACAACAGAAGGTCATCTTAAATTCTTTAAACATCAACTTAGCTCTTAACTTCACAATTCAAATATGTGAGATTATCTGGTCATGAGCGGCACGTGATTGATGGGCGTGGTCACAAAGATACGACTCTTTAACCTAAGTATCTACAGGACCTATATCTTGGTGCTTTGATACCAATCTATCATGACCCAATATTTTACTATGAGTCGTGACTCAAAACGACATGACGTGTAGTGTGTATGCATGAAAACTCAAAAGAAGACATCATTTCAAAAATCATTTATTTCATAAAGAAAGAAAAGTTTCGATACAAAGAAATAATTAGTTTTAACAACGAAAATATGAAACATGATGTGTATAAAAAAGAAGGACTGGACTGACACCCCGGGACATGCATTCCTCAGTGACAATCCACATCTCTCAACACACCCTCTCTTGATCCGACGCCTCATGCACCTGAAAAAGAAAGATATAGCAAGGATGAGTATAAAAGTTATACTTAGTAAGCCACCTACTTGTAGGTTCTCATCGTATCTTAACTGATTGCCACGGCCTTCTAATTGGCTCTAGGACGTCTGATTCTAGTCTTATCCCCTTGAGGCTTCTTTGGTTCACCATCCTTTCATTTAAATCTAGGCTTCTTTGGTTCACCATCCTTTCGTTTAAACCTTAAGTGTTTCCTTATGCCAAGTTGTGAATGACCGGTGACCTACGAGGAGCTACCTCAGCATGGGTTATGATTGTCTCTCTCATCGAGAAGGGGCTACCCTTCCCTTATCCTATCCAACTAAATGATTTGTACGACGTGGACTCACGTTTCCTATGCAAAATGGCTAGGAGTAGTGAATTCTGATAAGGAACCCCTAGTCCCCCACCCCAGAAGCTATGGCAGCATATTAGGAATCACCGTTCTCCACAATGGTATGATATTGTCTACTTCGAGCATAAACTCTCATGGCTTTGATTTGGGCTTCCCCAAAAGGCCTCTTACCAATGAAGATACTATTCCTTGCTTATAAACCCATGATCATTCCCTAAATTAGCCAATGTGGAACTCCATCCCAACAATCCTCAACAATCCTCCCCTCGAACAAGGCTCGACTCCTTTTTTGGAGCCTTCGAACAAAGTAAACCCTTTGTTTGACACTTTAGTCACTTTTGACTATACCTTCGAGGCTCACAATACTTTGTTCGACATTTGAGGATTCTATTGACATTACTAAATTTAGGGCATGGCTTTGATACCATGTTAGGAATCACGGATCTCCACAATGGTATGATATTTTCCACTTCGAGCATAAGCTCTCATGGCTTTGCTTTGGGCTTCCCTAAAAGGCCTCATACCAATGGAGATACTATTCTTTGCTTATAAACCCATGATCATTCCCTAAATTAGCAAATGTGGAACTCCATCCCAACAATCCTCAACACAGCGTTCATACACTAGCAGCCTAAGGATACTCCTAAGGTGGTTCCTACGCCATGGTGGTCTGTTAGGCTTTTAGGGAAAAGGTTAGGTCAAAACTGAATGACTTGTCACTCTAACCACCAAAACCCTAGACCTATCATTACACTAGATCATGAAAGCTAAGTGTGCATGCAACTGTTATCTAGCATCATCATACATAATTCATGAAAAAATAAACATACATGCTCAACGAAGTGATAACATCCATCAAGCTCCTAGAGCTCAGAGTTCACAAATTTTCATCCTCCTTTTAGCATGAACTAAACGCTTTTATATATATATATATAGAGAGAGAGAGAGAGAGCAGAAGCTTAAATCATAATTGCACACCCAGATCACATATTACGTTCATACTCATTTTAATCAACGTACTTAAATTCATTAAAGGAAAGCTACACCTAAGGCAAATATACTAGCATGCATGCAATCCAAGCAAATCCTACAAGTATTTCTTCCTAAATACCGTGTGGTGAATTACTTGGTTGACACATGCCCTTTCGCTAGCGTTTCTATGCAAGTAGGGTTTAGGGTTTAGGGTTTGGAAGAACTCTCTCGGATCTGACTTCAGTCACGTTTTTCGTCCTAGTTACTTCACAGATCTTGAAGTACAACCTCTCTAGTTGAACATACAGTAAGATTAGATCTAGAATTGTCAAGGAGGATCTTAGATCTGAAGAAGATTGATCAAGAACCTACCTCGCGTACTCTTGGATCTTGATGGAGCGTTGGCCTCGCGAGTCCATCTGTCCTTCCAAGCATAGAGTTCTTGTGTTTAGGTCTCGACTGAAGGTGGATTCCGACGGTGGTCAAACGAGATTTCGCAGTGGCTCCTTTTATCTCCTCTCAACTTTTCTCTCTCACTATTTTCTTGTTTTGCGAGTATTCTGATTGGGCATTATTGGACCCCTATGGTTGGAAGACAAAATGACTCATTTGCCCTTCTTTTGACTTTCACGAGAATTTTTTTTTAGGGTTAAAAAAATGGTTAAAAAAAAAGTGGTATTGATTTTGAAGAGTCTTTGGATTTTCTTGAAGTAAAACGAAAATAATGATAAAATAAAACCATAACATACAATCTTTTTACATGAGATATTTGAAAAATTAAAACAAGCATTGATTAAAACTAAAATTTGGTAGAGAAATTAAAACTTCATTTATTATATATTGAAAAGAAAAAGGCTCCAATTGTTCTACAACACTCTAGAGACTTCAATGATTCTTATTTGAAATAGTGTCGCATCGTAGATTTCTTTGGTCGGGCCATAAAACATTGGGGCCACCCATGTTGGACAGTTTTTAGTTTAGAATCTAACAATAATGACCCACCTACCAAGCATCTATGCATATCATTTTAAGTTAAATTACAAATAATAATAATAAATAAATAAATAACCTCTATACTTTTATGTTTTTTTTTCTTTAATTATTCTTTTTAAAATTACAATATTATCTTTTAACCTTCCTTCCAAACTACTACTATAATAGAAATTTGCTTAAATATTAGACAAAATTTGAAATTTGAACGTATGTGACGGTGGTCTGAAATGATGTAACAGTATACACGAACATCAAATTTTATTTCAAATCACTATCCCCCTATTTTTTTTCCCAACGTACTAATAGATTTCTACCCAAATGATAGGTTTTCAAATAAAAAACTAATCTTTTAGGAATTTTTGTAATGACTCACGTACAGGATTCATAATCTAGATTCACTAGCTGATGGCTCCGACATTTCTCTTTATCCCTACGACATGGAAATGCTACCTACTTCTCGTTTCGTAAGAGTAAAGACTATCTACACAAACAAACAAGAGTTTTTTTAGCATGGTTTATCAACACTCACATGCATCCTAGGAAAATTCCTATAAAGTCATTCAATCGGGATTTCTCTCATTTAGATGTGGTCAAAATTAATTCATATTCATCTCCTTTACTCAGATGTTACAATTTTAGACCAAATTTTTTATAAACTTTGATTTTTAATTTGATATATTTGTTGTTGAAAGTATTCCTCGACCATTTTTGAGAAGTTTAAAAAGTAATATTACAATTTTACACGTTGTGTGTTGATTTGGTTGAAGGGTTTGTTAGGAATCACGACTCTCCACAATGGTACGATATTATCCACGATGGAGATAGTATTCCTCACTTATAAACCTATGATCTTCCACTAAATTAACCAATGTGGTACTCACTCCCAATAATCCTCAACAATCCTCCATTCAAACAAAGTACACTATAAGCCTCTCATGAGGCTTACGGAGCTCTTGAATAGCCTCCCCTTAATCGAGGCTCGACTCTATTCTCTGGAGCCCTCGAACAAAGTACACCCTTTGTTCGACACTCTAGTCACTTTTGACTGCACCTTCGAGGCTCACAATTCTTTGTTCGATATTTGAGGATTCTATTGACATGGATAAATTTAGGACAAAGCTATGATACCATGTTAGGAATCACTACTCTCTACAATGGTATGATATTGTCCACCTTGAGCATAAAAACTCTCATGACTTTGCTTTGGGCTTTCCCAAAAGGCCTCATACTAATAAAGATAGTATTCCTCACTTATAAACCGATGATCTTGGTTAATTGTAGAACTCACTCCCAATAATCCTCGACAGGGTTAGCCTACAAATTGTTTTCAAATTGGTGGATGGGACAATATTGAGAAAAAGCACTCGAAAACAAAGCTTCTCCTATGTACCCAACAATGAATGAATATGAAAAGGCAGTGCCTGAATCATTAGAGAGCTGAAGAATAGGGCACCGTGTAGGATCCAAACCACTCCCATGAATTGATGGAGGAGGTTTAGTCAAAAACGCATGAACAATCCATACATAAAGGAATCCATCACTACGCATGAACAATCCATACATAAAGGAATCCATCACTTGGACTTCAATTCTCTTTTCCATGCATGGAATCCTCCTACACACTTCCCCACCCATGCTGCCCTAGATTGATATCAAATTCTTCTAAATCAAACACTTAGTTTCAATCATTGATATCAAATTCTTCTAAATCAATCACTTGGTTTTAATCATTGATATTGAGCACGAGGGAAGCTAACAACAAATGATAACCACTCATGCTCTTTGAGAGGACATCAAAGTGCGATGCTGCGTCCAAAGAACCACACGAGTTTAAAATTTGGAAGAATTAGCTGCCCAAAAGCTTAGATATTTACAAAGAATCTCCTTTATTAATCCCTTTTGGGTTTTAAATAAAACCACTCATTTCATTAAATAAATGTAATTATGTTCTAAGATTCTCTCAAGTACAGCTGAAGCAAAAGCAAAAGAACAAAACACAGCTGCTCTCACCTTCATTTTGGGGACAAAAAACAGCCACTTGGAGTGGAGGACCTCAAACTCTTCATCTTTTTCTTTTTGGGTTTACCCTAATGGAGCTTCCTTTTAATGTAATCGTTCAAGATGGTCGGAATTCTACGTTCCCTAATTAAAAATGAGACATTTTAGAGAAATTAAAAGCAAAACTACGAGAGCTTACGCTCCAATTGGAAATTATCGTATTATTGTGGAGGTCGGTCGTTCCTACGAGTAATATCATTACATAAGTGCATCAATTATTTACTTCTTTTGCAATACCAAAGCTTTTGTTTTTCTTTTGTCTTTTTGGGGGCACTTTCTAAATTCTTCACTTTCGAGACTGTAAAGAAGAATTTGAAGAGGGTCCGACCCTAAACTCAAAACCCGAAACTCTAAACCCTAAACCCTTTACTTATTTACTCCTTTGGGTTGGAATTTTCTTCCTATTGCACTCTGAAAGCTGTAATATGATGAACTAAAAACCACTACACGACAACAAAATCATGTATATAATCTGTAAAGCAATGCCTAATTATGTTTTAAACCAAACCAAACCTACACTTGAACTAAAATATAAGGGGAAAGCATCTTACCTTTTTACTTTTCTCAAAATAAAGAAAAAAAAAAATTGCACTTAAAAATGTTTTAACATTCCTTCAATTCAAATACAAAGAGAATCAACCTGGCAAGCATAACATGGTTCGTCTATTCATCGTGATAGGAACAATGGGCTCCTCCTTTTAAAGATATTTCTAAAAGACCTAATCTCAACTGAGATAGTATATCTTACGACTTACGGTACAATTTTCAATTTGAAACCATTCGACGTTTGATCAATCATCAAAATCTCCCTTTGATTGGTAATGGAGAAGTATTTGGATAAGGTAATGATTGTACATGTACTTCAAAATGTACGTACGTTGTTAGAAGCAAAAGACAAGCCGGTTGGTGGACATCCACGTTGGGGAACAAATTAAATTAAGTATTGGTTAACTTAGTAAGCTTTTAGCTTCAAATGATTTGTTTATTCTTGTTCTTCAATAACAAACTTGAATAGATATCAATAAAATGTTTAAGCTATCGTCGTATATATATTATTTGATAAGCTCACAACACTTGAAACGAATTATAACAGGGAGAGAGAGAGAGAGATGCAACAAAATAAACAAGGGGGGGATGATGATACGATGATGATGATGATTTACATGTCCGCCTTGGTTCCCGAAGGTGCGACGGTGACAGTTTGGTTTTTGGTTTCCAAGACACGGCTAAGATGAATCCTTTTGATGTAATCATCGGCCTTTCTATCGATGCCAGGCTCGGCAACCCAATGATGGTGTTTGTCTGCATCGCTCGGCCACACCTTGCTAGGGTACGAGAGGTCGTCCCACGTGCTACCATGGTCGTACCCGTCTCCTTTTCTACTCCTTTTGGATTTGAAGAAGGCAAGGAAGGAGAAGGAAGAGGAAGCCTTCTTGTGCCTGTTCCCTCCCATGTCAGTGACTCAAAAAGGGAGCGAGAGATGCGTTGGGGTTGGTGTTGGTGTGGGGAGGCTGGCCAGGGCACCTCCTTTTATAGTGGGAAACAAGAATGTGAACGAACAAACCTTGTTGTAAGAAACACATAAACAAATAGATAATAGACCATAACGTTATTGACTAAAGGAATCCTTTTGTAAAGACTTGGAATTCAAACTTACTGTTCATCTCTTCCAATCCCAACTTCACACACAAACTCATTAGTTTTTCCCCTTTCCAACACTCAAAAACTCTCAATTATTCCATCTTTTCATTCTATTTCTTTCCACATAAGAATATTGATTTCAAAAAAATATAAAACCCTACCAAAATTAAAGCGGGTTCGGATTAATTTGAATCCCGGAGTTGAAAATTACAGAACTTTGACTATCACCACAATATTACTGTTAAAACTACGACTACTACACGATATCAAAAGTGTATGTGTTCGAAGTTAACAAAATCATAATATTATTATCTCTATCCATTTATTACGTCATATTCATCACGTCATGTCGTGTATTGTGAAGTACATTGTGTTTCTTACTATATAAAGATTCTCTTATAACTATATAGGTCAATTTGGACATATCTTAGTTTATTGATTCCTTATATGCTTTAAATTTATGAATTTGTATGAATTTGTAAAGGAAGAGAGTTTCTCTTATGTTTCTAAGTACGAAGAGAATTTAGAAATTAAAAGTATTTTAAGTTTTGATTAATAAGATTCGTGTTAAATGACTTATGAAATAAAAAGAAAGTGGTAGAGTAAAAAGACGGTGATGTTCACATTGGTTACTGGAGGAGAATAAAACACTCTTTATAAGGGTGGAAACCTTTCCCTAGTAGACGCGTTTTAAAGCCTTGAGGGGAAGCACGAAAGGGAAAGCCAAAAGAGGACAATATCTGCTAGCGGTTGATTTGGGCCGTTATAAATGGTATTAGAGCTAGACACCGGACGATGTGCCAACCTTCTCGCTGTTCCCTGAAGGGGGGTAGACACGAGGCGGTGTGCCAGTAAGGACGCGGGGCTTCGAAGAGAGGTGGATTTGGTGGCGGTCCCACATCAATTGGAAGAAGGAAAGAGTGCAAGCGATGATGGTGGGCGCTGGGCCCCGAAGAGGGTGGATTGTGATGTCCCACATTGGTTGGGGGAGGAGAATAAAACACCTTTATAAGGGTGGAAACCTTTCCCTAGTAGACACGTTTTAAAGCCTTGAGGGGAAGCACGAAAGGGAAAGCCAAAAGAGGACAATATCTGCTAGCGGTTGATTTGGGCCGTTATAAATGGTATTAGAGCTAGACACCGGACGATGTGCCAACCTTCTCGCTGTTCCCTGAAGGGGGGGTAGACACGAGGCGGTGTGCCAGTAAGGACGCGGGGCTTCGAAGAGAGGTGGATTTGGTGGCGGTCCCACATCAATTGGAAGAAGGAAAGAGTGCAAGCGATGATGGTGGGCGCTGGGCCCCGAAGAGGGTGGATTGTGATGTCCCACATTGGTTGGGGGAGGAGAATAAAACACCTTTATAAGGGTGGAAACCTTTCCCTAGTAGACACGTTTTAAAGCCTTGAGGGGAAGCACGAAAGGGAAAGCCAAAAGAGGACAATATCTGCTAGCAGTTGATCTGGGCCGTTATAAATGGTATTAGAGCTAGACACCGGACGATGTGCCAGCCTTCTCGCTGTTCCCTGAAGGGGGGGTAGACACGAGGCGGTGTGCCAGTAAGGACGCGGGGCTTCGAAGAGAGGTGGATTTGGTGGCGGTCCCACATCAATTGGAAGAAGGAAAGAGTGCAAGCAATGATGGTGGGCGCTGGGCCCCGAAGAGGGTGGATTGTGATGTCCCACATTGGTTGGGGGAGGAGAATAAAACACCTTTATAAGTGTGTGAAAACCTTAAAGCCGTGAGGGACACCGGACGATGTGCTAGCCTTCTCGTTGTTCCCCGAAGGGGGGTAGACACGAGGCAGTGTGCCAATAAAGACGCGGGCCCCAAAGGGGGTGGATTTGGTGGCAGTCCAGGGTAGACACGAGGCGGTATGCCAATAAAGACGCAGGGCCCGAAGGGGGGTGGATTTGGTGGCAGTCCTACATCGATTGGAAGAAGGAAAGAGTGCCAGTGAGGACGCTGGGCGTTGGGCCCCGAAGGGGGTGAATTGTGATGTCCCACATTGGTTGGGGGAGGAAAATAAAACACTCTTTCGAAAACCTTAAAGCCGAGAGGGGAAGCCGAAAGAGAACAATATTTGATTAGGTTATTATAAAAACTTTAATTACTCATACTATTATATGCGTAATTATAAAAAAAAAAATCTAAAATTTAAACTATATTAATCAGTATCATATTTATTAACCAATGAAAATTAAATTAAAATGTAATGGACTAAAAGTATTTAATAAAAATAAATTAACTACTATTTAAAATTAATTAATATTATTAAAAATTAATAGGTGAAATTTTGATAATGTTATCGTGTAACACGAAAGACTCTTATTTTGTTATACCGATATCTTATTTTTAATATGTTAAACAAAACTTTCAACCAAACGTGCATAAGAAATTAGTTTGGATTCTTATGTCCAGTAAACTCGTTTTTTAATGTTATTTTTTTTCGGGGTTTGGGGGGTAGGGAATACCCACGAAGAATACATGGGGATCGGGTTCCCACGAGAAATGTGTGGGTATCGGATTCTCCCTGAAAAATATTTCCCCATATTATTATTTTAAAAAAATATGGTTCAAAAATTTTCTAAGGTATAATTTCTATTTTATTAAAATAATTTTAAAAAACAAAAATATAATATTGTGTTTTACTTTTAAAAATTTAAATTTAACATAGTTTTAAATCAACATATTTTAATTTAAATAAATATTACAATCATAGCTTTTAAAATTTTAGATAGGGTAATATATAAGTAATAATATTTATAAGAAAAGTTCATTATTTTTTTACTTCAATTTTACAAATTTTAGATTTTTTAGCTAAAATAAAGTATAATTGACTGAAACAAAACGATGGCTGGTAAGAAAAATATTTTTTTAAAAAAAATATGATTAATGATATTTTTGTATTTATTTATTTATCTTTATATATAAAAAAGTGGAGACGGAAAAATATAATCACGTCCTAGTCATGTTTGAGGAATCTCTCCACTCCCTCTCCGTCCTATTTGAAGAATCTCTCTACTCTCTTATTCTCTGTGAGGAATCTCTCCACTCCCTCTCGGTCCTATTTGAAGAATCTCTCTACTCTCTTATTCTCTATTTAAATCGGGATTGTCGATAACAATCAACAAATTAAAAAAATATATATATCGTGAAGTCATCAGAGGATGTAAAAATTTCGAAGGACACTAGGCGAGAGTTCATTAGACGGATTTCCGAAGTCCTTAGATCTTGACTATTGTATTAGGGACGCCTATGTGTCCTGGAAATAGAGAAGCTAAGGAAAGAGATATTGACGGAAGCTCACAACTCGCCATTTGTCATGCACCCAAGAGGTACTAAGATGTACTAAGATTTAAAACAACACTTCTGGTGGTGGAGCATGAAGAGAGACGTGGTCGAGTTTGTGAGCAAGTGCTTAGTTTGTTAACAAGTGAAAGCTCCTAGATAAAAGATAGCAGGGATGTTATAGCCCTTAAGTATACTAGAGTGGAAGTGAGAAAACATAGCAATGGACTTCATAGTAGAAATACCCAGAATGCTGAAAAGGCTATACAAGAATCTGGGTAATTGTCGACAACCAAGTTGGCACAGTTCCTAATTGGGAAAGCAACATATAAAGTTGACAACTGGGCTCAACTGTATGTGAAAGAGATAGTAAGATTACATGGAGTCCCAGTGTCGATAGTGTCAAACCGAGACCCACGCTTTACGTCAGCTTTTTGGCGCAGACTTCAAGAAGTGTTGGGCACTCGCCTAGACTTTAGTACCGTCTCCACCCCCAAACAGATGGACAAATGGGGTGCTTAAACCAAATTCTAGAGGACATGTTACGCGCTTACTTACTAGATTTTAAGGGAAGTTGGGATTTCAAGCTCCTCTTGATGGAATTCTCGTATAACAAAAGTTTCTAAGCAACTATTGGAATGACACCATTCGAGGCCCTATATGGGAAATGATGCAGGTTCCCACTATGTTGGGACGAGGCAAGTGAGAGAGAGCTGGTAGGACCCGAGCTGATTCGAGTCACGAAGTAGACATAAAAACTATGCCGATGTAAGACGTAGAAACTTAAAGTTCGAGATAGGGCACCTAGTATTCCTAAAGGGGCACCCATGAAAGGTGTCTTGTGGTTCGGACGTAAGGAAAAGTTAAGTCCTAAATTTATTGAACCATTCAAGATTCTCGAGCCAATCAGTCTAGTAGCCTATAAGTTAGCCCTACCTCCCTCCCTCTCAGGAGTAAACCATGTATTTCACGTGTCGATGCTGAGGAAATACATGACGAACCCTATCCACGTAACAGATTACTAGCCCCTCCAACTCAACAATATTTAAGTTACGAGGAAAAAACCATAAGAATCTTAGCTTGGGAAGTGAAAGCGCTATGCCACATGGGCATTTCGTTTGTTTAGGTGTTGTATTTCATGTTTATTAATTTAATTATCAAATACTAACAAAAGGTGGTCAAGGGTATGAAAGGAAACAAACCTTGGCAACGTTTGGAGCAGATCTAAGGAACAGGAGTTTAAGTTTATTAATTAGGAAGTACTTCGACTAAGGCTAACCATGTAAGTGGCCTTACTGTAGGATAGGCTAGGAAATTGTATGTGTTACTGTTATATTTACAAGCATGATGATGTATGAGCTATGATCATGTATGAGTATGATGTTTGAGTTGTGATGCATGCTGTTTGTTCATGATTTATGTTTCGATGCATGACGTACATGATATGTTTGATGCACTTGATGACATTATGATGAGTATGATGATTGCATGACTTTTTCCTTAATATGATGATGTTTTCCACATTGAGCATGTCATATGATGATGAGTGTCATATTGCATCATGTCAATAAAACGACATAGGACACAACCCTAAGAGCATGAAAATGATATTAATATAAATATTCATGAGCATGTGTTACTTAATGTAACAAATAGAGGATAATAGAGGGTTGTGTTAGAAGAGACGATAAGATAGAATTTAGAGAGACCTCATGCATGTTGTATGTTCATAAGCATAGGGATACTTCTCCAGATACGATGAGTGCGGACGTGCATAGTATGATGATGAGGGTGTTCATGAGGAGCATGACACCAAGGGGTTCTGCTGGCTTTTGAACGTCGCTACAGATTAGCTTGACCAGAGAGAGTCCAGAGGGTGTGCAAGCCCCCTAAGGATTCACACTCGCACATGTGGATCGTGTGTAGGAAAGTATATTACATCTATAGTAGTCAGAGACTGGAAGCCACCCCTAGAGAATAGAGATAGGTCCCAAGAGCATGATTGCATGTCTTTGCATTAGCACGATCCCTATAGTGGGGTCACTTACTGAGTATTCTTCGAAATACTCAGGCTGTGTGTCATATCATTTTTCAGGTAAAGGCAAGACGCCCATGTACGGATAAGGCGGCATCGCGAATAGAGAGTGTGACGCATGCATAGGATAGTCACATATTTAATTTTCTAGTCTTAGGTTAGAATAAGATGTTTGCATTTCATCATTTAACTTATTTTATTTTGTAATTGTTTTTAATTTTTGAATTCCAGCGTTTTTATTTGAAACATGTAAGATCGACAGTATTTTCTAGAAGTTTGGAGTTGTTCGGAACGTTTTCAAACTTTATGTTACAAATGACATTCATTTAAGAGTTATATTTCCGTATTAAGGGATGAGCATGAAACGTTCATAGCAACTCTAAGTAGGTAGAATTTAGGGTCTTACATTGTCCATCTATTCCGAGTGGGACATCTCTACTTTTTAGTTTTGTTATTTCTTTTTCTTTTTATTTTTTACTAATTATATATAAGTTCCTAAAATTTTATTAAAATCAATTTTTAAATGACTAAATAAACTTTAAAAAAAAAAAAAAATCAAATTTAGACTAAAATTTAAGTAGTTAAATTATTTTAATAATTGAACTAAAGAAAAAACAAAATAACAAACAAACAATTAAGTTAATTGTAAAACACATATGGTCTCGTTCGTGTTCGTGTTTTTCCTCTTTAGCTTCCCTTTAATATTTTAAAACGCATTTGACTAGTGTAAGGTACTCGTTCTCTTCTTCAAGAGATGTGACATCCTCCAATCCACTTCCTTCGAGGCCCAGCGTCATCGTTGACACTCGTTCCCTTCTCCAAGAGATGTGGGATCCCCCCAATCCACCCCCTTTTAGAGCCCAGCATCCTCATTGGTACTCGTTTCCTTTGGGGCTCAGCCTCCTCACTAGCACACTACCTCATGTCCACCTCCCTCCGAGGCTCAATCTCCTCGCTAGCTCTAATACCATTTGTAACTGCTCAAACCTAACACTAGCAGATATTGTCCTCTTTGAACTTTCTCTTTCGAGCTTCCCTTCAAGGTTTTAAAACTCGTCTAATAGGGAGTGGTTTCTACACGCTAAGGGTTTAGAGTTTAACCCTAAACCCTAAACCCTAAACCCTAAACCCTAAAAAATGTTTCGTTCTCCTCTCCAACTGATGTGAAATCTCACATTAATTATCTCAATCATATTATTAAAATTAATTATCGGAACTAAAAATAAATATTATTTATTCATATATAAAATTTTAATAGCATTTTCATGTCACACTAATCAAAATTAAAATTAAGAAAGGAAATGTTTAATAACTAAAATAGAAAATTCATAAGTTTATGGCTCTCTTTTGAATATTATGTTTATTTATTTATTTTTCTTTTTAAAGCTAAGATTCCCTTCCAATACAATGGAAAACAATTGAGCTTAGAAATAATATTCTCATTCATCCTTTTTCAAACTGTTCAAAAGTTGGAAGGGATTACAAGTTATACCTTACACTCTTTTTCTACGCTCGGGTTAAATCATTTGGTTCTTTTGGGGTCGAGAAATGCAATACACGTAACATAGTTCATGGTGAAACTTACTTTTACGGGATTGTTCTTCGTGCTCTAAATTTCTTTTAAAAATGGTTGGATGCATAGTACTTCACTCTACACACGGTTCATGCACTCACGCATGAACTCAATAGGCGGACTAACTACAACCTACTGCATGCTCATATTGCTTAAAACAATGGAATGAAAGGATCACATATTATATTATGGTGTACGCGTCCGTATAAAATATACTAGAGAAGTATCTCGTGCTCGAGACACACAACATGCATGCAGTATTTTTCATGACATAACCTACCTATGAGACAAACGTACATGGGTATGGCATATCTTCATTCTTATCATACATACACATCAAGTCTCATAGTTCATAACGTGAACATGGTATCAAAACATACTCGACGTACATACATCACCGGGAGTTTATAAGCATCACATTATACAAGTAATAACACGTAGCTAAACCACACATAGTAGTAACGCCCCATATCCACCGCTAGCACCCTCCTTGGGGGAACAGCGAGAAGGCTGGCACATCGTCTAGTGTCTGGCGCTGATACCATTTGTAACGGCTCAGATCTACCGCTAGCAGATATTGTCCTCTTTGGGCTTTCCCTTTCGGGTTTCCCCTCAAGGCTTTAAAACGCGTATGCTAGGGGAAGGTTTGTTCTCCTCCCCAACCAATGTGGGACATCGCATAGTACGTGTTATTCGTACAACATACAATTCATCCAACCTAACCCGAAACCGTTCCAACAATAAGTTCACATACTTGTAGGTTTACAAAGTCACTATTTTTCTTTGTAATAGTTCCAACAATAAGTCATACCTATGCATCTAGCTCTATAACGTCAGAAATTTTCAAAATAATTTCATCTGGTTCACTTTCAGCATAAGCTTTCATGTGAGATAATGTGTAACGACCCACGGTTTGAGCTTCCCCTCGAGACTTTAAAACGCGTCTTTTAGGGAAAGGTTTCCACACCCTTATAAAGGAGTTTCGTGTAGACTCGAACAGTAGTAAAATATTGTTTTCTTGTCGTAATAAAAATGAGAAATATACCTTCTTTTTTCTTTTTCTTTTTTTAAACTAAAGTTTAAGTTTGGTCATTAACCATTATTAACAAACTAAATAAGATAGAAAATAAAGTTTGGTGGAAAAATAGATACCAATCTTAATATAATATATAGATTTAATGCAGTGATTATTCCATGCCATTAATTAATTTATTAGATATGCTTGAATTATCTTGTTTTAAAGAATAACTTAAAATATATTAATTTTTATACTCATAAATTAATAAAGAATGGATGGGTTGATTTGAAATGATGTTTAAAACATTGAAACGTGATTCTAATAAATTAAGCATGTTTGAACATTCAACATGTTTTAAATTTTCAACCTTTTTTTTTTTTTTTTTGTTTTTTATTTTATTCTAATTTAACTCCTTTAAATAATATTTACCTCAAGAGATTCTCTATCCTATAACTTGACTCTGATACCAAATTTGTAACGATACAATATTGTGATGTCCCACGATGGTTGGGGATGGTTGGAGAGGAGAACAAACTACCAATTATAAAAGTGTGGAAACCTTCCCCTAGCAAACGTATTTTAAAGCCCAAAGAGGACAATATGTAGTGGATCTGGGCCGTTACAAATAGTATCAGAGCCAGACACCGGACGATGTGTCAACCTTCTCGCTGTTCCTCGAAAGGGGGTAGACATGTGACGATGTGCCAGTAAGGACGCTGGCCCCAAAGGGGGGGTGGACTTGGAGGCGGTCTCACATCGATTGGAGGAAGGAAAGAGTGTCAGCGAGGACGCTAGGCCCCGAAGGGGGTGGATTGTGATGTACCACATTGGTTGGGGAGGAGAACAAACCACCATTTATAGACGTGTGGAAACCTTCCCCTTGCAGACGCGTTTTAAAGCCTCGAGGGGAAGCCCGAAAGGGAAAGCCCAAAGAGGACAATATCTAGTGGATCTGAGCCGTTACAAATGGTATCAGAGCTAGACACTGGACGATGTGCCAACCTTCTCGCTGTTCCCCAAAGGGGGGTAGACATGAGGCGGTGTGTCAGTAAGGACGCTGGCCCCAAAGGAGGGGTGGATTTGGAGGCGGTCTCACATCGATTGAAGGAAGGAAAGAGTGCCAGCGAGGACGCTAGGCCTCGAAGGGGGGTGATAGTAAAAAAAGGACAGTAAAATTTTTTATTTTTAAAATGAGCGACACAAAGAAGTAAATTTATAATTAAATACAACATCTAATGCATACGATTTCAAGAACATTACACAACCAATTGGTCGGAGTTACAAATACAAACTATTAAAACATAAAGAGTTCCAAAATACATAGTTAAATAGGGGAAAATAAATGACACGGGTCTAAAGTTCATTCTACAGTCGGACAGCTTTGCCCGCTCCCACCCACGACGAATCATATTTACAGTTCATCTAGAAAACAAAAATACTCAGTAAGAAACATACTTGTGGCCTGTGATCGAAGTTTCTCTTATTCAATGTTTCTTAAAGTTATATGTTCATTCAAGTAGCCCTATAAGAGGCTACTTACTGCTATTTCAACGGTGTAAGTCACCTAAGAGCATATTTGCATGTGATTGAATTTAGTATGTCCCCTATACTAAGGTCACTTACTGAGTATTCTTCGAAATACTTAGGTCGTGTGTCACATCATTTTTCAGGTAAAGGCAACGTGCCCATGTATGGATGACTGCGACATCACGAGCAGAGACTGTGGCACGTGCATAGGGTAAACGCATATTGATTTAAATTATTTTGTATTTGTTTTCATTTTCTTTAAATTTCAGTATTTCGTATTAAACATATAAGACCATGACTGTGTTTTCCATAGATAAAAGATGTTTTGAGTGTTTTCGACATTTATACTATAGATGATGTTTTCTTTTAAGAGTTATATTCCCCTTTTAGCCGAGCATAAGACATTAGTAGCGATTCTGAGTAAGTAGAAATTTAGGGTCGTTACATTAAAGTAACACAACCGAAATATTAAATAAAATAAAATAAATTTGAAAAGTAATCACACCCTATACTCACCTAAGAGAATACGATTTTAAATGATAGGTTTCATTCATGATTGCATATGTTTGCATCTTAACTCCAACAGTGGAGTCACTTTACTGAGTACTTCTTAAAATACTCAAGTAGTGTGCTACTTCTATTTTTCAAGTAAAGGCAAGGCACCCCTATACGGCTGACGATAACATCACAAGTAAACCATTTCACGTGCATTTAAATTCTTAGACGTCAAGGTTAGTACAGGGCGTTTTTACTTTTCATATTTAATTTTTTTATTTAATATTTTGTTTGTGTTACCTTAAATGCCCTTTTTAAACGTATTAGTCCATGACATTATTTTATGAAGATATTTTTAAATGATTAATTCCGTATAAGAGATTATATTATGAAGATGATATCGACTTTAAGTTAAGAGAAATCTAGGGTCGTTACATCCTCAGTATCAATTAATTTCGTATAAATAGCTTTGGTTAAAATCGTAAAATGTTTAGTTTTATTTTTATATTATTTATTAGGATAATTTTAAATTTTGTTCTTATAGATAAGTATGTTGTCTCATGAAAAGAATAAGAAAAGAAAAAAACCCCATAACAAAGAAAATGTCACAAGGAATATATGAACCAAATCAAATTGATATAACCATTTTTGTATTGTACTAAAAAAAATATCTTTCAAAAGATTATTACTTTAATAATACATGATATAAATAAATAAAAGCTATTTTTGTAACGGCCCAGATTCACCGCTAGCAGATATTGTCATCTTTGAGCTTCCCCTCAAGGCTTTAAAACGCGTCTGCTAGGGGAAGGTTTCCACACCCTTATAAATGGTGTTTTGTTCTCCTCCCCAACCAATGCGGGACATCACAATCCACCCCCCCTCGGGGCCCTGCGTCCTTGCTGACACTCTTTCTTTCTTCCAATCGATGTAGGACCGCCCCCAAATCCACCCCCTCTTTGGGACCAGCGTCCTTACTGGCACACTGCTTCATGTCTACCCCCTTTCGGGGAACAGCAAGAAGGCTGGCACATCGTCCGGTGTCTGGCTCTGATACCATTTGTAACGGCCCAGATCCACCGCTAGCAAATATTATCCTCTTTGGGCTTTCCCTTTCGAGCTTCCTCTCAAGGATTTAAACCGCGTCTACTAGGGGAAGGTTTCCACACCCGGTGGTTTGTTCTCCTCCCCAACCAATGTGGAACATCACAATTTTAATGACTATCTACTATTCTAAATTTGATTTAATTAATAAGACAATAATTGTCAGTTCGAAATCCAAAATTAGTAGTTGATGGTCTCGACATTTCCTTATAAGATTCCAAACTCTAGACAGGTGCGCTACAAATATATCATGGCTACATCTCTCCTACTAAGATGTTCATGGATGAACTAAGGCGAAAGTTGGTGGACATGTAATACCCGAGTAAAAGAAGGGTAAATGAATGAACCGAGACCACGTTCAATGAGAGCAATCAGGAGAATCGGACGGTTAAGAAATGCTTAAAATAATTTAAAGTTATTACTTATACCTATATATATATATATATAGATAGATATATAATAGTGTAATATAAAGGGATAACATTAAAATCATTCTAAAAGTTAAATTAAAAGAATTCCAACCATGGATAAGTGTATAGAATAAAAAAAAATTAAAGAAAAAAACAATAAAGAATATTAATTATAGAATAACTTTGTGTACCTTTGGAGGAATTTATACCTACGTTTTGAGGGTATTTTGTAGAAGCATCATGTCTTTAGTAGGTGTTTATGCCAACGTAGAGAGGAAAATCAATAAAACCTTTTTATATTCTACCCTTTTTTTTTCATACTTTCATTAACATCACTATTAATTATGCATCAAAACACGCTTCATCTTATGTATGATGACACACGTCCAATGACCCTGACATATGTCATTTATGCTTTATGTTATATGATGATGTAATACGTGAGATGATGTGATGATGTTATATAATGATGTGATGATGTATATGATGATGACATGACGAAGATGATGCATGATAACATGATGATGAGATAGTTTAATGGGATGATATTCCATATTGAGATAATGTGTATGTATTAAATGTCATGATGCATTATGATAATGAGTTTCGTAAGACAACCCTAATTGATGTTAATGATGATGAACGTATGATGGTCAATGCATGCATGTTACCGAGGGTAATGTGTGAATGATATATAGAGTTGTGTCATAAGAATGATTTAAAGATGAAAACTACAGGGACCTCATGCATGTTGTATGTTCATATACGTCGAGTTACTTCTTCATTTATGATGATGAGTACGGACGTGTAGACTATGATAATGATGATGACTATCATGCCTCGCATGATATTCGGGGGTTTGCTGACCTTCGGATGTCCGGATACAAACAGCTAGCCCGATTATGATGATCCAAGAGGTGCGAACCACTTGGGGACTCACACTCCCATGTGTGTGTATTGTGTATGGAAGTACTACACATCCAATTTTGTCCAGACTAGAGGTCACCTCTATGATGGTTATAATGATAAATCTTCAATCATGAGTTGCATGTGTTTGTATTCCCTAATCTGAACAGTGGGGTCACTATATCTATTTTTCAGTAAAGACAAGGCACCTTGTACTGCTGATGACGACATTGCAAGTAAAGACTATGACACATCATAGGATAATTATATTTAAAATCTTAGATCATGGTTAGTATAGGACGTTTTTTGAATTGTAATATTTACCTTATTTTATTTAACATTTCATCATGTTGCTTTAAATACTCTTTCCAAACATATAAATCCATGACAATGTTTTACGATAATGTTTTTAAATGATTATTTTCACATAAGAGAGTATATTATGACGATGATAGCAACTTTAGGTTATCAGAAATTTAGGGTCGTTATACTTATTGTAACAACCCGACTTTTTAAAATGTGACTTGATCGCTACTACATGCATGCTATGAATTTTTTTCAAGACTTGATTGAGTCGGAAAATGCAAACACATACAATTATACTTCATATCATGACATATTTGTCTTAAACTTCGTTGTAACCATATTACCCTAAATCAGATGTCATATTGCCACTCTCCTCGACCATATCACCAAGATTTCAAAAACATAGTTTTGACCATATCGCCACGAAACATAGGAGGTCCACATCACCACTATGTTTTATGGTCCACATCGCCACTCTGTCTTAGGTTAGTGCATTTCCCTCGGGCTCTAAAATTTTAAGACTTCCTAGAAAATTCATTAACCAACCCTAAATTTTTTACTTAACTTAAGGTCGCTACTGTATACATATCATAAATATTTAATGTGAAAATACCTCGTATGAAACTTTATAATAAAACTTGATCTTGTCCTTACACACGTCACATCTAAGGTTTTTGAAATAAAACAATATAAATAAGAAAAATAACATAAACTAAAATGCCCTCTACTAACCTATATACTAAACGGAAATGCACTAACCTATACTGACCTATAGTCTACTAAATTCAAATTACGAAACTATCTTAAGCATGTGCTACAGTCTCGTAGTTGAAATTATGAAACTATCCTAAGCATGTGCCACAGTCTCGTAATTGCAATGTCATCGTCAGTGGTACATGAGAGTTTTGTTTTTACCTAAAAAAAATAGAATAGAACATGACTTGAGTATTTTAAGAAATAATCAATAAGCGACCCTCTATCCGGGTTAAATGAAGACACATATAGTTTCATGCATGGGAACTATTATAAAAGTCTATTTTTCTACGACAACTATCCTAATAGGAAAATTGAATGTGTACTTAATTTTCCTACACACGGTCCACGCGTACAATAATTGACCCACCAGTCAGTTCGCCTACTTCCTGGGTCTCTTTATGGTCGGGCGAGCATTCTCTGGTAGCTGCTGATGTTGGACACCCGTTAGGAATAGCGACCGTCATGGCAACATTATGACAAACATAATGAACGTTCTCTTGCCTAGTAGCGTACGTGTCCGTACTATCATGAAGGAATAGGATTATCCCCCTATGCATGAGCACCCAATAATGCATGAGGTCCCAAAGTTTTTTTTTTTATTATTTTCATTATTATATAATACAACTCCGCTAGCGTCCCGTTCATAACATATCATTTCTCACAATGTTTCTCATATCATTTATCATAAGGTTGTATTTAATGCTAGTTCGTCGTTTTGCATGTCAATTATATCATATCATTCATGTCAAATATCAATCATATCATAAGATTTTCATACTTTCCGACATAACAATCTATATCGTGCACATATCATATCATATATCATAACAGTCACATAATTTATCCCAAGCATGTCTCCAAAATATCATATCATAAAGCATTATATCAAATACAACATAACAATCACATCGCATACACATCTACATATCATTTCATAACGGTTTGCATATACGGCCTATGACATGTGCGAAACCTTGAGCACGTGTCATCATAAAACACATAATTATAACCAACCGATGGTAGGGCCAGCTGACATTCTCCTTAATTCGAGTACGTTAGCTCCCATTCCTCGAATTTGCTCCAAATTTCCGCCTGTTTTCATTTTCTATTAGAATATTCATCCCGTTTCATTAGTAAAATAATATTTCTTAACTCAATTGAACTTATATTATCTAGACTCATGGTCGTAATAATTTGGGCCAGGAGGGTATGCGTTATTGCAAGCGTCGACGGTAGCGGTTCGAGCCGTGGGCCATTGGGCTGAAAGCAGAGCAGTGGTTGATGGGTTACAAGCTGGGTATCGTATCCGGGTCCGCCCCGAGGTCCACGGGCTTCGTCTTCTCCACCCGATTCCCTCGCGATTCTTGATTGCATTTCTCTCTCCTCTAAAATTGTTTCTCACCATTTTCCTTTGGTTCTTCCTTGTTTCTCTTTCCTCTTCACCTCCCATGTTGTCTTATAGATGGTGAACACCTCCTACGTGTGTACAATCCTTGGTGATCCCTTTCGCGATGTGGCCTGGTTGTTTCGACGTTGGATTTGAGGGATTGTCGTCACTGAAGAATTCTCGAATTTCTCTCTCCTCTCTATCTCATTTTTCCTTATGTTTCTTCCTTGTAGGATGTTCGGAGCATGGTAGGGAGGATGAGAGGTTGTTTGGAGGAGCGTGGGCATCGGGGAAGCACTCTTTGAGGTGTTGAAACGAGAATTCTGGTGCTTGCCTACCCGAAATTTTCTACTAATTTAAGGTCGCCACTGTATACATATCATGACCACTGAATGCGGAAATACTTCATTTAATTTTCATAAAACATCACGTTCTTCTTAAAACACAGTCATTGACTTATGTGTTTTGAAAACATCTTTAAAAACGACACAACAAAAGACTAAATAAAATAAATAAACATTTAAATTAAAAATATCATATTCTAGCTAAAGTCTAACAAAATAAATGAGACTACCCTATACATGTGTCATGATCTCGAGTTGCGATATCGTCGTCAGCCATACAGAAATTTCATGTCTAACCTATAATAGAAGTAGCACGTAGCTTCAGTATTTTAAGAAATACTCAGTAAGTGACCCTACTATTGAGGTTAAATGAAAGAACATGCGAATGCAATGACAAAACCTACCATAACAGTCTCGTTTCCTACGACGCTCTCCTAATGGGCAGCTTGGATGTGTACCATATACTCTACACACGGCCAACACGGTGAGTATGGACCCATTAGTCAATTCGCACACCGCTGGGCCCCTTTTCTTGTTGGGCGAGCATGCTCTGATAGCACTCTATGTCGGACACCCGTTAGAAGTAGTAGCCGTCATGGCAGCATTATGTCAAATATAGTGATCGTTCTCCTGCCCAATAGTGTATGCGTCCATACCATCATCAAGGAACAGGGGTATCCCCAATGCATGAGCACACATAATGCATGAAGTCCCAATATTTTTCCATTTTCATTATCTTTTAGTATAACCCGCTCGAGTTTCATACATATCATATCATTTTTTATATTATTTCTCATGTCGTTTATCATATCATTTATCATATCTTTCATGCATACGCTGGAGTTGTATTTCATGTTAGTTTGTCGTTTTACATGTCAATCATATGAGTCCATTCAAATTACATAAATATGTCATATCATAACATTTCATGCTCCCAAACATAACAATTTTCAACATGCACATATCATATCACATCGTATTTCATAACAATCACATAACATATTCCTAGAATATCGGTTCACACTATGTCATCTCATAAACGTATCAACAATCACATATTTTATACTGTAACCGATATCATATCATCCTCATACCATGTTTCTACATATTTATATATGTATTCGTCATTCCCATATCTGTTCATAATCATATCATATCATAAACATTTTGTGGTCATATCGTTCCCTAAATTATCATAGGCTTAACGTTCTTGTACATATCACAGTCATATCGTTACATAAACATACCTTAGTCATATCGTTACAAGAATATATCCTAACGCTATCGTTCTATCAATCTATCATAATCTTATCCCTTTATACCCATAACCTAACCATATTCTTTTATCAATCGATCGTGATCATATCGTTTCCTATACATAACTTAACCATATTGTTATATTAATCAGTCTTTAACTATAGTGTTTTCTATACATAACCTTAGTGTATCGTTTTATCAATATCTCATATCTGTCGCACTTCGATACCTAACCTAACCTTAACGATTCATAAACATATCTTACTTCTATCGTTACATTACGTTTAGTACATTCTTCTCGTATCTATCTCGAACAAATCATTGAACACATCGTACCATAAATATTATCATACAATTCACATATCATAACATATACCTATCATATCATAAGCATATCGATCCATAAACAATTCACACATATCAATATACATGTACAGAACCATGGGGCACATGTCAACATCAAATATAACCATGCCCATAGTAAGACCACTTGCTTGAATGACCTTAGTCGAAGTTCTATCTAACTCCAAATTAGCTTGCTTTTCACTCGAACTCGTTCTCACTTATGTCAAGGCGCTTCACCCTATTAAAAATGTTCACCGAATTCCTTTCATAATTCTAATTCCAAAATTTTGTTGACTATTTAACAAATTCTTAATCTTTCCATTTATATTTAATGTTTTTTGGAATATAAATATGTCTAACAATACCATGCCTAACATATAATTTCATAATATATTTGAGAATTATTTCGTAAACGAGAATATATATTTGTTATTATATTTAATAGTATAACAATTTAATACTTTTCAGATCTTTCCTTTTATTTCTCTCCGGGTTCTCGTGTTTTTCCTTCTATTCTTTTGTATGTGTTTTTATATCTTCCCTTTTCATTTTCTCTTATCCCTATCGGTTTTTCATTCTATTTTCTTGTCCGTGTTTTTATTTTATTATTCTTTTGTGTTCTAATTATGCTGACATTGACCAAATTTTAATAGATTCTTAATCTTCCCCTTTTTTATTTTCTCGGTATTTTTTTTCTTTTTTTGTTTTGATTCTATATTGGACGCTTCTCTGTATTTTCCTTTTTTCGTTCTTTCTTTTGATTCTTTAACAGTATTGTAGTCAACTTTTAATTTATTCTTCCCTCCAAAAATTTCCTTTTTCTTACGGTCCTATTATGTTCATAGATATTGTTGTCACTGATATAAAATTACTGATCTAACATCACTGAGGAACATGATCTATTAGAATTAGTATAAAATTATCGATATCTAATTTCTAATTTAAATCTAAACAATTACAACAGTTAAAAAATATCTAAAAATGAAATTAAAATAAAAGAAAAAGAACATTTAATATATAGTTTGACAGACTAAATCTCCAGAGATCTTTGTTCACTTAAATCTAGGAATGTTTTTTTTTTTTTTGTTATTTTTGTTTGTTTGTGCACGACTTATATTTAAGTGGGCTAATGAGAGATAATTGGGAGAAGGGATGAGAGGTTGGTAGAGAAAAGTGGGACAGTGTTGTTATTTATTTATTTATTATTATTCTTTTTTTTAACCTTTTTTTATTTTTATAATTTTATTTATTTATTTATTTATTTTGGGCTATTACATTGTTTTAAACTTTTTGAACATTAATGAACATCCGACTGATCCCACTTATGTTTCTTATTCTTAACACTTTTTTATACACGGTTCACACACACGTGTATGAACCCACTAAGCGAGATCGTAACGTAACCCCTAGGCCTGACTATGGACTAGTGCATGCTCACGCTACCAAACCAACAAAAGAAATAAGCGTGTATTATTATGCTGTACGCGTACGTACAAAACATAATAGAGTATCATAGGCTCGTTACATACGACATGCAAGATTTTCAAATTATCATACATAATTATGATGTACATCATACTTTCATACTTTTTATGACAATATTTTTGAGATAACGTACGTGTACGTGTACATGACATATCATTTATTTTTATCATGCATGACCCATTAAGTGTCTTATAGGGCATAACGTGAACATGTATCATAGCATGCTTGGATTGATATATTAGAAGTACATGCATCACAGAGAGGTCATAAACATCACGATATACAAGTAATAACACGTAAATAAGCCACATGGTATCTATTATTCATACATACATTTTATCTGGTTGGGATATGTCTTAAAGTCTCATAATTAATTATTTAATTTTTAATAATATTTTTTGTTATTTTATTTGCAGTATAATATCGTCTCTTATATGAAAAATTCAAGAATATTAGTGTAATCTTAAACAATAGGTAATGATTGTCTAAGACTGACTTAAGAAATATTTAATCTCTTATTTTAAATTTTGTAGCTTTTGACTGTAAAGACTTTTCATTTAATTTGCATGAGTGAGAATTACTTTTACACCATTTTGAGATTAAAGTGAACTAGACCCGAATGGTAGGGGTGTATATGGTCCGGGTTGGGATGAGGGATTTTTTTGGCCCAACCCAAAAGTTCGGGTTGGTTCGATTGGTAACCCAACCCAACCCAAAACTTTTCACAACCCAACCCGACCCTCTATTTTCAGGTTGGGTTGTCAATTTTTTTTTAAGTTTTATTTATCTACCCTTTATAATTATTCGGATACAATCTTAAATAAAATATATTAAAAATTCACAAATAAACATAAAATCAATCTATAATTATTCAAAAAAAAAAAAAAAAAAACGAGCGAAAATTGTAACATATTAACATAATTAACATTGTCATAAAACTAAAGACAACTAAATACCGATATTTATCAAGAATTGGTTAAAATAAGAAAAAAATATAAAGATAGATCATTAAAGTAAATAAATAATAAAAATAATTAGTCTAAAGATATTATAACAAAAATAAAAAATATATAACGTGTGTCCTAAACTATTAAAAAAAAAATAAAAATATATATTAATTATGATATAATAATAATGCAACAAATAAATAATAAATATATTAAAATTTAGAATACGCTTTAAAACTATTTATATATATATATATATATATATATATATATATAATTTATAAACATTAAACCATAATATTTAAAAATAATAGTATAAAATTAATTTAAAAACATTAAATCAGTATAAAAACTCAATCATACTGGCCTTAGTACCACTTTGGTAAACCTATTAATACAGAAAAGTTTTTAATATATTTAATATATTTTCATTTGACTCAGGTCGATTCGAAGGTTTTGCCCACGAACCCGAAACTGAACCGATTCAGTTTGAGTTCAGAAAAATGAACCCAACTCTATCCGAAATGCTAATCCAACCCAATTCAACCCTTATAGTTCGAGTTGTGTTGGTCCGGGTTGTCGGGCTGAATGTACACTCCTACCAAATGGTGACCAACCTTTTTTTTCCGCTCTAAAATTCAAAAAGTAAAATAATAATATTTTAAAAAATAATTAATATTATATATTTTTTTTAAGGAAGCGTTACTAATAATTAATTTTAATGGTATGGTTGTCAATTTAAAATATAGACTACAGATTTATGAATATTGTATCTAAATTAGAGTCCGGAATTACCCCTAATGTTTTGGGCCTATTAATCCTGGGCCTGACAGGCTGGCAATGTGGTCGGGCCCAATAAAAAATTTGTTCTTTCGTTTTAAAGCAATTCAGTAGCCGTCTCTGTCGTTGGCATTAGCGCACGAGGTCCGTCGCAACGCAGCTTCTGCAGGTGCTCGTTGAAACAAACAACAATCCAATTCCCATCTTGTTGACCTAATTTCTCTCAAGCTCAGGTTCTTTCCTCTTCTCATAATTCCATTTCATTCTGCTCTACAATTTTCTTCAACGTTCTTTCTATGTCGTCCATGCCATTTGTTTTCTCTAGGGCTGTGGAACTTGATTGCTTTTCTGTTTCTTATTAAATTTGTTACTTTGATTAATTTCCATTTTATGCTTCAGGAAAATTGTTACTTCTGATTCCTCCTTCATGGTAGTTGCAATTTTACTTCCGTCTGTCTATTCTATCGTGTTTATGATCGTGGTATGTACGTCTCATTGTAGTCGACGAATCTGAAAGAGAATTTCTTGTGTAAGAATTGGACGGGGAACATGTTTTTTGTATCTTATTCTTAGTAGTTGAAGCTCTTTCTTGTAGTTACTTAGAATTGGCTAGTTTTTTTTTTCCTTAAGATCCGCTCGTTTTGGATTGATTTTGTGTGTGCCCGCTGTAGATTCGCTCATTTTCTCTATGAAATTATGGTCTCAGTTAGAGGAAAATAGGGATATTAGGGATCCACTGGGAATAGGATGACCAGACTGCCTAAGGACCTCCAACATTACAACCCTTCTTTCGTAGGTTATTTTCTTGGGAAAAAAAAAAAACCTTCAAAGCTTCAAGTTTATTTAGCGAAGCTCAGAAGTATACTGAATGTTAGCTAAAATCAACCTCACAGTGAAATATGACAAACATTTTAGTCAACTGCTAAACATTATGCTTGCTTGAGATTATTTTCTATGTATATGTTTTACTTGCAACTTGCAAGTGCTAAGATTTTGGTTTCCAGGAATAACACAACCATGGGTTGTCCATTTGGCCATTTGGTCAACTCATGATGAATATTTTGAAATGCATTTATAAAATTGATCAGTTTTTTCATCTTTACAGTTTTTTCATTTAATCATTTTCTTTTTCATTTTTGAACTTTCTAACTTATTATTCTTGTGCTTCAAATTTCTATTTGTAATGTTTTTTAACCTAACCATGTGATATAGGTTGGACAAAATGGATAAACGGAGTTACAGTAGTAGACTGGAAACAAACAACCCAAATAAAGCCTATGCAAAGGAGCAGGTATGAATGAGTTATCATGTCAAACTGGAAATACTCAACATACATCTGTCTGACCCCTTGACTGACTGAAATCCTCTCCCTTTTCTTACAAAATAGAACATGAATTACGGTTTTTGTGATATCTAATGTTTCACATATTTCTGTCTTCGGTGGGAATATTAGGATTCTCTTGGTGATGACTTCATAGATGATTTTCGTTTGCCCATCAACCATAGACCGACAGAAAATGTTGATCTTGATAATGTGGAACAAGCATCGTTGGACACTCAATTAACTTCATCAAATGTGGGCTATAGGCTTCTCCAGAAGATGGGCTGGAAAGGGAAGGGACTAGGAAAGGACGAGCAAGGTATTGTGTTTTTCTGGACATGAAATCCCACTCTGCTTATTCATTGTGCAATCTGTCTCTGATTTTATTATTTCATTATCTTTTCTCGTGAACCTTAGATTCTCTTAACTATTTATATAACTTTCTGAGTTTGTTTAAATTGCACACTTGATCATTAACGTATGAAAACATCTATTTCTGAGTTGGAACTTAAGCTCTAAAACTCCAGTGCGTTATGTCTTTTGGGCATGTTTACAAGTTTGTTTTTGAAAACAGTTTTTCTAGTATAAAAGCATAAATATATCCCCAAGTTAGATACCTTTTGAAAGTAGAAATCTAAAACTTAAATAGGAATATAAACAAAAAATCTCTTAATGGGTCAAAAAAAAATTTCAGTTATTATTTTTTTAATTAATGGTTTTCTGAATGTTAATCCAAAATTAATCCTTAATCGGTACTTGTTGGTCTAGCTTTTGAAAATAATAGGAACTCATTGTGTGTGTTTGTGTAGGAATTATTGAGCCCATTAAATCTGGAATTAGAGATCCCAAACTAGGAATTGGAAAACAAGAAGAAGACGATTTTTTCACTGCAGAGGAAAACATCCAGCGGAAAAAACTTGATGTTGAGATGGAAGAGACAGAAGCAGATGTGAAAAAACGGGAGGTATGCTATTTTTATCTTACAGTTGGTTGGGAAAAATGATAATTATTAGCTAAGACTTTGAAGTTGATGCTTTCCTCTTTCTGAAACTCATATCAAATAGCAGAAGGCAGCATATAGCATATATGCATGTCTTTTAGCGGGAATGGTATATCATAGGGGACCATCAACTTTTGGAAGGTCTTCAGATTTTCCTGCAGTTTTTATTACCTGGTGGCTTCTACTGCCCGCTTCGTGCACATTATTAAAATCCAGGTTTTAGCAGAACGTGAGGAGAAAATTCAAACTGAGGTTAAAGAAATACGCAAGGTTTTCTATTGTGATCTCTGCAATAAACAGTACAAGTTGGCTATGGAATTTGAAGCGCATCTCAGCTCATATGATCATAATCATAGAAAGGTAGGAAATTAAGCGTTTACTCATAAGTACTCCCTGTCTAGCAAAATCGTCATTCTCCTTTATTTCCTCTTCGAAGTTGCATCGAATCTAAAGCATTGTTGGATGAGATTGCAGCGTTTTAAAGAAATGAGAGAAATGCATGGTTCAAGCAGCCGAGATGACAGAAACAAGCGGGAACAGCAACGTGAAGAGAGAGAGATGGCAAAATTTGCTCAAATGTATCTCCCTTTCCTCCCTTTTTTTTTCTTTCAATAACTTCTTTTGTGATCCCATTTTAAGTTTCTCTTTATATTTTCATTTTGTGTGATTCTGTTTACATTTTCTTTCATGTTAAAACTAGTGCGGATGCCCGTAAGAAGGAGCAGCAAATGCTGGAGCAACAAGAAAGATCAGCCACGGCGCCTGCTTCTACTGAAATTAGAAATGCTACATCACTTGCAGATCAGGATCAGCGGAAAACATTAAAATTTGGATTCTCTTCTAAAGGTGGCACCTCGAAGGTAAAGCTAAAGCGTTAATGACGTTTTGTTTTTAAAACTAGTTTGCAATTGATTCTGAATATTTTGTTCTTTGTTTTTTACGAGTCCATTCATTCTGAAATTTGTTGATGCTTGATTGATTGCTCATTCAAAAGGTAATGAGTGATAATATCTGGTTCATCTTTTGGACTCAATAAGTAACCAGTTACCAGAAGGACCGGTTCCTATGGGAGCAAAGCACAGCAGTATTGGCATTATTGCTTGCTCATTCACGTTCGTTCCATGTTTGGAACGTATCAACCATTGCTTGGTCGTTCGTGTTTCTTGTTACCACAGAATAATAATATAGGGGAATTAATTGAAAGGTATCTCGTCTCTAATTTCTTGTTGACTGATGTTATTGCAGAAGATTTTTGGTGGAGCCACAAAGAAACCTAAAGTAGTAGCCCCTGTAGCTTCAGTTTTCGGGAATGATAGTGATGAGGAATAGCATTCAAAGAGTTCCCAAGTTGCTTTGCATCTTTTGTATGTGTAAGGAAACATCTTGAAGTTCATGTATTCTTATTATGGCAGTAGAGACATTATTGTTTAAACTTGCTTGCTCGCTCTTAGAATGTTAATTTTGAGATATCATATCGTGTGATTTAGTCTGATGAACAGATATCCATACAACTCTCTGTGCTATTGATATGTTCTGTTTATTATAACATCTTACTTACTGAAATGATGCTATGTTTTTTATTTTGCTTAAATAGGAATCATTTTCAAGTGTACAATACCCCTCTGATCTGAAAGGGGTTTGGATGTTTACGTATTCTCGCATTTTTCAGTGAATTTTATTTTATTTTATTTGCTTTTACTTTTTAGAAAATCAGTCCATTTTTAGGATGTTAAAGGATGAAAGTCCACCTTTTGGGAAGCTCAACTCAAGGTCATGAGAGCTTATGTTCATGTGGACCGACTTTAACTCTTAAACTGCATGCCCAAATTCTTTTCGAAACTTTGACTTTTGAGGTTAAGGCCTGGCCCTATCTGGCTCTTCAACAAGTCTACCTTCCCCTTCATGTCTATTCAATGTTTTGTCTTGCTTATCTCAACTTGTCTTCAATGCTCACTTCGCGTGGTGGTGTTGGAACGATGTATCGTCCTCTTCGATCGCATCATGACACTCTTCTATATTGGCCCGCATGTGGTCGGATGTGCGTCTCTTGAGGGACGCCGCTTTGTTTGTCATGACGTGAAGGTCAAAACCTACCCTCTTTGTGACATTCTCTCCCACCTAACTTAGTCATTGTCCTTGATGACTTACTCGGGGCACAATCGTATTGCAGATTGGGAGACAATATTATGTGGAGATTCGTGATTTCTAACAAAAAGAACTTCTACTTGCATATGTCTCAACTTGTCTTCAATGGCCACTTCGTGCGGTGGTGTTGATGATGCATTGTCCTCTTCGATCGCATCATGACACTCTTTTATATTGACCTGCATGTAGTCACCCATGAGGGACGTCGTTTTGCTTGTCATGACGTTTGCATCATGACACTTTTTTATATTGACTTGCATGTGGTCGGATGGGTGTCTCATGAGGGACGTCGTTTCGCTTGTCATGACGTGAGGGTCACAACCTACCCTTTTTATAGTATCGTTGTGACATTCTCTTTCCAACCTAACTTAGTTATCGTCATTGTCCAATACGATTGTGCCCCTAAGTTATGTTGAGATTAGTGATTCCTAACAAAGAGGACTTCTATACCATCGTTTTGTAAAATTTAATTATATCATCATTTTGTAAAATTTAATAATACAAAAAATAATTAAAAGTCAAAGCTAATAATTCCAAATCTATATTTTAAATTTTTGTCGTTTAAATCTACAAATAATTTTAGAAAAATGGTTAACCATTTCTCTCTATTTTCTTTTATTATTCCTATATTGATATAATAAGTTAGTAATTAAATTATATTTATTTTGTCGGCTAGAAATTTAAAAAAAAAAGAAAAAAAAAAACCATTAAATTATAATATTTTATATCTATTTTTAGAATATTCAAAATAGGTTATTTGATGCCTTTTGATCGTTTTCTTCTATAGTGAATGCACATTTGCAAACCCTAATTTGATCTCTGCAACTCAGTCAACCTTTTGAAACCAAAACAGAGTCAAAATTACCCTTCAAAACCCTCAACTCCTTCATTCCTTTCTTTGATTCCGCCATTGTTAGGGTTTCCTTTTGTTCTTTGTATTCGCCTCTCTCTCTCTCTCTCTCTCTCGATGAATCACCCTCATCTTCCTCCTCCTCCTCCAACCAAAGTGCAGACGGAGTGTGGGAATTGCGGCTCTCACGGTCGGTGGATTCTTCATCATGTTCGTTTACGAGGTATTAATCGTCGTCTTTGCACCTCCTGCGTGCTTCGCCTTCATCCCACTTCCTTTTGCCCTTCTTGCTTTCACTTCTATGACCCTTCTGTGTCTCCTCCTCATCCCTCCAATCGTTTAACCTGCCTCAAGTGTTCTTCCATTACGCATTCCCACTGCGTTCTCAACCCCGCTTCTTCCGATCCTCACCTTCTCTCTTCCTCCACCTCCTATCTCTGCCCTCCCTGCGCTAAACCCAATTTCTCCTTCTTCGATTTGGACTCTCTGCCCCGGAATTCTCACAAGTCTATTGACAGGAAGACCGCCGTCGTGTTGCTCTGTGCGGCTAAGATCGCTTCTGCTTCGATGGGGAAGGCTGTGATTGTTGCCCGTGCCGATGCGGAGAGGAAAGTGCGGGAGGTGGCTGTGGCCAGGAAGAGAGCCAGAGAGGCTCTTGAGCATGTTGGTTTTCTTTTGGCTAGAGAGAGAGCTAGGCGTAAGGAGGAGGCGTCCATGGAGGTTTCGGGTTCCGGGAATATGGAGACGAAGGACAAAGAGAGGAATAGGAATCTGGGTTCCATGGTGAAAACTGAGAATTCCCTTGAGACCCCTGCAGTGCCAACTTTGAACACTGGTACCACTTTAACTCAGAGGAGGGAGAGCTTGAATGGGTTCGTGAGACAGATGTCTATGGTGAAGAACGAGGCAGCTGCTTCCTTGCAGGAAACTGCTGAGGCTGACCGTTTACAGAGTAACAACACCATTCCTTCAAGTGAGAAGGAGAAGTCAGGAAATTGTGCTGATAATGGGGATGTTGAGAATGTGCAAAATGATCACAAAACAGCCCTTTGAAGTTGTTCATTGGTTATAATTCTGAAGATGCCGAGGCATGGTTGTAGGAGGACTGACCGCATAATTGCGATATGGATTTGAAGTAAGCAAATTTATTAAGTTATTTTCGTATTGGGTTCGACCTGGCTGTTTAGGAATTAATGTAGCGAGGTTAGCACAATGCCTGTGAATATGTCCAGAGATTCCTTGCTGAGATTTGGGTCGTCTAGAGATGATTATACAAAGTCTCTTTAAGTAGTAAGGGGTCCCTCCTTTGTTGCATGCTGTAACAAATGTTGATTAATTGAAGCTTTTAACATTTTTCTGTGTGCCTGCCACACTGCTACCTCGCACCTTACTGCTGAATTCAAATGCATTCTTTACCTGAAACCCATGATCATCTTACACTCTTGACTTGATTGAGATAGCTTTATGGTTGTACTTTGCTTGTTTCGTCTCAAGATTGGTGACGGTCAAAGAGAAAATGACTGAAGGATTGGGTTAAATGAATTGAATGTTGTTTTCATTGGCTGAATTTCTTCTGGAATTCTGATATTGTAGCTGTAATAATATGATTCTTTTCTTCCTTTCT
The DNA here is from genome assembly GCA_018691285.1 of Cucurbita argyrosperma subsp. sororia. Classification (NCBI taxonomy): domain Eukaryota; kingdom Viridiplantae; phylum Streptophyta; class Magnoliopsida; order Cucurbitales; family Cucurbitaceae; genus Cucurbita; species Cucurbita argyrosperma. The sequence continues at coordinate 11,853,228 of CM031890.1, read as the reverse complement.
AGCTGCTGCCCATTTCTTTGCATTATGCGGAGTGTACTTTGTTTGCATTATTTTCTTGATATTTGGCTATGTTGTGTGGAAAAAGTGTTGATAAATATTTCAGGTACTAACTAAGCGAAGAAGCAGCAGTTGTTTTGATATCGAGTATGAAAGGACAACGAGGCGCCATGCAAGAACATGTTGTTGAGGATTATTGGGGGAGTGAGTCCCACGTTGGTTAATATAGTGGAAGATCATAGGTTTATAAGTGAGGAATACTATCTCCATGGGTAGGAGGCCGTTTGGGGAAGCCTAAAGAAAAGTAATGAGAGCTTATGCTCAAAGTGGACAATATCATCCATTGTGGATGTAACAACCCAGGATCATCGCTAGTAGATATTGTCCTCTTTGGGTGTTCCTTTTCAGACTTCCCCTCAAGGCTTTAAAAACGCTTTTCAGACTTCTCCTCAAGGCTTTAAAAACGCGTCTGCTAGGGAAAAGTTTCCACACCCTTATATAGGGTAATTTGTTCTCCCCCTCAACCAACGTGGGACATCACAATCCACACAATCCACCCCCCTTTGGGTCCCAGCATCCTCGGTGCCACTCTTTCTTTCCTACAATCGATGTGGGACCACCCCTAAATTCACCCCCCCTTTGGGCCCCCAGTGTCTTTACTGGCACACCGCCTCGTGTCTACCCCCTTTCGGGAACAGCAAGAAGGCTGACACATCGTCCGGTGTCTGGTTCTGATACCATTTGTAACGATCCAGGCCCACCGTTAGCAGATATTGTCCTCTTTTGACTTTCTTTTTTGGCTTCTCCCTCAAGGATTTAAAATGCATCTGCTAGAGAAAGTTTTCACACTCTTATAAATAGTGATTTGTTATCTTCTCTAATCAATATGGGACATCGAGATTCCTAACGGATTGAAATTGAGGTAAGTATTAGTTTCTGTACAAATGTCACTTCCCAATCATTGAGCTCACATGGAAGCAAGCAAAGCAAGCAAGCATGGCCCCCAACAGCCCATAATATTTTCTGCTTCTCAATCATCAACCTCTCTCTCCACTTCATTCATAACACCATACGCTAATTAGACATTACCTTTTTTTCATTTTCAACTTTGGTCTTAACATGATGCATCACCACCAATCTAAATAACATTGTTTGGGACCTAAATTTTTATTATATTTTTGAAGTGGATGCTAGAAGTTTTCGAGACTAGTTAGAAAAAACGATTTCAAATGGTTGAGATTAAACACACCACTTTTAAACTTCAAAGGATTCCCGCTTTATTGTCATGCAAATATTTATCCACAACAAACAAACAAAAATCTTGAGTTAAAATATACTTTTTGTATTTAGAGATTCAAGAAGGGACAACTTTAATCTATGGTATTTAGAAAATAGTTATAAATAACCATTGGTTGATATGTATGGGATGTCGATGTGGTAGATCTTTGTCACCATGCCAACCTTTAACCCACCAATCACCGCACTGCTGATAGATTAAGCATTCATTCCTCAATTTGAAGGTGAAACTAGAACTTAGATCTCGTTGATCTCAATTGGTTCATTCTAGATATCTAGTTCCTCGTTGGAAGAACGTGGTTGGACAACAAAACTACAAATGGTAATAGTGTTCATCAACTAAATAGTGGTGACAAGGTCTCTTGATCAAACATTGATCAAGTTCATTATTTTATCTTTGATCGTACGAGATAATCTAAAATCTTATGTTTTGATTCAAGGATTCTAATTTCAACCAAAACTTAGATTATTGAACTAAAAATTAAAATTAAATTTGGAGTAACTCAACAAATTTCAAATTGAGCGACAACAGAAAACATAGTAATAGAAACATTTCCAGTCCACAGCTATGTCTCCCTGTTTTCTCGAACCAAAGCTAGTTCTAATTCTAATTCTCAAGCACCGACCACGTTGAAGTAAATAACCAGCGATACAAATTCCAACAATACTTCCAAAATCTAACATACAGATATATTTATAAAAATATTATATTACAGTCTCAAAGTTCCAATAGCTAATACATCCGTCTCTATCGCTAACATATATTTGATCTTTACACAAGCAAAAGCTCAAGCAGGGCAGTGGCAGTGGCAGTGCATTCTCTAAACCTTCTTGTCTATCTCTCAACCTCACCTCTGGTCCCTTTTCTCCTCCAAAAATTGCACTCATGGTGGAACTGGGTGGCGATTCTGAAGCTGTGAATTACGAGTGCCTTTCATGTACAGTACAAGGAGAAGAACTCAGTGATTTCATAACTCCAGAGTGATTCTGCGAGTGATCAAGGACATCGTCATAATGATGCACCAAGTAAAGGGTCTCAATCCAGCTGCCATGGATATTGAGGTGCTTGAGCTTGGAGGGATCTCAGTTCCAAACCCTGTTGAGCTGCCAATACTTGAAGCTGGATTGTCTGGGTTAAAGACTGCAGGAGGAGTTCCATTTCTGCACCAAGAAGATGGTTCTATTAATTTAAAGGTACAAGTTTCATGCAAATTGTGCCTATTTTATTCCCCACCCTTCAAATAAGTTTTTAGTAAACTCTAACAAGTCTCTACCTTTTCTAGTGTTTTTCTTAGAACAATAATAAAAAATGGGGACTTAAATCGTTACACTCAAACCTCAACCAAATATTTTAGTTTAGATAAATCAGATGGACAGACGGGCACAATTTTAAGAGTTGAAGATATATTATAAATTATCCAAACTCGTAGTTTAACCCAAATTCAACCCCAATAATTAGAAAGTTCCAAGCTTTTTTAAAAAAGTTAATAGGCATGAGAAGTGAACAGAGCATCTTACTCTGGCATGCCGGTCCCTACAGGTGAAGACGTTGGGTTCGTAACTATAGTTGGTGCGACAGTGATCGGCGCTGTTGTTGTCGGTGTTGGCGTTGGAACCGACGGCGTCATGGATGCCGGCGTCGCAGAGGAAGATGATGATGGGTAAAGGCAAGAGCCAGTGCCTGTTCCAAGACAATAATTGGTTTAATTGAGGAAAAACATAGGGTCGGGGGTTGAGAAACTATGACTTTCTCTTACTTGGATTGGAGTTGGTAACCATGGCAGATCCTCCAAAATCGCAGCTTGTAGGAGAAGGATTCTTCTGAAAATAGCTATTGAATGCAAAAGAAGCGTGGTTTTCAAGTGTATTTGGGTTGTAGCAGCTTCCACCTTGCTGGATTTGAGAACAGTCAGCCCCAGTGCCACAGGCGTAGTCCAACGCCGACTGAAGAGCCATCTCAGAAGCGCCGGACCTGGCCACACACCAGCTCTGTCCTGGAATTACCGGTGCGTTCGTCATCGCCGGAGGGGACACCGGAACTGGGTTTGTGACGGGTGTTACTACCGGCGAACCACCTGACGGAGCTGGATAAGTGGTCACCGGGTTCGTTATGGGCTGGGCTCCGGGTACTGTAACTGGCGGCGCAACCGGATTGGTGAGCGGCACCGGCGAGTTAGCAGGAACTGTGATGGGTGTCGTTAAGGGAATGGACACCGGCGTGGAAGCAGGACTCGACGGAGTGACAGTGATAGGGTTGGTCGCCGGAACGGTGATGATTGTCGGCGTGGAGGTGTCTGGAGTTGTCGGAAAATTCGTTGTCGGCGAGTCGGTCGCGTCGTGCATTGTTGTCCGAACAAGTTCACTGAACTTCCATTCCAACTCTGCCGAAGCATTTTCTTGCACATCCAAATGCGATCCACCAAATCTACCTGAGATAACGGCAGAAGCAGAAACATTCAGAACGGAAACGAAGAAAAAAGATTCACCCGACACTAAACAACAAAACCCCTTAAATTTTTTGCGAAAACATGAAACGCCATTAGTGGACAAAATGCAAACTTTCGATTCAGAAGCTGAAACTCGCAGGAACCCGGACGGAATCATAGCAGAAAACGAAGAACTGAGCTAGATAGATCTATAACCTGTTCTAGTTCGAGAATAAGAAGTTGCTTACCAGAAGAGCAGATGGCGAGGAGAGACAGAACGGAAAAGAAGAAGCATTTGGAAGCTGTTTGGGCCATTTTAATGGTGAGAGGTTATAGTTCTGGGGACAAATGAAGAGACCCAGCTGGATTCTTAATGGGATCGGTTTAATTGAGGCGTTGCTTTTAAAAACAACGAAACCAGACAGGAAAAATGGTGTAAAGGGGCTCGCGTCCAAAGTTCAAAGAGAGAAACGGGGGAAAGGAAGAAGGTAAAGGTGAAAAAAGTAGAATGCTTACGGCTGCAATATATAAAAGAAATAAATCAATAAATGAAAAGGGGAAAAAATGGTTACTTTACGAGCAAGAATGATAATATTGGAAACGTTGCCTCTAACGACAAGAGAAAAAGGGGATCAGCCCGTCCATACTTTTTTGCCTTTTCCATCTTTTCTCAAAAGACAAATAACCTCAAAGATAATAAAGTAACATTCAACCATAGCAGCTTCAAGGGAAGAAAGCATGCATGTGCATTTGTACACATGCACCCATGACTGCAACTAAGCCAAGTGATTCCATTCTCTTCCCTTTCCAAGTAATCGCAGCCCTTTTTTTCTCTCTTTTCTCCATCCTAATTTCGTTTCAAATTGGGAGCAAGATATGCAACTAAAGTTTATCTATTAAATCTAATAAACAATAAGCTAACAACCATTCCAACAAATACAAGATATGCTTTCTCAAATTCTGACTTTAAAGTCTAAAGAACATTAAAGATTGAAGATGTTTGGAAAGATGCAGTGTAGGTGTATAATAATATAAATGGAGTCAAAGGTGTTCAGCTCAGCAAAACCCACAAAGCAAATAGTTTAATAGAGGTGGAAAAGAAGGAAATGAGAAAATCAAATCTAAGTGGGAATTGGGCATTGGGATTAGGATGAAATGATGCAGTCTTTAGCCTTTTGAGATTACTTCAGGTACAAGATTTGACAGCCATTATTGGAAAAAACGAGACAGAACGGGCAGAACTTGTGAGTTTATGCAGAGTGCAGCAAAACAAAGGGAAAAAAATTCAAAAAATGATGCCGACCTTAAGTGAAGTGAGGTTGATGCTGCAACTGCTTTCCCAAAGTGGCTCAAAAAAGGTTTTCAGCTACTTCCCACAAGCATGGCGGTGCTGTTGCTGCTGGTGATGGTGCCATTAAGAATTAGAATATACAATGGGAGTGGGGACAATGCATGTGGAATAACCTATGACGCTTTGGTTCTTCGTATCAATGGATCAAAAGCAACCTCTCTGACTAGACAAAGCCAAAAGCAAACACGCAATTCAGAGAGAGTGCCCATACAGTCAATCCCCTGTTTTATATTTCTCCCTGGGGCTCCCTGCATAAAGCCATACGCCCACCATCTGATTCCCACTTCCAGAATCAAAACATGTTTCAAAACTAAATCACGATAATTCAAATGCACAGTAAAGCAACTCAGGAAAGGCATTCAAGATAATCCCTAACAATAGTTCTGAAAACAAAAAAGAAAAACTTAGCTTTTCAAAGAAATTCTCCAGCAGTCACTGATTTGATGCCCCCTTACATGCAAAGTAAATCTATGCGACAGTCCAGAAGCTGCATGTCAATTTCCTGCCCACATACACTGAAAGGAGAAATATCAAAGATAATGTAAAAGAGCAGGGTGCTTTTCCTTGCCCAAAATTGGAAAATAAAGAAACAGAGGAATCGAATATTGGTTAAAATGTATTGGGCTGTCGTGCCACAACCCTTGAGAGTTGAGTCTATGTCATGCATGCATATGCTTGATTCTAGTAGAAGATAAAACGGTAGTGGTTTGCCAGCACATTTTCAGATGATGTTCTAACGAAGACTGAAATCGATTGGCTCAGAGATCATCATAAAGTAAATGTAATGCAAAACTTGATATTATGCACCCTACTTTTTACTAAAGCAAATTTATCTAAATCATCACCTATCAATCCTCTATATCTCTGATAAGTTTGCTTTTAATTTTCCATAATTATAACAACTCAGAGATAAATCATGATGAAAAGAGAAAAGTCACTGTTGAGGAACAAGATAGCCTAACAATTTAAAGTAAAAGAAAGGTTCTTAAGATATACCTGTTGTCATTATAGTTTACATTTGTGTTAATTTAGTCTATAAATTTTTAAACATTACAAATACAAAGATTAATTTACATCCACCGGCAGGGAGCAATATCAGGACTTCATTCTACTTCGTGTTGGAGTCTAAAATCATCCAGCTCTACTCCACACTGCTTGACCAAAAAATCAACTCATTGAAAAATGGATCAAAAATTGCTTCTTTTGCTGAGTTATATTTGTCCAGACGTTTCTTGAATGCCCGCAGTTCCCTTTCATGCTTTGAACTACGCTCCTGGAAAAATATCGACAGCCTTTCAATCAAATTCTTACAGTTAACATTTCAGACAGCAAAAACATTTCCAAAACCACCGTAAATATACACCTTTTGGATTTGTGAATCCCCTAGAAGGTAAACATCACAGAAGGAAAAAACAAAAAGGAGAGCAGCCAAGGTATTTATCTTTAGGATTCATGTCAATCTTCAGAATAAGCAACTTCATACTTTAACAAGTTTTGTTTAGATATAGACACAGAATATGCATCCACTTCAGAACTAAACTATCTGAATATGAAAGAACCTTCGAAAATAATACAACCAAAAAAATCTAGCTACTTATCTGGGGATTCACAATCATACTCCAGAATAAGAATTATAACTTAACAAACTCTGTTGATATTCTGCATCTAAAATGTACTGAGCACCATTTGAATCTACTCAGTCCTTGAGAAATGAGAAACACATTTTCTTTTAGTAACTTACAACAAATGAAAGTGATTGTTCACAAAAGCTAAATTCAATTCTTTGGGTTCTAAGGAACAATTATGATTGGTTTCCTAATTAGATATAGAAGACTTACGAATGATTTCTTCAGAAGTAATATATGCACAAGGTAGAGTAACCACAGGACGTTCGTTCTAGGAAAGCTGTTGAATACAAAATCAACGGTTTCAGTTATGAGTCACAGACAATTTTCAATGGTGAAAGGTATCAGGTTAGTATGATGGATGGCAAAATGTCTACTACTGAGTACTATACTTGAAAGCTATAAATTATCTTGCTAAATTTCATCGCTTACATTCTAAAATTTTAGATGTATCAACTTTGTGCATGGAGTTTGTGGATTCATATAAAGTAGAATAACAATGGACGCTCTTGCTGAAAGGAGGGAAAAAGAGCGAGAATAAGATCTTCCCCTTTACACTTTTACCAAGCAGATAATCCAGCACAAACAGTACCGTCCACATCTTTTTTGGACATTTCTAAAAGGCTAAATATTTTTTAGTCACTCTTTTTTAATCTAATCCCAATCGCTTAAAAAGTTTCAAGATAATCCTCTATGCATTATCATTTTTCAATTTAGTCCATGACAATTGATAAATGTTAAAATTTGAGGAGAAAAAGGTAAAGTTTTTTATTTCTCCTCTAAATTCCTAAGAAATTAGAAGAAATTTCGATTGTTTTCCTTCTAGATGACTTTTTCTCCTCTAGATTTTTCTTAGTTTGTAAGTTTATAATCAACCAATTTTCATATTCACCAACATTAAAAGAGATTGAATTAAAAAATGTTCGGTCAAAAATTACCTTTTGTCCTTCAACTTTCATCCAAGTAACATTGTAGTCCTTAAAATTTTTTTAATGTTTTAGTTTTTGTATTTTCATTTGTGTAAGAATTTAGTCTCTAAACTACATGGTGTACAAACTTAGTCCGTGTACTTTAAAATTTGGAATAATTTAGTCTATATAATAAAAAGTATCATTAAAATTTAAAATTTCTTACATAGATAGATCAAACTAATTAGGAACCAAATATACTTATAAACTATATAAAAAAAATATATATTAAATAATTACATAATAAAAGTTGACATTTAATTTTGAGAAATCTTTTACAATAAAGGTTAAATTACAAGGACTAAAATGAATTTTGAGAGTACAAATCCATTGTGAATACAAACAAAAAATCTCTTATTACTCGAGTTCAATAGAATGTTATCCCAGGCTTTTTGTCTTTTAACTGTATAGGAGTTCTTGGAAGTAAAGAGGAAACATGACTGTTGGGGCATCTTGTTTTAAGGCTAAATTGGAAATTATAAAACAGAAATAGATTTTAAAATATCAAATATTAGCCACTAAGCATATATTAGTCTTTCTAAAATTTATAAACAATTAAATCCTGAGGATGCCAAAGGGGAAAAAGATCAAAATCACCTCTATAATTGATTCAGATATGATAGAAAGATAAACGCATAAACACTTGTACCTCCCCTCCCAGCAGTCTCCAGTCACCTCCTTCATTTTCCTATATGTTTCTGACTGCATATGAGAACAAAAATAAAAATAAAAATAAAAATAAAAAAGTAACACGAAAATTTTCAAATAAGTGGATTGATAAGATTTATCTTAATTCTTAAGTAATCAAATTGAATGCTTGCTTACTTGTCTATCTCCTTTTGCACCCTTAAAGAGATCAGGATCCGATGAGAGATCTAAAAAGAGTATGTCTTCACCTGCATGTCAAACATTCATTCAGTTTTCTAACTCCCTTTTTGACCAGGCAACCAACAAAACTAACTCATAAACAAATTTTAATTAAGGGAATTGTCTCAGTGCAAACTCCATAGATGATAAATTAAAAACCTCCTACCAGTATTGATTCGCGATAGGGTGAAGTCAATGATCGAAATCTGAAGTCCAAATGTTTGTACGGTCATGTTCTTACCCTCAAGGGTGAACTGCAGCGCTTCAGAATCATTCCGACTCAAAAGTACATTTCCCCTGGCAATAAATACACGATCCAAATCAGTAGTCAATGAAAAGAAACTACCAAATTAACTGTAGATGGAAGAAGAACCCGACCAATGCAGATCTCGGTGTTCAAATTCATAAGCAGCTTCAGCCACAGCCAAGGCCGCAGTAACCTGCAGTTCGTCAAAATTGGATCTGGTTAAAGCTTCAAAAGCTAATAATGCTAGTAAAATCCATTGCAAACCTGTACTAATAAGCTCTGGGCTTCATCAAAGTTCAGGAGTACAAAGCTTTCAAGATCTTTTCCCCCATGTTGGAGAACAAACACCACATAACACTACAGAACATCAGCAAAAGTCAACCACAGGATAAATTGCATAACCAAGCCTCTAATATCATAATATGACATTTTATTTAAAATAATTTCAAACCATCACTCGAGGAATAGATTGTGAGGTCTTACAAAAAAAAGTGAAAAGTTGGTACTATACAAAGAAACACACAATTAAAATGATCGTGATCTTCTAGCTACATAAATTATTTTCACAAGATAAGCAATATTATGCGAACAAATATACGTTTCCATGCTTTTGTTCCCCTTTATGGCGTTGGTACATATAAACGATAAAAACTCAGATGCATGAAGCTTTTTATATTTCAGAAAAAGAAATAATTCATGATCTATACAAAAAGAAACCTGTTTCTCTGGAAACTCCTTAGGGTGATCATTTTCCGAGCCATGCTTTTCATCCCAATCTTCCCAAGCCTTGATTAGTAGAGCATCATAAGAACCTTGGCACACCCTTAAACTATTGGATAAAAAGATCACGAAAGTATTAGTTTAATAGTCCATGAGAAATTGCTCCATTATTACCAACGGCAATTATTCTCACAAAACCCAGCGTATGAGATGAGCTGGAAACAAGTTTTCTACTCTTTAATTGACCTAAAAATTGCATCACATCAGAATGTTTGATAGCCCAACATAAAGCAGAAACAAACTACTGCAGATAAAGGAAAAGCGTGGTGGAAAATTCTAGCTAGTGGATGTGCATTGACATCGTAGAAAACCATGACCATTTATCTTACTAGGCAGTAAACATACTCTATGGTTCGTATGAATGTTGTGCAAAAATTATCAGCACCGCCCTCTTGATTTCTTAGAGAATTCAGAGTTCTGGAAAGTATGACTTCCTCGAGCAGTTCTTCTGATCTCTGATACAAGGTAAGTATGACTGACTTAGAGTTATAACAAATTTCTGACTTCAACTACATTCATCAGAATCATCGGGATGGTACAAAAGAAAAAAACAATTATAATAATTTTTAAAGAACGAACGAAAATATATATATAATAACGAATTTAAAGAAAAATCAATGCATTAAAAATCTGCTTCCAAAACGAAAGAACTCTTCAACATGATCTTCCATCCCTGAAATTTTCCATGAAGTGCCACTTGCCAGGCTGGAACAGCCATGAGTTGGTGGTAAAATGTACCTTTTGCACTTCTCCATTAACTTGTAAATCTCCGTCAATTGGAACTATCTTGCAAACGGTGTTACCAGCTTTAAAAGCTTCTCCATATGTACCTTCACCAACCTTGACAATAGTTTCCGGGTCACTGAGTCAAAAAATTCACTAATCAACGAAATTTAAAAATTGTGAATGAGGAACATACGAACTAAAGTAAGCCAAGAAATTAACGGGAGAACAACATAAGTTGTAAGAGCAGTGACCACAAACCATATGCATAATCGCATAGGGCAAAATATATGTGAATGTATTTATTTACTCTATAACAAATGGTGACTGCAATTTCAGATAAATTACTTGAGTTCAACAGTTATAAGAAAGCTGTAACTTGTCGGGATTGATTTTGAATCAACTCATCCAATTAATAGTTCCAAGTAGAAGTTGTCGTGCTATAAGCTTGAAAATAAACTAAAAGGCAGCAACAGGATCCCTAAAAAGCTAATCCTCAAATAGAACACTTCATAGGCATTAATTACATTACTTATGAATCTCCGTTTAGAGGTGGAACCTATTCCTGCCACTTCTTAAGCAACGAAGTCCGAGTTGCAAAGAAGATGACTGATTCAGAAACCAACCTTTAAATCTTGGAGAAGACAAAAGGCTAGATATACTGTTTTTATGTTCTTTTAAGCCAATAAGCAGAATAAATATATGAAAATAAGTATTTGCAGACTGAGGAACAAACCAATAATTAGAGAATGCATCCTTAAGCGTGGAAGGAGCTGACTGTCCACAAACTGCTAATAATGCATTAAATGGATCCAAATTATAGTTATGGAAAGAAGTAGATGTTGATGTTAAAGAAAGTTTTTTCACAGAAACTTCAAGGTCTGCACGATCCTCTGTGCTCACATCTTCTGCTCTGGTACTTCTGTTGTCTCGAGTGCTATCTATTTCAAGGGCATCGATATCATTTAGACTGGAAATAAATATTCTCTGAATAGAGCACAAGCGCGCATCTATCTCTCTAGCAGACTTATCAGGAGTTCCCAAATTGAATTTGTCCAAATGTTTGCCACCAATTGGTTCTCTGGACTCCAGTGGAGTTTCTAATATCTTTGATAACGTGCTTGAAGGTGCAAGACTGTAATTTGATTTCTTGGAAATTAACCATTTTTCTATTTTAGAGCATAGAGATGGTAATGCAGCACTATCAAACTGACTACTTGCCCATGTACCGAATCTCTTGGGTGAAGGGCTCTCCTCCAACAACTCAAAAGCATCTACCTCTTGAAAGTATGCACGCTCCCTGTCAAAGTTGGTAGGTTGTACAAACTTTCCCTGTCAATTTCAAATATTAAAATAAATGCGATGAGTGTAGAAGAAGGAGCTCATATTGACTTCAAATACTCTATGCAAGGTATTGGTGTGTGATACAAAAAGGTCCAAATTTTTTTAAATAAGATTACACGTACGGAACACTCTTCAAAATTGCATAAAGTAAAGGGGAAACAAAGGTCACCAAAAGAAAAAGAAGCCTACTTTGGGTAGAGCAGGTTTTCCTTTTCTCTTTGCCTCCTTATGCCGAAGCTGATGATCTAAACAAGCCTCAACTGCAATACTCGCCCTACCTCTGATAAAAGTGAACACAATACACTCAGCCAATGGCAAAAGAATGAGAAAGAAAATGAAGACAATACATGAATATATAGTCAGAGAGTAACATCAATCAATAAAGCAATGGAGCAGGGTCGGAGACTGCCCTCCTTGTCACTAGCTATATAGAAACCTATTTAATCTTTGTACCCAATGATGGTCAAGGTTGGGAAATCGCCATCCCCATGTCGGGATCACTAAAAACAATTTCTCATTCAATATTTAATTTGTTTAGATTAAAAAAGTAGTCAATATCAAAATCGAAACAAATATATTAAAATTACATGCATCTTAGATGAAACTTTTTGTATTTACATTATTTACTAATTTAAATAATTAATTTTAAAAAAATATTAAATATTTCATATCAACCATTATAATAGAAAAGGATGGTAAATGTTTTTAGTTATTTTTTAAAATTGGAATCAAGGACAGAGGAAAGGTGGCACGGGAAATGTAATTCCCATCCCTGTTTCCAAAAACATTGATGGAAACTATTTCCCGATTCTATTCTAAATGGGAATTCCCCACCTTGGTTGGAGCTAAATCCTCCAAGGACAAGACCCATAGGGGAATTTCATTTCCAACAAACAATAAAAAACTATCATATGATTGTCCAAAAAGTCATCAAGTTGTCTCTTTTCTCTCGACTCTCAATATTTATATATTTGATGAAAAGCTAGCTTTCATTAAGAGAAAAATTGAAAGACTACAAGAGCATCCAAAAGAATCAAACCTACAAAAGGGAGCCCTATTAGAGAAAGGGACTTCAATCAAGAAGAATAAAACCTAATCAATAGTTACAAAACGAATTTGACACCGGCACCCAAAGAAAAACATAGAATCTAATGAGAGATCAAAAGTCACTTGTATCCCTTTCAATTCCTCTAAAAGTTCTATTGTTCCTCTCCCCTCAATGTCTCTATATTAAAGCACAAACTTTGGCTTGTTACGGAAATCCCCCCTCTTGAAAAGGTATGAGGAAGAAACTCCTTGATCATCTCCCTGTAATCTCTGTGTCTTGATAACTAGAACTCAAACACATTAAAAAAAATAACTCCAAACAGAACAAGCAAAAGAATATCTCCAAAGGATATGATCCAAATCTTCCGTCGCCCTCTAACAAATAATGCAACAAAACGACCCAACCAGAGAAGACGTCTTTATTGTAAGTCGATCAAAAGTGTCTACTATTACATGAATAACTAATTCAACGTTCTTTGGACTTTCTCCTTCCATAGAGAATAAAAATGAAATCAATAGAGGGAGAAGGGTCCAACAAACAATGGAAGAATGATCTAAAAGAGAGGCCCTTAGTCGAATTGGGACTCCAAAAACGAACATCCATTCTCCCCAACCTAGACTCAAACTCTCTAATCGATGATAAGAGAGTTGTGATATCCACTATTTCCCTATAAGACAATGAACGACAAAAACCAAGTAAAAGAGAAGGAGAGCTCTTGGAAGGATCCAAAACATCAGCCACAAAACGGATTTTCATGAAGGACAAATGATATAAATGGAGAAACATAAAGCACATTTGTTTATCCCCCACTCACTTATCCTGCCAGAAATATGTTTCCTTCTGATCGCTCACAAAATAGTGAACAAGGTAAGGAAAAGAGAGGAGTCCATTTCATGTTTCTTTCCATAGATTCCTGTAAGTGTCCTTGACCCCACCCAACGTCCACTCATAAGGATGAGGTTTATGCTTGCTTGTTAAAATCCTATATCAAAGGGTTTTGGACAAGGAGAAACCGCTAAAGCATTTGGCTAACAAGGCTTTGTTATGAGTCCTTAAATTCCCTAGTTCTAACCCAAAAGGTTTATCAAGTTTTCCATCATCTCCCAACTCACACGATGCACACTTCTACCCTCATCATCCCTTACCGCAAGAAGTCCCTCATAAGCTTCTCAATATTTTTACACACAGAATAATTGGCTCTAAAAAGGAAGAAGAAATAGATAGGGAAGCCACTCAACACTGAGAGAATGAAGGTCCTTCTACCACCTTTTGAGAAAGGATTCTCTTCCAAAAGGCAACTCTCTTTCTCACCTTGTCCACCACAAGGTTTCAGAAAGGAAGAGTACTTGGATTATGGCAAAGGGGAGCCCTAAGTACGATGAGGGAAACAAACCAATCTCGTAACCTACATGAGCAGCCCAACTACTCACCTTCCTGGGGTCACAAGTCAAACCTAGAATCTGACATTTATCTCTATTGATTTTAGGTCCCAACATGGCCTCAAAAAACGCTAAGATTGGTCTAGAAACGACTCCTCTTTCCTAGAGCAAAAGAAAATAGTATGAAATAAGATGGGGTAACTTATCTTTCCCGACCTCAAAAGCTGTTGATAATGTTTCCATCAACAAATTTGGAAACAATCTTACTGAGGGTATACACAACAAGCAAGAAGAGGAAAGGAGACTAAGAACATCTTGTCTAAGGTCTCTTCTTGATGCTCTAGATCCTCCCCCTTGACCTTCCCCACTAATGAGGATAGAGTACGTAACCGTTATATCTATTACTCAGCTTAAGGGGGAGTGTTGAAGGAATACCTATGTAATTTCATTAAATAAGAAAAGTAGTTGACCCCTAATTTATCTATATTGTTACCTAGTATTTAGAGATTTAGTTAGCCTTTATATATTATAAAAGGCACATGTATCTCATTGAAACTTAATATAAAAAACAGCAAGATAATTTAGACTTGCAACAACACCTAATGACCATTGCCTTCCCCTACTTTGATCCTTATGAATTAAACTTAGCACCTTAAACTTGTGGGTTGAGTTTTGTTTTGGTGGGAAGGATTTGATGCAGGGCCTTTCATTATGTTAGTTTTCTTAACCAGTCATTGTTGTGGTAATTTTACTCTCTTTCTTGTAGTTCTTTAGGCTGATAGTTTTATGTTTGTTACAGCTATTTTTTGGCTGTTTAGTCGGTAAGCAGGCTGTTGACCGATCAGGCAAGCCCTCCCTCTTGTATAAATACAGCGTTTTTGTATGTTTTTAGGCTGATTTTTCAATTTCAACAAAATAGCTTAAACTTGGGTGCATCAGAAAATCGAGCCAATAGAACCCAAGACTTGCTAAAGAGTTTCATTAGACATACTATAGGGTATGTGAATAATACTTTCTTTTTTTACAAGAAAAGAAGAATGTACTATAAGGGCCAAGGTCATACAGTATTGCTCTCAAAACTCTATAGCCACTTTTTAGAAATATCTAAGAGGACTGGAGGAAAAAAAAAAAAAATTTAAATGTCGACTGTTTTATGTAAGGCAACGAAGATCATACAACTCATCTATCTTTCTAAGATCACTTCATGGCATCCGATAAGGAATGATAACTCGTGGTAACTTAACAATCTACTGCCGCAGAACGTATTAATCTATCACGTAGGCTTTCTTTGTTGTCGTTTGGATATTTGCCTCCTTGTGTTTCATTTTAGTCATTACATAGTCAACTTAAAAGAGATAAGCTACAACGAAATCGTCCGTGTTAACAAGAACTAAGAAAGCACAGATCAAACTACATAAGCACCCTTATTGGAATTGGCAGCAAGAAGTTGAGAAGAACATTAAGAGAAAAACGAAGTAAACCTGATGGAAAGGGCACGGTTCCAACTAATTCTCTTACTGTTAACAGCAGCAAAACTCAATCTGTTCACATCGCGAAGATTCGAACCTAAGTTTTGCTTCCTGCAAGAAAATCGAAACGAAAACAAGAAACAATGGATTTCATCACACAAAAGAAAACAGAAAGAGAAATTAAACAAGTGAGTGAAGAAAGTTTACAAAGGAACTTCATGAACGGTCTTCTGGGATGGCCTTCTTCGTCTATAAACCTCTTCTACTCGCGCCTCTTCTTGGCCCTCGCTTCCTTCGCTAGCTATTAACTCGGACCACAAATCAATGCCCTTCCCACCTAGAATTCGACCCGTCTAACACAGTAAGAAACTACGCTACAAATTATATAACGAATGGAAGGAAGATGAATGCTGGAAAGTTGAGTAGTTTCCTGTACCTGGTTTGGAATTCATGCTGTCAAGATTGGACAAAGTAGAGGGAGTGGAGAGCAGATGGTCAATTGCAGAGAAGGAGCGTTCGAATGTCCGAATGGCGGGAGCCCAATGAGCCAACTAAGGCCGAAAATGGACGTTTTTAAAGGGCAAAGAGCTGCCAAACAATAAACATAGGGGTTACTCTTTTTCAAGTATGTGGTATAAAAAATTTCAATTTAGTCCCTGTCCATTTTAAAATTTCAATTTAACCCCTTATATATTAATATTTTTAATATAGTCCCTCATTTTTTGTGAATATTAAAATTAATTGAAGCTGTCTTCATATATATTCATTTCACCTACAGGGTCGGGATGAGAATTCAGTTTAGACAGAGAATGGGAAAGGAGTGGAGAGAGATTCCTCCGCCGCTGTAAGTTCCTTTTCCTTTATGACTCTGTTGGATGATGAAAGTCCCACATCGGCTAATTTTGGGAATGATTATGTGTTTATAAACAAAGAATACTCACTCCATTAGTATGAGGCCTTTTGGGAAGCCCAAAGCAAAGGCATGAGGGCTTATACTCAAAGGGGACAATATCATACCATTCTAACATGTATCAGAGTCATGCCCTAAACTTAGTCGTGTATCCTCAAATGTCGAACAAAGGAGTCGAACCTCGATTAAGGGGGGGCGGCGTGCTTTGTTCGAGAGCTAATAACGTAAGTTATTAGATCACTATAATCAGAAAATTTAGACAAACGGGATAGCATGAACCACCCATTACCCATGACGTCGACCTTTGCCCCAATCCCTCTTCATCATGCTGTCACAATCTATTTCACCAAAATAACTTCATCATATGGCACGCTCAGCTCCCCCCCTACCTACGAAGTACGAAACTTATGGGCTACCTCGATGGCACCATTGCTGTACTTGCCAAGCTGGTCCCTTCCTCAACCGTTGTTGGTGTTGACCTGGTCTCTAATCCGGCCTATGATTGGTGGTATGATCAGGGTCATAAGCAGCCTTCTCTCCTCTATGTATGAGGAGATTCTTCGAGATGTGGTTGCCACTACTACGTCCAAGGAGGCGTGGGATACTGTCACAATATCTCACGCTCAAAGGTTCTGAATAAATATGAAATTATTATTACTCAAAGAGGGTAATATAGAGACAACTGAAATAATGAACTGTTGTGGCTTGTGTTTTACTAAGCGGGAGGCTCCTATTTAAACAAAAACTCTACCGCAATAAACTAATCTAAAATAAGTTGCACTAATTTTGACAGCTTCCATTAGTGCAAGCTTATTTCTTAATAACTCCGAGAGCTAAAAACTTTAAACTTCACTTTGTTTCCCTATTAACAGCTTGCCTTCTTGTTTGTTCTTTAGTAGCTTCTCTTTTTCTCTTTCCTTCTGACTACGATTTTTCTTCTTCCTAGCGACGTCGTTTGTGTGCTCTCTTCTTCAGCTTCCTTTTCAAGAGATGCATCAGGAGTTCTCAACTTTGGCCTCTTGTGAAGAGAGAGGAGGGTCTGCTGGTTTTGATATAGTAGGCCACTAGCTCAACAAGAATCTTATCCCAATCATCTTCTTCTTCAGTGGTCCTTCCACTCTTCTTCTTTTTCTATTTATTTTTTGAAGTTTCTACCACCCTTTTACCTTTATCTCTAAAATTTTGAGTCAATGCCTTGGTAGTTTTTGTTGTCTCTCCATCTGGCATTTCTTCACTTCTTGATCGAGGCCCTTGCTTTCCTTGTCCTCGTCATCCAACTGAACTGAAGATTCTAACGAGTTCTTGTCATCCATCCCCATTACCTTGTTCTCTTTCACCAACTAAACTGTCTTCCAATTTGTCACCTTCGTCAACCACAACATCACGTTCATCCTTAGTACAATTCCCCAAATCAATCGATACATCCCAACTTTCTGATAAACCAGCATCATCACTGCAAGCTTCTCTCTCTTTAGCCACATCCATGCTCTTATCCAACAACTCAGCCTCTACCACAACACTGCCTTTCTCAACTTGGTCTAGATTCTCACTTTCAGCAGGGCCCCAAGAAGCTCCCAATCAGCGTGCAAGTCTAACAAATTGGTAGTTTGATCCAAATTGTAGCCCAAAAATAAATAAAGAAATGAACAAATAAAAATAATTATAAAAAAAAAAAGTTAAAATAATAAAATAATAAATAAATAAATAAAAATTAAAAGAAGAAAAACATTCGGTAACTGAACCCTCTCCTTCCTTCAATCTCTCACCACTTCTTCTCTAAAGATAAATATGGCAACAAATCATGAATCTCTTTTCTGTAAAAACAACTGCAGATTTACCCAGAATTCTTCCTTCCTACAAAAACAAATAGAAAAAGAAAACAAAAGGTTTAAGTAGACTAGCTCCAGAGATATGTCATTTGAAGAGGTCAGTATGTTAAATCTTTCTTTTATTTTATTAAATAATATTAATTTGGTTAGAATTATTTAGTTTTGAATTAGAAATTAAATGAAAAGAATTCTGTATGAGTTTAGGAAATCAAAACCAATTATATTTTAGATCTATTAAATTGTTGCAATGATTTAGATCTACTGAATTGTTGCAATGATTTAGGTTGTAATTTTATATGAATTATAGGAAAAGAATATAATCAAATGAATCGATTAAATTAAAAGCTAAGAATATAATTGTTAACTAAATCAGAAAGAAAACAAAGGAAATAAGAAAAGAATGAGATAGAGAAAGAAATACAAAACACTGTTAACCGAAAAGAAAAGAATGAGATAGAGAAAGAAATACAGAACACTGTTAACCGAAAAGAAAAATAATAATAATAATAAAAAGGGAAGATTTGGAAGTAGGAATAGATTAACGAAATTGAATAATACCTTCTTAATTACAGAAGAAGAGGAAAGATTGAGGAAAGATTTGTTGAAGAGGATTTAACAGTAAAACAAGAAATATCAGAGTGCATTGAGCTCCTTTAAATTTTGTCTAACACGAAATATCAGAATTTTACAATGGCCAATCTAAATTAGAGAAATAATTTCATAGAGTTCAAAATTGAAACTGATGTCATGAACTCATATAGGTTGACTCGGATTTCAAAGGACGGAATCGAACTTTCATTAAAGATATATTTGTGACAACGACTTAAGCTAGCCAGGTAAGTGACCTTACTATCGACATGGTTATATTTGATGTTGACATGTGCCCTGTGGTTCTGTACGTGTCATATATATTGATATGTGTGAATTGTTTGTGGATCGATATGCTTCCTATATGTTATGTTATGTTATAATATGTGGTTTGTATGATAATAATTATGGTACGATGTGCTCAAGGATATGTTTGAGATAGGGTACGAGAAGGATGCGCAAAACGAAATGTAACGATAGGAGTAAGATACGTTCATGAAACGTTAAAGTTAGATTACATACCGTAGTGCTATGGATAGGAGAGATTGATGAAAGAATACGGTTAGGTTATGGGTAGAAAGGGATAGGTTTGTGATAGATTGATAGAACGGTAGCGTTAGGGTACGTTCTTGTGAAGATATGACTAAGGTACGTCACGTAATGATATGTTTGTGATAGGTATAAGAACGTTAAGGCTATGGTAAGTTAGAGAACGATATAACTATGAAGTGTTTACGTTATGACTTGGTTATGATATGATACATTGTATGCTAGATTATTGTGCTTAAGTACGAAATCATGTGAACGTGAATGTATGTTATTTATGCTGCTTAGTTGATGTGATATGAATGCATGTGACGATGTGTGGCCCTTGTACGATTATGGCTTGTTGTATGAGTATTGGAATGTAACTGAATGAATTGTATGACATGAAATATGGTAAATTGCATGATACATAACCCCGCTAGAAATATGTATGATATGTGACGAAATGAGAATGAGAATGACATGTAAGCATGAAAACGTGACACGGGGTTATGTTCATTAAATGATGACTGTAGGACTAGTGGGACCTCATGCATATTGTGTGATCATGCATTTGGGGGATACCCCTATCCCATCATGAGGGTACGGACGCGTACATCCAAATGGCAGGACAACGATCGTTATGCCCTGCATAGCGCTGCCGTGATGGTTTTAGTTTTAATGGGTCCCGGTGGGCCCCCAAAGCATGCCCACTGGCTAGGGACAGTGGCCCAGCGGTGTGCGAACTAGCTGGTGAGCCCATACTCGCACGTATGGGCTGCGTGTAGAGTATATGGTACACGTCCACGATTACCTATTAGGATTTCACCGTAAGGAAAACGAAACAAAATGAAACAAACGAAACGAAACAAAATATAGGTCCCATCATTTCATTGCATGTGATTGTTGCATTTAACCCCAATAGTGGGGTCACTTACTGAGTATTTCTTTAAATACTCAAGCCATGTGCTACTACAATTTTCAGGTTAAGGCAAGGCATTCCTGTACGGCTGACGACGGCATCGCAACTCGAGATCATGGCACATGCATAGGATAGTGGCATTTATTTTCTTAGACTTAGGATAGAATAGGATGTTTTAAACTTAAACACTTGTTTATTTTATTTCGAGTCTTTTGTTGTGTCGTTTTAAAGATATTTTCGAAACACGTAAGTCCATGACTGTGTTTTAAATTAAAGGTTATGTTTTATGGAATTTAAATGAAGTCTTCCGCATTCAATGTTTATGGTACGTATACAGTAGCGACCTTAAATTAAGTAGAAAATTTAGGGTCGTTATGCAAATCTTCGGAGATGAGGAAAATGTCAGCCTCAAAGGCATCAAGATCGTCAAAGGTTAGTTCGAAATCTTAATTTTCGTCGAATCCCAAATCCAAGGCCGTGAAATAAACATAAGGGTCACCAGGGGAAGCAGAATTGGCATCAGAGAAAAAAAAAAAGAGTGCAGAGGCGAAATTTAGAGAGAATCAAATTTAGAAGTGTAAGTAGTGGAATTAGAATTTTGATCACCTGTAGAGACATCATCTTGATATATGGTTGAAGTCATGTGGCTTGGCTGATCAAGAACCTCAGTGATTAAGCAGTATTCCCAAATTGGATCTGAAGAATTTTTATTTCATGTAAAGCATTTGCTTATGATTTCCTGGATTTTGACTCAGAAATTTGGCTTAATATGGCCTGGCTTTCCGCAACGATCCCACACCACTTTCACCTAACGCTCTCGTTTAAAATGGCCTGCTTTTCCACACCTGTAACAAGCTTTAAATGGCTTCTTTGATGACTCCTCGCTTCTGAATTGATTCTCATTGCTTGATGAAGGCTTTGAATGAAAATTTTGTCTACTTTGATCTTTGACATACAACGCATCTTCTGACTTTGGGGAAAACTCATTGTTGCTGGTCATTTGCTTAACCAAGGCTTCCTGATTTGAAAGAAGATTCTCTAGTTCAATTATCGTAGGCTGATTTGCCTACCCTTGTATTGAGGAAACAAAAGACATAAATTCTTTTCGTAATCCACAAATAAGATAACGCCGTAACCGAGCATCACTCACTGGCTCCTCAGCATCTAATTCTGAAATTTCAGAACATAGATTTTTCACTTTTAAGAAATATTCTTCAATAGAAAAATTACCTTGAGTTACCACAGCCAATTCATTCTCAAGAAATTACAATCGAGCTATATTTTTCTTGGTGAACAACTTTTGAAGGGTTTCCCATAGTTTCTTTGGTGACTTTAAATCACGAACATGATCAATATATTCCTTGCTAATAAGAGTTCGCAAGGTAAATAAGGCTTTTCCACATTTGATCTTCTATTTTCGGCGTAATTCAGCATTTTGTGGAGCGTCGACTGGAATTTCTGTGCCATCACCTTCGATTAAATCCCGCTGATCTTGTCCCTGTAGATAAGCTTCCATACATAACTTCCAATAATTGTAATTATTGCCAACAAGCTTTTCCATAGCTAAGCACTTCTACCATTCATCTCGTTGAGTAATAATTTCAACCGTATCAACTTGGCTCTGATACCAACTGTCACAATATCTCACGCTCAAAGGTGTGAATAAATATGACATTATTATTACTCAAAGAGGGTAATACAGAGACAACTGAAATAATGAACTGTTGTGGCTTGTGTTTTACTAAGCGGAAGGCTCCTATTTAAACAAAAATAAATCCTATAAATAGCTTCTACAAAAACTCTACTGAAATAAACTATTCCTCGTAAGGATGAATGGCTTAACAAGTTGACTAATTCCATCTAAAATAAGTTGCACTAATTTTGAAAATACCCTGCTGATAAGGTAGAGTCATATCAAGTCTTTTTGTATTTAATATGGTACTCTTATTCACCATTTTCTCATTATTTACCGCATTTATTCTACTTAGTGAGCATGAAATCGTTTATTGCGGTCCAACATGAAAAAAAATATGATTTGACATAAATCGATCTTAATTGTACATTTAATTGAGTTATGTGGTAAAATTTCAGACATTTATGCTGAAGGAGTAGCAAATCTGGTAATAAATGGGAGATGACATGGAAATTTTAAATCCACGTCAGCAGCCCAAGTGGGTCATTGATTACCCAATGAGGAACATCCTATGTGGACAACTTATTCCTTTTCAGCCCTAAAAGGGACCCATGCTCAATATAAAAGGAAAAGAAAGACCAAGAAGAGAAGAGGCACACTTTGGGGAGAAAAATCGAATTACACAGTAGTAGCCTCTGCTGCAATGAACTACTGTGAAACCAGAGAAGAAAAAGAAAACCCTAATCCAGTAACTGTTGACAGCAGAAGGGAAAGGAGACCAATAAGGAATGATTAGGGTAAAGAGGTGGACGTGAGAGTTCAAGAGAAGGGAACTTCCATTGACGAACGAGAACAAACTGAGTAATAGAAGGAGAAGAGAGGGAGTAATGAAATCCTCTTTAATACTCTAGTTCTGTAGCAAGGAGACTTGAAGGGTAATAGAAGGGTTAGAAATAATTCTTGTCCTAGAGCATTGTTAATAGAAATTACAACGATTATGGAAATAATCACCATTCATGACCCTCGGAAGTGGGCTTGGGAATCTATTAAAAGGAACTAAAATCTACCACAAAACTCAATAACTTATCTATTTAATCTCTCTTAGCCGAACCTTCCTCATTATAGTTGATTTTCTCATCATTTTCTATTTTTCGACAGCAATGACACTTTGTTTTAGTTTTGTTTAAGTAGTTAAAATCACCAACACCCATTTGAATGTTACAAAAAAACTCACTTAATTTCAAGCAATAAAATTAACCAAAAAAGATAGGTTCCCTGTAGAATCGATAATTTACTTATTATTTGCTACTTGTGATAGTGTATACTTGCATTTATTCTTGTGAATTTTACATCATTTTATTATATACATCCACAAGCGATCACCTGCAGGATGTTTTTGTTGTCAACTCGTGCTTGCACTATTCAAATCCGTGTTAAGCTCACCACGTCCAAGAAACCCAATCTGTTTGTTGCAGATTATTTTCGTAAGATTAAAGGGCTAGCCACCGAGCTGGTTGTCGCTGGCTCTACCTTGTGGGATGATGACGTGATCGCGTATCTCCTTGCTAGTCTTCGTCCTGACTATGATCCCTTCGTCATCTCGATGACTACCAAGAGTGAAGCCCTCATGCTTGGTGATGTGTTTGCACATCTAATGGCGTTTGAAGCTCGCCAACTACAACACCACGTTGAACTTCAGTTAAATCATGGCTCTTCAGCCAATTATGCTGGTCGTGGTGGTCAGCAGAAGAACCGTGGGCATTGGGATCGTGGCGTGGTTGTTCTCGAGGTGGCGCGCCCTCTCGTCCTACTGGTGATCGTCGTGACTCTTTTGCTTGTCCTTCCTGTCAGATCTACGGTAAAGTGGGGCATACTGTCGTTCGCTGCTAGCATAGGATGGATGAGTCCTATCAAGATGAACCTCCTTCTACGGCACTGACGGCTACTTTCTCTTACAAGATTGATCTAAATTGGTACAGCGACACAGGCGCTACTAATCATATCACCAATGACCTAGATAGTCTCACTGTGCGTGAACGCTATCATGAACGTGAACAAGTTCAAGTCGGCAATGGAGCAGGTTTGCGAATTTTGCATACTGGTCATTCTTCAATTAATACTGCTGCTCGTCCTCTTGCATAGCGTAATATTTTGCATGCGCCTGAAATTTTCAAACATCTTCTTTTTGTTCATAAATTTTTTCGTGATAATGACGTATTCTTTGAATATCATCCTTGGCATTTTTTTTTTCTTAAGGATCGATGGTCGAGGAAAAGTCTTCTAGATAGGAGGTGTGAGTCTAGTCTCTATCCTATTAAGTCATCTGATGTCGATGATCTCAAGCACGCCTTAGTGAGTAAATCTACTACTCACGCTCAATTGCATGCACGTCTTGGATAGGTCTTTGTCACCTTTGGAATTGTTCATTTCAAGTAGTAAAGTAAATTTTGTGTCTCAATAAAATTTTGTGTGCTAGTGAGTCACCTTTGCCAGTTTGCAATACTAGTTCTTTTCATAGGTCTTTGTCACCTTTGGAATTGATTTTTTCGGATGTTTGAGGTCCTACACCTCCATCTATTGGGGGCTTTAAATATTATATCAGCTTCATTGATGATTTCAGTAAATTTTCTTGGATCTATTTGATGCATGATCATATCGAAGCTCCTCGTATACTTTTGCAGTTCCAAGCTCACGTTGAGTGCCTCCTAGATACTAAAATCAAGTATGTCCAGTTCGATTGCAGTTTCATGCCCTCACACGCATCAACAAAATGGGTCTGTTAATCGCAAGCACACCATCATATTGTTGAAAGGCCCTTCTAGCTCATGTTGAGGTACCTATTAAATTTTGAGATGACACGTTTCTTACAACCATATATTTCATCAATCGTCTTCCTACTCGTGTCATCGATAACAAATGCCCCTTAGAGCGTCTTTTTCATACTCCACCAAATTACTCATTAAAAGTTTATGGGTGTGCTTGTTGGCCTCATCTTTGCGTTTATAACAAACAAAAGCTCTTTTTTCGATCCAAGGAATGTGTCTTTCTAGGTACAATCCTTTACATAAAGGGTATAAGTGTCTTGACATCGATTTCGGTCATGTCTATATTTCTAGAGACCTCATATTTGATGAAAATGTTTTTCGAGTAACAACAGTAACCTTGTAGCCGACGCACAATGCCCCTGATTTGTGCACCTTACATTCGGGTAACAACAGTACTAATTTGGAGAGTGATTATATGCATATATCTATGCCTATGAAATCTTTGGATGCAGAAAAGCTGGTGCCCACATCAGCTTCGGGGTTGCTGCCGCAATCCTCCGCGTCGCTACCGCACGAATCGGCATCGGTTGTTCCGCCAATGATTGGGGCCTCGGATCCTCCACCAACCGATGATATTCTTCATCGCATGAGCCCCACCAAGATTCTTTGGGCTTTGATCCTAGGGACCGATCTCTTGGCTCACCTCGGAGTGTGCAATGCCCGATCGGATCCTCAACCATTGGTCGACCGACTGCTGTAACACCGATTGCTCCCCTCGCAATGGCTGGTACAACTAAAGCACAATATCAAGCAACACAAGGTGAGGGATGAGGTTGGTGAATACCCCTCGATAGAGATATGATATGAACCAAGAGACATCAATCATAACATATGCTTCAATGAAGATGTGAAGAAAATATTGTTGAAATTATCAAAAGATATTTCAATTCATGCAACATTGAAGAAGAATGAAGTTTCATGTTATAAATTTTGGGTAGATTACAATTTAGAGTTATTGTATTTCATTAATGTATTTTAAGACTATTTATTTACTTTAGGTTACATTTACATAATGGCTAATTATGGTCATTAAGTATGAATGTTACAACTCTTGGAATGCCTTTAATAGTTTCATTTTGAGGCTATATAAAGCCATGTATGTTGTATTTGTAAGGTAGACTTGGAAAATATAGTAAAAGAAGCATTTATGCTTTTCTTTAGCCGATGGCTAAGTTTCTTTGCAATTCTATGTAGTTTAGGTTGCATGTAGAATCATTCAAGCTCGATATGATCAATCTTGCTTGTGGAGTGATTCGAATCTCAAACAAGTGTTTGAGATATTTGATCAACAAGAATCATTCAAGCTAGAGATGATCGATCTTGCTTCTGGAGTGATTCGAATCTCAATCAAGTGTTCTTGTCTTGAGATATTCGATCAAGAAGGTAATCCGAATCTTATTCTCCTTGTATTGATTCCTTATCATATCATTTGGTATCAGAGCTTCAGGCTCAAAATCGGATATATGTTTCCTTTGCATTCTTTTTTTCAATTTGATTTTTATTTACTTTCATCTTTTTAGATTTTAATCGACCCAGAGTTCAAAATTCAATCTTTGCTCTATTTAAAATTTTGAGAAGTGAGAATAAGAGCTTCATTTGTGTAACTGAGTGTAAAAAGAGTGTCCTAAAATTTCCTTGAGTGTATACTCTTGAGAGAGTGTTGTGAGGTCCTTCGTATTTCCATAACTTATTTTTTGCAGCAAAGTTTCACAAATAGATTCGAGGACGAATCCTCTTGAAGAAGTGGAGAATGATATGAACCAAGAGACATCAATCATACAATATGCTTCAATGAAGATGTGAAGAAAAGGTTGTCAAAATTATCAAAAGATGTTTCAATTCATGCTTACATTGAAGAAGAATAAAGTTTGATTGTTGTAAATTTTGGGTGGATTATAATTTAGAGTAATTTAGAGTTTGTATTTTAAGACTTTTTATTTAATTTCGGTTACATTTACATAATGGCTAATTATGGCCATAAAATGTGAATGTTACAACTTTTGAAATGCCTTTAATAGTTTCATTTTGAGGCTATATAAAGCCATGTATGTTGTATTTGTAAGGTAGACTTGGAAAATATATTAAAAGAAGCATTTGTGCTTTTCTTTAGCCAATGGCTAAGTTTTTTTTGCAATTCTATGTAGTTTAGGTTGCATGTAGAATCATTCAAGCTCGACATGATCAATCTTGCTTGTGGAGTGATTCGAATCTCAATCAAGTGTTCTTGCGTTGAGATATTTGATCAACAAGAATCATTGAAGCTAGACATGATCGATCTTACTTCTGGAGTGATTCGAATCTCAAACAAAGTGTTCTTGGCTTGAGATATTCGATCAACAAGGTAATCCGAATCTTATTTGTTCTTGTTGATCAAATATCTCAAACACTTGTTTGAGATTCGAATCACTCCACAAGCAAGATTGATCATGTCGAGCTTGAATGATTCTACATGCAACCTAAACTACATAGAATTGCAAATAGCCATTGGCTAAAGAAGAGCACAAATGCTTCTCTTACTATATTTTCCAAGTCTGCCTAACAAATACAACATACATGACTTTATATAGCCTCAAAATGAAACTATTAAAGACATTACAAAAGTAGTAACATTCACAGTTTATGGTCATAATTAGCCATTATGTAGAGGTAACTGAAATTAAATAAAATGACTTAAAATACAATAACACTAAATTATAACCCACCCAAAATTTACAACAATCAAACTTTATTCCTCCTCAATGTGACATGAATTGCAACCTCTTTTTATAATTTTAACAACATTTTCTTCACATCTTCATTGAAGTATATTGTATGAATGATGTCTCTTGGTTCATATCATTCTCCACTTCTTCAAGAGGATTCGTCCTCGAATCTATTTGTGAAACTTTGCTGCAAAACATAAGATATGAAAATACAAAGGCCCTCACAACAATCTCTCATGTGTATACACTCAAGAAATTTTAGGCTACTCTATTTGCACTCATTTACATAAATGAGCTCTCATTCTCACCGCTCAATTTTTTTTAGTAGAGCCCAGATTGGATTTTTTATTTTGGGTCGATTAAAAACGAAAAAGATAAAAACAAATTGAAAAGAAATGCAAAGGAAACATATATCCGATCTTGAGCTTGAAGCTCTGATACCAAATGATATGATAAGGAATCAATACAAGGAGAATAAGATTCGGATTACCTTGTTGATCGAATATCTGACAAGAACACTTGATTGAGATTCAAATCACTCCACAAGCAAGATCGATCATTTCTAGCTTGAATGATTCTTGTTGATCAAATATCTCAATGCAAGAACACTTAAATGAGATTCGAATCACTCCACAAGCAAGATTGATCATGTCGAGCTTGAATGATTCTACATGCAACCTAAACTACATAGAATTGCAAAGAAACTTAGCCAAGAAGAGCATAAATGATTCTTTTACTATATTTTCCTACCTTACAAATACTACCTTACAAATAAAGGTACATGGCTTTATATAGCCTCAAAATGAAACTATTAAAGGCATTCCAAGAGTTGTAACATTCATATTAGCCATTATGTAAATGTAACCTAAAGTAAATAAATAGTCTTAAAATACATTAATGAAATATAATAACTCTAAATTGTAATCTACCCAAAATTTATAACATGAAACTTCATTCTTCTTCAATGTTGCATGAATTGAAATATCTTTTGATAATTTCAACAATATTTTCTTCACATCTTCATTGAAGCATATGTTATGATTGATGTCTCTTGGTTCATATCAAGATAAGTGTAAAGTGAACCATTTCATCAATGTGAGGGAGAGATTATAGATTTATGCTCTAAAATATAATAATTAATTATTTAATTTTTTATATTAAATTTAATTATTTTATTTATAATTTAATATCAGGAAAAATCTAAGGTTATTAGTGCAATCTCTAAAACGATGCACTATCTCCCTTCAACCTGCAAAATGCGGCAAAAGGAAGGAAAATCCATGGACTGACCCCATCGTCTCCACCCCGTAGGAACTACAAGATCACCCCAAGGACGCCTTCGGTATCCTAGGGTCGCGGACCGACCATAGAACCCTGTTCAATAAGTGGAACGCATTAGCTATCCGCTATCCGGTTGGGCAGTAAGGGTCAGAGAAGGGCAATCACTCATTCTTAAAACCAACATTCTTAAAACCCAAGAGGCAGAAAAGGGGGGAAAGCTCTTCGTTCCTGGTTCTCCTATAGCTGGATTCTCCGGAACCACAAGAATCCTTAGTTAGAATGGGATTCCAACTCAGTAAGATTTTGAGAAGAGTTGCTCTTTGGAGAGAAAGTTGTAGGCTGTGTTCGGGGGGGAGTTATTGTCTATCGTTGGCCTCTATGGTAGAATCAATCGGGGGCCCGACCTATGGCTGATGTCAGCGGTTCAAGTCCGCTTAAGGTGGACACAAAATATTCAATCTCCTTATAAATCTATTCATTGAGAAAATTAATATTTAATAAGATAATCATGTCTCAGGTAGTTTCGAACTTATTTGAATGATTATATAATAAACATAACTTATTCTACAATGCATAAAAGTTCAAGCAAGTAGCCTAAATGAACATTATTATTTAATTTGAAAATTTTAAATTAATATTTAATATATAAGATACATTAAATATAAAAAGAGAAAAAAATTAACGTGAAGTATTCAAATTAATATTTAATATATTATATTATTAAATATAGGAGAAAATAAGAAAAAAAAAATATATTTAATTTGAAATTTTCAAATTAATATATATATATTAAATATAAAATAAAAATATATTAAAAATAATTAATGTATAAATACATTCAATAGAAATATATATTTAAAATTCGAATAAAATTTAAATTAATAAATATATAAGATTCAAATATATTATTTAACTATAAAATCTTTATATATATATATATATATATATATATATATATATATATATATATATATATATATAATGTAAGTTGCTTAAACCTTAGTTTTGTTTAATTTGTTTTGTTTACTAATAAATAAATTCAAATAAAAAATTAACAAAAGCATCACTAGGAATAAACGAAAGATATATTAACGTTTTAAAACAATATAAAAAAAATATACAAATAAATATTTGACTTTCATTAATCAAATAAAAAATAATGATAAATCACATCATGGATTTGTAAATATTGAAAATTCTACCGTCTCAAAGTTTAAGAAAGATCGTCTATATCATCGTCTATATCATTCTTGGTGTCGGTCATTCGAACAGTATTGTCTAGGGAACTCATCGTAGACACTTCCCCAATTCTAGTGATACTTTTGAACCTATTAGTAGCTCGAGATCGTTTGCAAGCTTGTTGACTCAAGTGACATTGAGAGCTAACGTCAACTATTTGATCACCATAATCAGAAAATCTAGTCGCAGCAGTCACATTCTCAAGCATGTTAATGATAACAAAAAGAATGCAAACACTAACGAGCATCCTCTTTGAGACGGCCATTATTGATAATATGTATACACGATGTGATGAAACGCTAAAGCTAAAGCGTCTTTGATAGCTATACAAAGCTTAGATCATGTGCATATTTATATTGGATCAACGGTTCTATATTAAGTGTTATGTTCTAAATATAGTTTGCATTGTTTGGTTGTGAATTCATCTCGATGAGAATTTGTTTCCTATTTTTTTTTCACACGTTCTAAATTACTTCTCTAATTATAATTTGCCCAAAATAGGTTGAAAATAAGAAAATGACAAAATAAATAAATTAAATTAAATTAAATTGTCTCTCTTCTGAGACAACTATATCCTCCACACTTAATCAGCATTTGGTCGGTGTTAGTGTATCTTTGTTTAGTCATTGACATAGTTACGAGCGGGCGTTCTTGTAGCTATGCATTACACATCTTATGTGAATCTAGTTTTCAACCGCATAGAATAAGTTATGAGAGATGTTGAAGGAGGCTGGTTGTCTGTTATATGCATGTTAATGGGGCTAGTATGTTTTTTTATTAAGCAAAAATATAAAAGAATCATCGAAAGAAACATTGCCTTGACTTTGTGAGAATATGTTCAACCCGAGAGGTAGGAGGAGAAATCTAGAGCAAGGGACAAAGACAACGTTGAAGCCGGAAGAGTCGCCACAGTGGGCGAAGGAGCCAATTTTGGCTAGAAGGGCGGCGACGATTTAGTTCGCGAACAGTCAGTGCGACACCCAGATTCCAAAGGTAAATCTCTCCGGAATGTTGGTAGGTTTAGGTCAGGGTTTATGTGAAGGATGAAGGGAAAATCGATTAGGTTGGCCATATCCTTAACAAACACAAATCAAAATAATGAGACATAATCTCATAAATAAATTTGAAAGTCGACGAAAAACTTGAATTTTATGTTGATCTTCTGCAACAATGTTTTTCTGGAGACCCAACCGTCCATGTCTAAGAGAAGCCACCTAAGACTTGTAGGTCGATTATGAGGCCATCCAATAACTTAGATTGGCTTGAGAGTGTCTGACCGGGCAAAAATTGATGTTCTAGAAATTGCAAATATGACCTAAACTTTTCAACTTAATCAAACTTGAGAACCAAGGAGCTCTCGAGAGCATACTGTTTTCTAACGAATTGAGGAACATTTAGAGGAACATTACCCAATCTGAGCGTGAAAGAAAAATTTGTCAATGGGGACTAGCTCAATTTTATTTTTAAGAACCTAAGAACATTTTTGAGTAATGACGTAAAGGTTGATAAGCTCAGGCTAAAGAGAACGAGGAGGATTAAGCTATCGGATAAGTTTCAGCCATTTCTTTAAAATTTTCAAAATTTACCCTTAATACTTAATCTCTTAGTAAGACCAGTTCCCTTAGGTTCGTGGTGATTAATGGAGCGGGTTTGATGAAGGAAGCAAGAGCTGAGGAAGCCAAGAAACGTCTACCCGATAGGTTGACTTTTATGGTTAAATGAATCCAAAAAACTGAAATAGTTGAGCGAGAAACTGAAGCTCCACAATCAAATTTGTCCCTCGAGACTTATGCTATTAGCTTTAGTGTACATATGGGAGAGTATGTTTGCTTTCCTTAAGAAAGCAAGGTGTGAATGATAGGATACTACTCTTTCACTCTAAATTTCCACTTACTCAGAGTCGCTATTAACTTTTCATGCTCAACTCGTATGCAGTCATGGTCTTATGTGTTTCATACGACATACTGAAATTTAAAATAGAACCAATACAAAATATTTAAAACATATGAAATGAAAGATAACCTATTCTAACCTAAGTCTAGAAATTTAAATATGTAACTACCCTATGCACGTGTCATGGTCTCCAGCCGTACATGGGTGCCTTGCCTTTACTTGAAAAATGATGTGGCACACGGTCTAAGTATTTCGAAGAATACTCAGTAGTGACCCCACTATAGGGGCCATGCAAAAATGCAAACACATGCAAATATACTCTAGGGACCTATCTGTGTCATATACTCAGAGTTGCTACTAACATCTCATACTCATCTCTAATGCGGAAATATAACTCTTAAAATGAACATCATTTATAACATAAACTTCCAAAACGCTTAAAAAAACTTCTTCTCTTAAAAACACAGCCATGGTCTTACGTATTTAAATACGAAATACTGAAATTTAGAGAAAATAAAAAAAAAATAAAAAACTAATTTAAAACGATGAAATGCAAAATAAACTATTATAACCTAAGACTAAGAATTTAAATATGTGTCTACTCTATGCACATGTCACAGTCTTTACTCGTAATGTCGCCGTCCTTCATACAAGTACGTCTTGCCTTTACCTAAAAAGTGATGTGGCACACGATTTGAGTATTTCTAAGAATACTCTGTAAGTGGCCCAACTATAGGGGTCATGCAAATGCAAACACATGCAATTATGATTTAGGGACATATCTCTAACATCATAGGGGAGGCCTCCAGTCTCGAACAAATTGGATGTGTAGTACTTCCCTACACACGACTCACACGTGCGAGTGTGAATCCCCATGGCGCTCGCACACCCCCGAACCCTCTAGTCAAGCTAATCTGTAGCAATGTCCGGAGGTCAACAGAACCCTATAGTCTCATGCGCCTCATAAACACCCTCATCATCATACTATGCGCATTCGCACTCATCATCATATTGTGCGCGTCCGTACTCATCATCTCTAGGGGAAGTAGCCCTATGCTCATGAACATAAAATATGCATGAGATCTCTCTAAATCCATAATAATGTCTCTTCTGACACAACCCTCTAATCTCATTTCCTTGTTACTCTAGGTAGCACATACTCGTGGATATTTATATTAATATCATTTTCATGCTCTTAGGGTTGTGTCCAAGGTCGGTCTAACGACATGATGTAGTATGACAATCATCATCATATAGCATGCTCAATACGAAAAACATCATGTAACATCATACTCATCTATAAGTCGTCAAGTGCATCAAACATAATATGTATGTCATGCATTGAAACATAAATCACGTACATATAACATGCATCACAACTCAAGCATCATACTTATACATCATCATAAACATCATACATCATCATGCCCACAACGAGTAGATATTATCCTCTTTTGGTTTTTCCTTTCGGGCTTCCCCTCAAGGTTTTAAAACGCGTCTACTAGGGAGAGGTTTCCATACCCTTAAAAAGGGTGTTTCGTTCTCCTCCCCAACCGATGTGGGACATCACAATCTACCCCCCTTCAGGGCCTAGCGTCCTCGCTGGCACTCGTTCCTTTCTCTAATCGATGTGGGACCTCACCAAATCCACCCTCCTTCGGGGCCCAACGTCCTTACTAGCACATCGCCTCGTGTCTACCCCCCTATGGAGAACAACCTCCTCACTGGCACATCGTTCGGTGATCACCGTCATCATCATACTGTGCGAGTTTACACTCGTCATCATAAAGGAGAAGTATCCCGATGCTTATGTACACATAACATGCATGAGGTCCCTCTAGTTCTCATCTTAAAACATCTTTTTGATACAACCTTCTCATCTCTATATTACATTTAGTAATACATGCTCATTAGATATTTATGTTAATATCGTTATTCATGCTCTTAGGGTTGTGTCCTAGGTCGATCTCTCGACATGATGCAACATGACATTCATCATCATACAATATGCTTAATATGGAAAATATCATCATATTAAGGTAAACATCATGCATCATGAACATCATAGTCATCATAATGTCATCAAATGCATCAAGTACATCAGGTACATCATATATCGTCATGTAACTCACGTACATCATCATACATCATCATATAATTCACGTACGGTATCATACATCATAGCTCATACATCATATAATTCACATATGTCATCATAAGTCATCATACATCATAGCTCATACTTCATAAGTCATCATGCAGCAGGCGCGGGTCGTGGGTCTCGGGTGTTGCAGATTGGACGGTTGTAGTTGGACTGGGCCGACAGTTTGCATTGGGCTTCGATTTAATGGATTGGGTCCGATCCGGATCTGTCAGATCCTTTCTTCTTCACCCTATTTCTACATGATTTGCTTTCGCGACTTTTCTCTTTGCTCTATAATGTCGTCCCAACATTCGTTTCACACCGTTTTCCTCTAGTTTTGCGTCGTCTCTCCTTCCTCTTCATTTCTCTCGTACTTGTTTGGCTCGTATGGACCTAATACACGTAGATCTATGAACAAATTGTTCACTAAAGATTGTTGATATTTAAAGTGAAAGATGTAATTATATGGGTAAAATATATTTTTGATCCAACTTTAATTACAAACCACTCGAAAACGATGAACTTATCTGTAATGATTATATCAATAGACACAATTTATTCTACCATGCATAAGTTACCTATAGTTAATAAATGAAAATTATTAATTAATTAATTTTGTAAGATTGAAATTTATAATTTGCTTGTTCATAGAATTTCACTGCTAGCTCACATTAACACTCACATATAAATGAAAAAATACACAACAACAATTCGTATCTTCAAATTTAATAGTTAATAAAAAATATTACTCAAAATTTTTCGACAATATTATATAACAATATTTGTATATGTTTTTTTACTGTTCATATATTCTATCCCGACCATTCTATTTACCATAGAAGTAAACGTAATAAATAGAACAATTACCCGAACAGAATTTATCCTTGGTGCTAACTTAATTTTAAAATATGGAGAAAAGTATATACATAAATATTTTACTCTCACCCTATTATTCAAATAAATAAGAATAAGTCACATCAATTGTCTGAATCATTGTTGGCGTCAGTCATTTGAACGCTATTGTCTAGGGAACTCGTCCTTTGAATGCCTTCTATTCCCCCAATTTTAATGACACGTTTGATCGGATTAGGACTTCGAGGTGGCTTGCAAGCACGATAAGTCAATTGACATTGAGAGCTAACGTCATTTATTGGATCACTATAATCAGGAAATTTGGACGGAGTTACAATCTCAAGCATGTTAATGATAACAAAAAGAATGCAAACAGTAACGAGCATGCTTCTCTTTGAGACGCCCATTATTGATAATACATATACACGATGTGATGAAAAGCTAAAACTAAGAATTCAGCTACGTGAGAATTCTATTCACTATTATTATTTTTTTTTTCTTTCTTTCATAAGTTTTAAATTACGTTTATAACTATAATAAACCGAAATTAGGTTGAAAATAAGAGAATAACAAAAAATTAAATTTTATAATTTTTGACGTAATTAGGGAAGTCACATAAGACTTATAGGTCTGCCATGAGGCCATCCAATGATTTAGATGGACCCGAGGGTGTTTGAGGCAGCGAAAATCAATGTTCTAGAAATTACGAATCTAGCCCAAACTTTTCAAATAAAGATTTTATGACGATTCAAACAAAATTGGCATAGGTGTCGGGTTATTAATGTAGAAGTAAAGAGCTACCTAATCATGTCTCCGATTTGAGAAGCCGAAGAAACATCTACGGGATAGGTTGACTTTTATGGTTAAAAGAATCCAAAGGAAAAAAAAAAAAAAAAAACATCATATTCTAGCCTAAGTCTAAGAAAATAAATACGACTACCCTATGCATATGTCATGGTCTCGAGTTGCGATGCCGTCGTCAGCCATAAAAAAATGTGTTGCCTTAACTAGGAATAGAGGTAGCACGTGGCTTGAGTAATTTAAGAAATATTAAGTGACCCCACCATTGGGTGTTAAATGCAAGAACATGCGAGTGCGTTACAGGGACGTATCTTAATGCAAGAACATGCAGCCATAAAGAAATGTGTTACCTTAGTCATATCGTTACATGAACGTACCTTAGTCATATCGTTACAGGGACGTATCTTAACGCTATCATTCTATCAATCTATCATAATCCTATCCCTTTCTACCCATAACCTAATCGTATTCTTTTATCAATCGATCGTGACCATATCGTTTTTATCAATCTCTCATATTCATAGCATTTCGATACGAACCCTAACCTTAGTGTTCTATGAACATATCTTACTCATATTGTTACCTTACGTTTAGTGCATCACTCTCGTATCATATCTCAAACATATCATTGAACACAATGTACAGTAAGTATTATCATATAATCCACATATCATAACATATACATAACATATCATAAGCATATCGATTCACAAAC
Source organism: Cucurbita argyrosperma subsp. sororia (assembly GCA_018691285.1). Classification (NCBI taxonomy): domain Eukaryota; kingdom Viridiplantae; phylum Streptophyta; class Magnoliopsida; order Cucurbitales; family Cucurbitaceae; genus Cucurbita; species Cucurbita argyrosperma. Next base: position 11,816,850 of record CM031890.1, on the reverse strand, counting down.
AATTCACACATATCAATATATATGACACGTGCAGAACCACGGTGACGACAACATCAAATATAACTATGTATCGTAAGGTCACTTGATTAACTTAAGCTGGTGTGTTAAGGATATTCAGTACCAAATTATAGTTTACCATATATATCATATTTGATATTTTATTATAAAGCAGATATTTGCATTCTTACCATAGGTATCTTTCCATTTATTGTTATTTCCATATCCTTGTAATTTATTTGATTATAAATAGAGAACTTTCACACACCATTTAGGTGTGGTGGATTAAGCAAACATTCTCATGGTATCAGATCCCTGTTTAATAACCTCGTTCCTTTTTTTTCAATGGTTTTTGAATCCTCTATTATTCTTCCCCACCACCCCTACTGGCTTTGACGCCACAAGGGCAACCCCCATGGATGCCGCAAACGGAGCCGATTGATTACTCTTTAGCTCCACCTTTTGACCTCCAAATCACCCTTCGCCATACTTTGTACATAACAACCTCACCTTCTCCAACATAATCGGTTTCCTGTTGGCCAACATTGTCTCTCTCATTTTCTTCCCAATCAACCCTTCATCCTTCACAGAAACCCTAACCTCATAATTCTCGTGAGCATTCCCATAAAAAATATACAGAATCTCAAGAAACCTACCAACCTTCCGCAGAGATTTACCTTTGGAATCTGGGCGTCGCATTGGCCTCTTCACCAACCAAGTCGTCGCCGCCCTTCTCGCCAAAATTGGCTCCTTCGCCTAATGTGGCGACTCTTTCGGTTGCCCTTCTCGCCAAAATTGGCTCATTCGCCCAATGTGGCAACTCTTCCGGCTTCAACATTGTCTTTGTCCCTTGCTCTAGGTTTACCCCTTCTACTTCTTGGGTTAGACATATTCTCATCGAAGCGCAGCATCGCCGCTAAGCGACGATCCCTCTACAGTTTTCAATGGACAAGAAAGTGTTTCTCTACTCCTCCTCTGAACTAGGTTGTTGACATCTTCACGAAAAATGTTTCTCGACCTTTCTTTGAATTTTTCATATCCAAGCTTCTTGTTCGTTCAAATCCAACCCTTAGCTTGCGGGGGTTGTTAAGGATATTTAGTACCAAATTATACTTCACCATATATATCATATTTGATATTTTATTATGAGGCAAATATTGCATTCTTACCATAGATATCTTTCCATTTATTGTTATTTCTATATCATTGTAATTTATTTGATTATAATTAGAGAATTTTCACATACCATTTAAGCGTGTGATGGATATGAATTTTCTTAATTTATTTGATTATAATTATGAATTTTCACATACTTTTTTTTTATAACTATTTTTATTTTATTATTATTATTATTATTATTATTATTATTTTTTGGCTATTACATTAACCAAATGTGATTGACATATATGAATATCATATTCAGGTTGGTACCTTAGTCTGGTAACACTACTAATATAACCCACTTTGTAATTGTTATAATGAGTTTGTATAAGGCTCGACCACGAAATATTTAATCTCTATTTATAAATTTATTAATTGAGAAGATTAATATTTCATAAGATTATCATATTTAATCTCAATTTTTTTTATTCTCTGGAAGAAAGATATTAAGTTTACTATAACAATAACGAAAATATATAGATAAATATTTGACTCTCGGTCTATTATTCAAATAAATAACGATAAATCACATCAAGGATTGTCTATATCATTCATGGTGTCAATCATTCGAACGGTATTATCTAGGGAACTCGTCCTTTGAATGCCTTCTATTCCCCCAATTTTAGTGTCACGTTTGATCGGATTAGGACTTCGAGGTGGTTTGCAAGCTTGACGAGTCATTTGACATTGAGAGCTAACGTCATTTATTGGATCACTATAATCAGGAAATTTGGACGAAGTTACAATCTCAAGCATGTTAACGATAACAAAAAGAATGCAAACAGTAACGAGCATGCTTCTGTTTGAGACCCCCATTATTGATAATACGTATAGACGATGTGATCGAAAAGCTAAAACTAAAACTAAAAGGCTATTGATGGCTATTGAAGGTTAAACTCAGATAATGTGCACATTTATATTGGATCATCTCTTCTATATTAAGTGTTCTGTTCCAAATATGGTTTGCAATCTTTGGTTGTGATTTAAGCTAGACGAGAATTTTGTTTACTATTATTTTTCTTTTTTTTTCTTTCTTTCCTAACTTTTAAATTACGTCTATAACTACAATTCACTCAAAATAGATTGAAAATAAGAAAATGACTAAAAGTAAATTTTCTAATTTTTAATAAAATTGTATGATTTTTAATAAATATGGAGCAAAAATCTAGAAGGACCATAGAAAGAAAGAATATTTAAAAAAATAGTCCGAACAAGTTTGTCTTCTATGTAGATTTGCTATCAACAATGTTTTTCTCCAAATTGTAGAGATGGAATCAACCATGTCATCACATAAGCCACCTAAGATTTTAGGTCTACTATGATGCCATTCATTGGCTTAGATTGACTCGAGGGTGTCTGAGGTGGTAAAACTCGATGTTCTAGAAATTACGAATCTAACCCAAACTTTTCAGATAATGATATATGAAGATTCAAACAAGATTGGCATGGGTGACTGTCAGTGTTAAGGATAGTTGACCGTTCATTATATTTGCCTTACATTACAGGTTACCATATTTGCCCTTTCATTAAAGGCAAATATATTGCATTCATTTATTATTCTTTCCTTTTATTACTATTTCCATATTATTTGTAATTTACCATATTTTTGTATCCTGTAAATGATTATAAATAAGAAAACTCTCACCCCATTTAGGTGGGGTGGATTCAGCAAACATTTACAGTGAGGCTATTAATGGAGAAGTAAAGGGCTACCCAACCATGTCTCGGGAGAGACTTAATCAAACCTGAGAACCAAGGTGCTGCTTTTTTGTTGAAGGGCTTAAAAAGTGTAGAACGTTATTGTCCACTCGAGTTCTTGAAGATATACTATAGGAAAAATTAGATTTTCAATTTAAGCCTTAAAGAAAAATTTTTCTACTAGGACCCACTCAATAATGATGTGAAGGTTGATAAGCTCGGGTTAAAGAGAATTAGGAGGATCATGCTATCAGATAAGTTTCAGCCTTTTCTTCGACATTTTCAGAATTTACTCTTAATACTTGTTCCGTTTGAGTAAGACCTATTCTCTTAGGTTCGTGGTGATTAATGGAGCGGCTTTGATGAAGGAAGCAAGAGTTGAGGAGGGCAAGAAACGTCTACGGGATAGATTAAATTTTATTGTTAAAAGCACCCATAAGAAACTAAAATAGTTGTATGAAGAATTGAATCTCTCCAATGAAATTCGTCCCTTGAAACTTATGCTATTAGCTTTATGTGTGATAAGGTCTAGAACACCCGAAACGAAGAGGAAGAAGAAAAGAAAATCAAGAAAAGAGGTCGGTCAGTACTCCTTCGTCTTTAGATAACCTTTCGTAGAGTGAACAATTTTGGATGAAACCAATTTCTCGACCTTTCTAGATGTGATGGGTGTTGGGACTTGTGCTCTAAAATCTAATAATTAATTATTTAATTTTTAATATTAAATTTGATTATTTTATTATAATTTAATATTATCTCTGATATAAAAAATCCAAAATTATTAATCTAATCTTTAACGGTATATGAATGACATATATGTTCAAGTTCGGTAACTGATTCTGGTAACACTATCGATATAACCCACCACGAAATATTTAATCTCTCTTTATGTGTTTATTAATTGAGAAAGATTAATATTTTATAAGATGATCATACGACTCAGTCTTAATCATGAGTAAGTTATGAACTAATATAAATTAGAGAAATATTTCAAGACTTAACTCATGTAAAGACTCTAAGGTTTCTGAAGTACAACATATGAACTAATATAAATTAGAGAAATAATTTTGTAAAAGTTCAAATTTGAAAATGATGTCATGGGCTCATATAGGTTGACTTGGAATTCAATGGACTTTCATTAAGGAAAACGTCGGGACATCAGCCTAAGCTAACAAGGTAAGTGGCCTTACTATTCACATAGTTATATTTGATGCAGACACGTGCCCCATGGTTATGTACGTGTCCTTTATATTGAAATGTATGAATTGTTTGTGGATCGATATGCTTGTAATATGTTATGTACATGTTATGATATGTGAATTGCATAATAATAATTATGATATGATGTGTTCAATGATATGTTTGAGATAGAATATTAGAAGGATGCACTACGTTCATGAAACGTTAAAGTTAGGTTACATACTAAAGTACTATGGACATGAGAGATTGACAAAAGAATACGGTTAGGTTATGGGTAGAAAGGGATAGGTTTGTGATAGATTGATAGAACGATAGCGTTAGGATACGTTCCTGTGATGATATAACTAAGGTATGTTCATGTAACAATATGACTGTGATAAGTATAAGAATGTTACAGGATTGATAAGCTAAGGAACGATATGATCACGAAGTGTTTACGACATGATATGATTATGATACGACATGTGAATGACGGATATATATATATATATATATATATATATATATATATGTTGTCTTATGATATGAAATATGTTATGGTACAAGATATGCTATAAATTGACAAGTTTATGATATGATATGTTGTGATACAATAGGTTATGGTATGATATGTATATGATGAAATTTTATGTTAAAAGCATAGAACGTTATGTTATGTCTCTTAAATTGTGTGTATACAACATGATATGAATGACATGAAATCACAATAAATGGCATGAAATATAACCACGTTAGAATTATGTATGATATGAAAACAGAAGAATGAGAAATGATATGATATGAATGATGAAAAATATCTGAAACGATACGAAAAACGATATGATATGTACAAAATGCTAATGGGGTTGTATTAAATGATAATGAAAATGGAAACATGTTGGGACCTCATGCATTATGTGTGCTCATGCATTGGGGGATACCCCTATTCCATCACGAGGTTACAAACACGTACATCCACTAGGCAAGCGAAGTATCATTATGTTTTACATAATGCTGCCGTAACAGTTACTAATTCTAATGGGTGTTGGCAGAAGGAAAGCTACCAGAGAAGGCTCGTCCGACAAGAAAAGGGGACCCAGCTGTGTGTGAACTGTCTAGTGAGTCCATACCCATACGTATGGGCTATGTGTAAAGTATATGGTAAACAATCAAGCTGCCTAATTAGAATAGTGTCATAGGAAAAATAGACTGATATGATAGATTCCGTCATTGTATTCGCATGTTCTTGCATTTAACCCCCAATAGTGGGGTCATTTACTGAGTATTTCTTAAAATACTCAAGCCACCTGCTACCTCTATTTCAGGTTAAGGCAAGAAAGGCAAGACATTCCTGTACGATTGACGACGACATCGCAACTCGAGACCTTGGCACATGCATAGGGTAGTTGTATTTATCTTCTTAATCATAGGCTATAATATGATGTTTTTAATTTAAATATTTATTTATTTTATTTAGTCTTTTGTTGTGTCGTTTTAAAGGTGTTTTCAAAACACGTAAGTTGATGGTTGTGTTTTAAGCTAACGGCTACGATTTATGAAAGTTTAAATGAAGTAATTCTGCATTCATGTTTATGACATGTATATAGACCTTAAATTAAGTAGAAAATTTCGAGTCGTTACATCTATACTTTTTTTCTTATTTCTAATTTTTTGCATTCTTTCCTTTTCTATAATCTACTGCCTGCAATTATCTGATGAAGTCTCATCAGACTACCTTTACCCTCACATTGTTTATAAACAAACTCAAGTAAACAATAGCATCTGTTTGAAATAAACTCCTTCCTTTTTATGTACCGATCAAATCTTCTTAAAAAAAATAATTAAACTAAACTTAAACGGACAAAACAGGGAGATGCAAACATAATTTCAGAGATGGAATTCACTCCTCATATATGGTAAAGAGATCAGTAATTTTATTAAGTATTGATTGCTGGACTTAAAGAACGGTGTGCTACTCTCTCATGGCAGGAGGGAGACTTAGTCTATGGTGGGTGCCATTTAAAGTCAAAGATATAATTATAGGGATAATACAGACTTTTGGCTCAACTGTAATCATAAACAACTAAAAGAGGATGAACTTGTATGTAATGATTATATCAATAGGCACAATTTATTCTATAATGCATAAAAGTTCAAATATAGATTTATAGTGAAATGACCCATTAATTAATTTTATAACTTCAAAGTTTATATTTGTATGTTCATAATATCAATATTAAAAAGATCAATTGAGTTGAAAGAAAAAATTTAAAGTGACATATTTAATTTAAAATCTTCCAATTAAGATTGAATATTTTTAATATATGTTTTTTTTATAGTTCACCGGTTCTATCTTGACTAGGTAATAAATAAAAACAGTTATTAGAACAAAATTATATCCTTGATATTGATTTAATTTTGAACGTCAATTTTTTTGTTATTATTTAGAAGAAATAACAATATATAAAATATACAGATAAATATTTGACTCTCGGCCTATTGTTCAAATAAATAATGATAAATCACATCAAGGATTGTTTATATCATTCTTGGTATCAGTCATTCGAACGGTATTGTCTAGGGAACTTGTCCTTTGAATGCCTTCCATTCCCCCACTTTTAATTGTGATCGGATTAGGACTTCGAAGTGGTTTGCAATTTTGATGAGTCAATTGACATTGAGAGCTGACGTCAACTATTGGGTCACTATAATCAAGAAATTTGGCCGGAGTTACAGTCTCAAGCATGTTAATGATAACAAAAAGAATGCAAACAGTAACGAGCATGCTTCTCTTTGAGACTCCCATTATTGATAATACGTATACACGATGTGATGAAAAGCTAAAACTAAGACGTCTTTGATGGCTATTGAAGGTAAAGCTTAGATAATGTGCACATTTATATTGGATGGATTCTTCTGTATTAAGTGTTTTGTTCCAAATATTGTTTGCATTCTTTGGTTCTGAATTCAGCTACGTGACAATTTTGTTTACAATTATTTTTCGTTTTTTCTTTCTTTCAAAAGTTTTAAATTACATTTATAACTATAATTAGTTTAGAATAGGTTGAAAAATAAGAGAATGAAAAAAACAAAAATCTAATTTTTAATAAAATTGTATGATTTTTAATTAAATATGGAGCAAAAATCTAAAAGGACCCCATAAAGAAACATGGTCCAAAATAAAGAGAAGAATTATAATAAAAAATAAATATTCAAATACGTAAAAAAAAAAAAAAAATTTAGACAAAATAATTTTGAAAGTTAGGAAAATTTAAAAATAGCCCTTAACACTTAATTGCATAAATAAATCGGAAAGTTAGGATATTTGAAAAAATAGTCCGAAACCGTTTACATTTTACGGTAGATTTGCTATCATCTACAAATGGTAGAAATCCAACCAACCATGTCATTAGAGAAGCCACCTAAGACTAATAGGTCTGTTGCCATGTCATCCAATGACTTAGATTGAGTCGAGTGTGTTTGAGGTGGTGAAAATCGGTGTTCTAGAAATTACGAATTTGACCCAAACTTTTCAGATAAAGATATATGATGAACAACATTGGCATGGGTGACTATAAGGCTATTAATGGAGAAGTAAAGACCTATCCAACCATGTCTCGGGAGAGACTTAATCAAACCTGAGAACCAAGGTGCTGCTTTTTTCTTGAAGGGCTTAAAAAGTGTAGAACGTTATTGTCCACTCGAGTTCTTGAAGATATACTATAGGAAAAATTAGATTTTCGATTTAAGCCTTAAAGAAAAATTCGTTTACTAGGACCCACTCAAGAATGATGTGAAGGTCGATAAGCTCAGGTTAAAGAGAATTAGAAGGATCAAGCTATCAGATAAGTTTCTGTTAGAAATGGAGGGAGTAATTAGAATAAAATTGGCTAATATACAACATTACATAATCAAATCCGATAGGACTAAATCTGTATGACTAAAATCTAATCCAAATAATCAAATCTAATCCTAACAATCCCTCCCTTAAACTAAACACAACTAGTAATCAGTTTATACCAAACTTCATCAATTTCCATGTGCCATTTCTGGTTATTGCTCCAGGCTTGCCTTCATTTCTCACTCTTCAATGCGTCTTTAAATCAATGTGTCTTCAAAGTTTACAGGTCCAGTAGTGGTAAACATGGCCGAATGAGCTTTCATCATCTTCTTCACAGAAAACTTCTCCTATTGCATAGTCTCTCAGCCAGACTGCTTCATCATCTTCTTCACAAAAATCTTCTCTTATTGTATAGTCTCTCATCCAGATTGGTGGTCTCTTATTCCTCGTCTTATTCAAGCTAGGAGAGCTTGCTTCAGCCAAAGAGCCAGAGAAAGTATTTTCCTCTGCAGTCTCCTCTTTTTGTCTCTGAATCAACTCGAGCTCATAATATAGTTCTTCTTCCTTCTGCTGCAGCTCCAGAGCTAATCCGTTGCTTAGCTTTTTCTACCCTTCTCCTATTCTCTTCTAGCATTTTATCTAGCTCTTCTTTCTCTTTCCGTGCTTGTTCTTCTTTTTGTCTTGTAGCAGTAAGAGTGGCTTCTTTCTCTTTCTCAAGCTGCACATCAACATCACAATACAACTTCTTGCGTCCTTCCTCTATTCGCCTCTGTATTTCTAATTTACTCTCTTCAGAGTTTAGTCTTTCTTCAACATTCTTCTAAATTAATTCTTCCATCCTACTAGTTGCATCTTCTTCTAACTTCTTTTTGCTTTCACAGGTGACCTCCTTCTCTTTTATCTCCTTTGCTTTTGCTACCTCCGTCGCCACATTCTGGACCTCGAAGTCTTCATCTTCTATTTTCAAACATTTGTCAACCAATGGCTTCATCTTTGCATGAACTGAGAACATGCGATTCGCCATCATTTGTGTGTTCATTATCAGGCCCCTTTGCTGATGATAGATTATGCAGGTTCCTTCTTTGATTAAGATCACCAAATGCTTCTCCTGTAGCTGCCCTATGCTTAGCAAATTGTTGGTGAGATTGGGGACATAGTAGACATTTGTCATGGTTTGTGTGATACCTTCAACTTCAAATCTGACACTGCCTCTTCCTTCAACTGCCAATTTTGAGCTATTTCCCAACCTGACAGTGTGTTTGAAACTTTTGTCAAGCTCAACGAACTATGTTTTGTCCCTTGTTATATGATTTGAGCACCCAGAATCGAGAAACCAAATGCCTTCTTTTTCAACTTTACTTTTTTTTGTGTACGCCATCAATAGCAGTTCTTTCTCCTTGTCAAGTTCAGCATAAATGACAACTTCTTTTTCTAAGCCTAGACATTCAAATTGGTAATGTCCTTGCTTTCCACATCGAAAACAGTTGACTTTTTCTAAGCTCAGACATTCAAATTGGTAATGTCCTTGCTTTCCACATGGAAAATATTTGATGGCCGACCGATTCACAAAAGATCTACCTCTAGTGTAACCTCTTCCTCTCTCCAGTGTCCCTCTGTCTCTTCCTTGTCTACACCTTGGTGCATTCTCTTGTAGACCTTGGTGCATTCTCCACCTGCTGAACCTGCTATTCACTCCTCTTATCAATCACCTTTTGTTCATGTACAAGCAAAGATGCCTGTAATTCATCGACTGTTAATTGGTTAATGTCCTTGGATTCTTCAATTGAGCATACTATGAAGTTGAATTTATCGGTGAGACTTCGAAGTATTTTCTCAACAATTTTGACCTAGCATATCTTCTCCGCAATTTCTCATGTCATTAGCAGTAGACATAACTCTTGAAAAATACTTAGAAATACCTTCTTCTGCTTTCATCTCTAAAGTTTCGAATGTTCTGTGAAGTCGTTGTAGCTGGGCTCGCTTCACTCTAGCATTTCCTTGATACTTGAGTTTCATTGAATTCCACAATTGCTTGGAAGTATCCTTTTGAATGATAGTTTTCAAAATACTCTTATCAATGGATTGAAAGAGATAATTCTTTGCTCTGAGATCTTTGAGCCTTGCTTAATTGATTTCCTTTTGCTGGGCTACGCTTAGTGCTTCATTTCTTTTTGGTTCCTCCAAACCAAATTGAATAGCACTCAAATATTCCTTGAGACGCAAGAGATTTCCCATGACCAAACTCCAATGCTCGTAGTCTCTATCGAATTTAGGAACACATGTTGTAGCAACGCTTCTTGAATCACTCGCCATTTGTTCAGTGTTTTTCCTCTCAAACACTCAATTTGTGTATTTCTTCTTCCAGGTCCAATTAGGCTCTAATACCAAAATGTTAGGAAGGGAGGGAGTAATCTCACTATTGGAAAATAAAATTGGCTATTATACACCATTACATAATCAAATCCGATATGACTAAATCTAATTCAAATAACTAAATCAAATCTAATCCAAATAATCAAATCTAATCCTAACAGTTTCGGCCTTTTCTTGGACATTTTCAAAATTTACTCTTAATACTTATTCTGTTTGAGTAAGATCTAATCTCTTAGGTTCGTGGTGATTAATGGAGCGGCTTTGATGAAGGAAGCAAGAGTTGAGGAGGCCAAGAAACGTCTACCCAATAGATTAACTTTTATTATTAAAAGCACCTAAAAAAAAACTAAAATAGTTGTCCGAAAAATTGAAGCTCCCCGATCAAATTCGTCCCTTGGAACGTATGGTATTAGCTTTAGGTGTGATAAGGCCTAGAACACCCCAAACGAAGTGGAAGAAGAAAAGTCTTTAGATAACCTCTGGTAGAGTGAACAATTTTGGATGAAACCAATTTTTCAACCTTCAGGTGTTGGGATTTATACTCTAAAATCTAATAATTAATTATTTAATTTTTAGTATTAAATTAGATTATTTATAATTTAATATTATCTATGGTATGAAAAATCGAACGTTATTAATCTAATCTTTAACGGTATATGATTAACAAATATGTTCAAGCTCGGTAACTTATTCTATTAACACTATCGATATAACCCACTTTGTAATTGTTACAATGAGTTTGTATAAGGTTGTACCACGAAATATTTATTCACTCATTGTAAATTTATTAATTGAGAAAATTAATATTTCATAAGATGATCATATGCGACTCAATCTTAATCATGAGTGAGTTATTAACTCATGCATGAGGGCTTGCCCTTTGATTTGCTTACCCGAACCTCTTTTTTAGTATATTCAATATGTCTACTATTTTTTAGACTTACAAAACAGGGAGATGCAAACATAATTTCAAAGATGGAATTCGCTCTTCATATAGGGTAAAGAGATCAGTAGTTTTATTAAGCATTGATTGTGAGATTTGAAAAATAGTATGCTACTCTCGACTTAGTCTATCGTTGGATCATATAGAATTTTTGGCCCAACTGTACTCATAAGCAACTCGAACACGATGAACTTGTCTGTAATAGTTATATCAGTAGACACAATTTATTCTATAATGCATAAGAGTTCAAATATAGATTTATAGTGAAATGACCTAATAAAAGTTAATTAATTAATTTTATAACTTCGAAATTTATAATTAGTATGTTCACAACATCTCATAACCAACTCATAGTAACGCTACAAAGATCAATTTATTTGAAAGAAAATTTTTTAAGTGATATATTTAATTTAAAGGATTCAAATTAAGATTTAATATATCTTATATAAAAATATCTTTACTATATGTTTTTTTTTTTATTGTTCACCTATTCTATCTAGACTAGGTAATAAATAAAACAGTTATTAGAACAAAATTATATCCTTGATATTGATTTAATTTTGAACGTCAATTTCTTTTTATTATTTAGAAGAAATAACAATATAGAAAATATACAGATAAATATTTGACTCTCGGCCTATTGTTCAAATAAATAATGATAAATCACATCAAGGATTGTTTATATCATTCTTGGTATCAGTCATTCGAACCATATTGTCTAGGGAGCTTGTCCTTTGAATGCCTTCCATTCCCCCACTTTTAATTGTGATCGGATTAGGACTTCGAGGTGGTTTGCAATTTTGATGAGTCAATTGACATTGAGAGCTGACGTCAACTATTGGGTCACTATAATCAAGAAATTTGGCAGGAGTTACATTCTCAAGCATGTTGATGATAACAAAAAGAATGCAAACAGTAACGAGCATGCTTCTCTTTGAGATGCCCATTATTAATAATACGTGTACACGATGTGATGAAAAGCTAAAACTAAGACCTCGTTGGTGACTATTGAAGGTAAAGCTTAGATAATGTGCACATTTATATTGGATGGACTCGTCTATTTTAAGTGTTTTGTTCTAAATATTGTTTGCATTCTTTGGTTCTGAATTCAGCTACGTGACAATTTTGTTTACTATCATTTTTCTTTTTTTCTTTCTTTCATCCTTTTTAAATTAAGTTTATAACTATAAAAAGCCCAAAATAAGTTGAAAATAATAGAATGAAAAAAAAAAAAGAGTAATTTTATAATTTTTAATAAAATTGTATGATTTTTAATTAAGGAGAAAAAATCTACACGTTCAAAATAAAGATTATAGAAAAAATAAATATTAAAATAAATTAAAAAAGAAATTTAGACGAGTTAACTCTGAAAATTAGGAAATTTAAAAGTAGTCGTGAAGACATAATCACGGAAGCCACCTAAGACTTATGAAGACTTAGATTGACCCGAGAGTGTTTGAAGTGGCGAAAATCGATGTTTTAGAAATTACGAATCTGACCCAAACTTTTATATTTTATGAAGATTCAAACAAAATTAACATAGGTGTTAATGGAGAAGTAAAGGGCTACCCAACCATGTCTGGAGAGGAGAAACTTGATCAAATGTGAGAACCAAGGTGCTACATTTTTTTTTTATTTTTTATTGTGTCAGCATACTAAGTAAAATTAGATTTTTGTTTATTATAAGACAAATATCAAGTTATTTCCTTATATTATCGTTTACCATATTTGCCGTTTTATTAAAGGTAAATATATTGTATTCATTTATTGTTCTTTCCATATTAGTTGTAATTTACCATATTTCTCTATTTTGTAAGTGATTATAAATAGATAACTTTTACCACCATTTAGGTGTGTGGTTTCAGCAAACATTTGCATGGTATTACAGCCCTTTCGATTTAATAACCCTGATTCTTTCTTCTCTATGACTTCCGAATCCTCTTATCATCTCCTTTCTTTCAACACTTTAATCCATATGATCACCATCAAACTTTCTTCCTCCAATTATCTTCTTTGGAAAAGCCAACTTCTCCCTCTCCTTAAGTGTCAAGACATGTTGGGCTATGTTGATGGCCACCACCTCGCTTTGAACTAGAAACCTCCTCAACACTCAACCCCAAATATTTGGCGTGGAGAGCAGCCGATCAATGATTTCTCTGTCTCCTGCTCTCCTCTCTCACCGAGGAAGTCATTGCTGTCGTCGTTGGTCTCTCTACTGCACGTTATGTTTGGCTTGCGTTGGAAACTATGTTCAGTCATCATTTGAAAACTTGTGAACTGAGACTCAAGGATGACTTGCAGGTGATGAAAAGTGGCACCAAACCTATTGTTGAGTATGCCCGTGCCTTCAAAAAAATTTGTGACCAACTTCATGCCATTGACAGACCCATCGAGGATATTGATAAAATGCATTGGTTCCTTCGTGGATTTGGCACTAATTTTTCAGCATTTTCTACTACTCAAATGGCTCTCACCCCTGTCCCTTGTTTTGTAGATTTAGTCTCTAAAGGTGAATGTTTTGAGTTGTTTCAACGCTCCCTTGAGTCCTCTAACTCCACTCCTACAACATTCACAGCCACTAATCATGGTCGCACCCATGGAAGTCACCTTGCTTCCTCTAGCAACTAGAGAGGTCGTTCTTATTTCCACAAAAACAACTCTTCCAATCGAGGACGAACCCACTCAGGTCAGGGTCGTCGACCACCTCACTGTCAAATATGCCGCAAAGAGGGTCATTATGCTGGCTGCTGCGACCAACAGTATGTTCGACCTGATTCTACTCATGCTCACCTTGCTGAAGGCTTCAACACGTCCTGTTCTATTGCTGGACCCAATGCTGCTGATTGATTTCTGGATACTGGGGCTTCCGCCTATATGACCGCTGACCCATCTATTTTGGATCAGTCTAAAATTACACGGGTAAGAACTCTATGATCGTAGGAAATAGTGTATCCCTAACCATTACCCACACCGGTACTCTTTCTCCTGTTATAAATATTCACTTATTTGATGTGTTGGTTGTCCCTCATCTCACTAAAAATCTTCGTTCAATCAGTAAATTAAGGTCTGATTTTTCTCTCTCCGTTACATTTACTAATAATCTTCTTACTATCCAGAATCGTCAAACTGGAAGGGTGGTGGCAACTGGTAAAAGAGATGGAGGGCTATATGTGTTGGAGCGCGACAACTCTACTTTTATTGCAGTCCTTAGAAACAAATCTTTACGTGTTTCATATGATTTATGGCATGCTCGTCTAGGTCATGTGAATCATTCTGTTATTTCTTTTTTAAATAGAAAAGGTCATCTTTCTCTTATGTTTTTATTGTCTTCTCCATCACTATGTAGTACTTGTCAGCTTGCGAAAAGTCCAGCAATGAACGTAGGTCGTCTCATGTGTTAGATCTTATTCATTGTGATCTTTGGGGTCCTTCCCCCGTCAAATCAAATTCGGGTTTTTTTTAGTAAGTTATTTTTATGGATGATTATTCTCGATTCACTTGGCTTTACCCATTAAAATTTAAATTTGATTTCTTTGATATTTTTCTTCAATTTCAAAATTTTGTGGAAAATCAATATTCTTCTCGTATCAAGGTATTTCAAAGCGATGGAGGTACCGAATTTACTAGCACTTGTTTTAAAACTCATTTACTTACTACTGTCATCCATCATCAACTCTCTTGTCTATATACACCTTTGCTCAAAATGGAACCTCTGGGCGTTTAATAAAAAGACGATGAGCCGGTGGAACCCAAGGGGCAAGCTCCAAGGGACTAAGATTAGAACCAGATGTCCTATAACCGAATTAGGAAACCGAGGGAACCTGTTAAATTAAGATGCAAAGAGAGCCTACAAGTAGGTGGCTTACTGAGTATAATTTTTATACTCATCCTTGCTATGTTTTCATTTTTTTCAGGAGCGCGAGGCGTCGGTCAAGGGCGGGCGTGATGGAGACGGGGATTGTCACAAAGGAACGGGTTGTCCTGGGGAGTCAGTCCAGTCTTTATTTTGTATTTGCATTCTTTTGAAATTTATTTTCAAACTATAATGTGTTCTGTTGTTTGTCGTTCAAAAACTTTATTGGAAATTAAGGATTTTCTTTATTTCATATTTAAATCACTTTGCATTTGTGTCTTGTCGTTAGTCACGGTCCGTAGTAAAATATTGGGTCGTGACACATGGTCTCGAGTTACAATGTCGTCGTCAGTCATACAGAAATGTGTTGTCTTAACTAGGAATATAGGTAGCTCGTAGCTTGAGTAATTTAAGAAATATTAAGTGACCCCACTATTGGGTGTTAAATGCAATAACATGCGAATGCAATGACGAGACCTATCATATCAGTCTCTTTTCCTACGGTACTATCCTAAGTCACCATACAGTTCGCACACCGCTGGGCCCCTTTTCTTCTCGGGCGAGCCTGCACTGGTAGCTCCTTATGCCAAACACCCATTATAATTAGTAACTGTCACGGTAGCATTATGTAAAACACAATGATACTTCACCTGCCTAGTGGTGTACGCATGTACCCTCGTGATGGAATAGGAGTATCCCCCAATGCATGAGCACACATAATGATGAGGTCTCAATACTTTTCCATTTTCATTATCATTTAATACAACCCCGCTAGCGTTGCGTACATATTATATCATTTTTCATATCATTTCACATATCGTTTATCATTCATATCATATCATTTCTCATTTTTCAGTTCTCATATATCATATGCAACTCTAATGAGGTTATATTTCATATCATTTATCGTGATTTCATATCATTCATATCATGCTGTAAACATACAATTTAAGAGACATAACATAACATTCCATGCTTTTAACATAACATCTCCTCTTATACATCTCATCTCATACCATAACATATCGCATTACAATATATCATATCATAAACATGTCAATTTATTACCATATCTCATACCATAACATATTTCATATCACTTTCATATCATATCACAATATATATATATATCTATTCATCATTCACATGTCGTATCATAATCATATCATATCGTAAACATTTCATGGTCATATCGTTCCCTAATTTAACATGGCCTTAACGGTCTTATACATATCACAATCATATCGTTACATGAACGTACCTTAGTCATATCGTTACAGGGACGTATCTTAACCCTATCGTTCTATCAATCTATTATAATCTTATCCTTTTCTACCCATAACCTAATCGTATTCTTTTATAAATCGATCGTGACCATATCGTTTTTATCGATCTCTCATATCCATAGCATTTCGATACGAATCCTAACCTTAATGTTCCATGAACATATCTTACTCATATTGTTACCTTACGTTTAGTGCATCACTCTCATATCATATCTCAAACATATCATTGAACACAACGTACCGTAAGTATTATCATATAATCCACATATCATAACATATACATAACATATCATAAGCATATCGATTCACAAACAATTCACACATATCAATATATATGACACGTGTAGAACCACGAGGCGTCAACATCAAATATAACTGTGTCTATAGTAACGTCACTTACTTAATTAACTTAGGCTGGTGTTAAGGATATTTAGTACAAAATTATAGTTTACCATATATATCATATTTGATATTTTATTATAAAGAAAATATCTAGATATTTGCCTTCTTACCCTAGGTATCTTTCCATTTATTATTATTTCCATATTCTTGTAATTTATTTGATTATAAATAGAGAACTTTTACACACCAAAGTGTGGTGAATTAAGAAAACATTCTCATGGTATCAAATCCATGTTTAACAACTTCGATCCTTTTTTTTCAATGGCTTCTGAATCCTCTGTTATTCTTCCCCACCATCCCTACTGGCTTTGACGCTGCAAGGGCCGTCTCAATGGTTGCCGCAAATGGAGCCGATTGATTACTCTTCGGCTCTACCTTTTGACCTCCAAATCATTCTTCGACATACTTTGTACATACAACCTCACCTTCTCCAACATACTCGATTTCCCGTTGGCCAACATTGTCTCTCTCATTTTCTTCCCAACCAACCCTTCATCCTTCACAGAAACCCTAACCTCAGAATCCTCATGAGTGTTCCCATCCAAAATATACAGAATCTCAAGAAACCTATCGACCTTCTGCAGAGATTTACCTTTGGAATCTGGGCGCCACACTGGCCTCTTCACCAACCAAGTCGTCGCCCCCCTTCTCACCAAAATTGGCTCATTCACCCAATGTGGCAACTCTTCCGGCTTCAACATTGTCTTTGTCTCTTGCTCTAGGTTTCCCCCTTCTACTTCTTAAGTTAGACATATTCTCGCCGGAGCCAAGGGCAGCATCGTCGCTGAGCGACAATCTCTCTTCATGTGTTAGACATACTCTCGCCGAAACCAAGGCAACATCGCCGTTGAGCAACGATCCCTCTACAGTTTTCAATGGCAAGAAAGTGTTTCTCTACGCCTCCTCCGAACCAGGTTGTTGACATCTTCATGAAAAGTGTTTCTCGACCTCTCTTTGAATTTTTCAGATCCAAGCTTCACGTTCCTTCAAATCCAACGCTTAGCTTGCGGGGGGTGTTAAGGATATTTAGTACCAAATTATAGTTTACCATATATATCATATTTGATATTTTATTATGAGACAAATATCTAGATATTTGCCTTCTTACCATATGTATCTTTACATTTATTGTTATTTCCATATTCTTGTAATTTATTTGATTATAAATAGAGAAATTTCACACACCATTTAGGTGTGTGGTGGATTAAGCAAACATTCTCATACTGTCCCCAATTTTCCCTGAATAAAAATTTGATTTTGTCATCTGCATCCAAGTCAGCCTATGTGAACCCATGACATCAATTTCAAGTTCCCTCCATATTTTATAATACTCGATCTTTCTTTAAATCTACTGCTATTTCCTCAAACAAATCTTCAATATTTTCTTTTTTAGTTATTGATCCATTTTCTATAATAATAATTAGAAATCTAAATAACTACAACAAAAATAAGATCTTACCTATAAATTTTTCTACCCTTACTTTAAATCTACTGCTATTTGGGGATGTGACAAATTTGTGGGGAGAGAGAGGCATGGGTTCTTGTATTATTATTATTTTTATTATTTTTTATTTTTTATTGTTTTTAAAACCATTTTTTTTAACTATTTTTATTTTTTTATTTTATTTATTATTATTATTATTATTATTTTGCTATTACATTAATCAAATGTGATTGACATATATGAATGTCATGTTCAGGTTGGTAACACTACTAATATAACCCACTTTGTAATTATTACAATGAATTTGTATAAGGTTCGACCACGAAATATTTAATCTCTCTTTATAAATTTATTAATTGAGAAGATTAATATTTCATAAGGTATCATATGCGACTCACTCTTAATCATAAGTGTGTTATGAACTCAGCGGCTTTCGAACGGTATTATCTAGGGAACTCGTCCTTTGAATGCCTTCTATTCCCCTATTTTTAGTGACATGTTTGATCGGATTAAGACTTCGAGGTGGTTTGCAAGCATGATGGGTCAATTGACATTGAGAGCTAACGTCATCTATTAGATCACTATAATCAGGAAATTTGAACGGAGTTACAATCTCAAGCATTTTAATGATAACAAAGAAAATGCAAACCGTAACAAGCATGCTTCTCTTTGAGACCCCCATTATTGATATACGTATAGACGATGTGATGAAAAGCGAAAACGCCTTTGATGGCTAATGAAGGTAAAGCCTAGATTATTTGCACATTTATATTGGATCAACTCTTCTCTATTAACTAGTTTCTTCCCAATATGGTTTGCAATCTTTGGTTGTGAATTCAACTAGATGAGAATTTTGTTTACTCTTATTTTTCCTTTTTTTTGGTTCTTTCATAAGTTTTTAAATTAGGTTTGTAACTACAATTCCTTCGAAGGCACATGAGGAACCAGCCTACATCTTTTCAATCGAAATCCCTACGCCCTGTTCACTAGGTTCTACCACTACAGGGCTCGGCAGAGAGTTCTAGAGTAGGGTCCTGCCCTTAAGATGAAGATCTGATTCGAGTTCCAAACCTCGGCCCTCCCTTCACCACCCCCATGGGGATGGTCTACAGGGTTCATAACTACTCCTCTTACTACAGGACGCTTACCTAGCCAAAATTTAGATCCGGAAATTTGATTCAATACATCTAGTAGACTCCACTCTACCCTAAGGATCGTTCATCTTTCTAACCGGGAATATCGTCAAAGGTGATTGACTCAACAAGGTGAGGAACCGCTGCACCACGGAAAAAGAAGAAAGTCCTTCAAAGTAGTTTGAAAATAAGAAAATGACAAAAAAAAAAAAAAAAAAAAAAAAATCTAATGACCTATGACTCCATCCAATGACTTAAATTGACTCGAGGGTGTTTAAGGGCTTGAAGCCTTAAAACGCGTAGAACCTTATTGCCGAGTGAGTTTTTGAAGATATGATATAGGAAAAATTAGATTTTTAATCTAAGCCTTAAAAGAAAAATTCGTTCACTAGGACCAACTCAATTTTTTTTAGGAACCTAAGAAACATTTTTAAAGAATGGTGTGGAAGGTTGATAAGCTCAGGTTAAAGAGAATTAGGAGCGACTTTGACATTTTCAAAATTTACCCTTAATTCTTAATCTCTTTGAATAAGACCAATTCTCTCAAGTTCGTGGTGATTAATGAAGCGGCTTTGATAAAGGAAGCAAGAGTTGAGGAGGTCAAGAAACGTACCCGATAAACGAAGAGGAAGAAGAAAAGAAAACCAAGAAAAGGAGGTTGGTGAGTAACCCTTCTTGGTCAATAGATAACTTCGTGTTGAGATTTATGCTATAAAATATATATGAATATCATCTTCAGGTTGAGTACTTTATTCTGATAATACTATTGATATAACCCACTTTGTAATTGTTACAATAAGCTTGCCCTTTGATTTGCATGAGTTGCATGAGTGAGAACCACTTTTGTATCTTATTGAATGTGTCTACTATTTTGGGAACTTGACCAAATAGGTAGACATGAAATTTGCTACTTCTCACATATGGTAAATAGATGATTAGTTTTATTAAGTATGGATTGCGGGACTTGAACAATAGGGTGCTACTCTCTTGCTGGCCGTGTAGAGATTTAGTCTATCGTTGGATCATAAACGAATTATTCACTAAAGGATTGGTGGTATTTAAAGTGAAAGATGTAATAATAGGGGTAAAACAGACTTTTGACCCAACTACAATCCTAAACCACTAGATAAACTTGTACGTAATAATTATATCAATAGACACAATTTTTCTATAATGCATCAGAGTTCAAATATAGATTTATGGTTTATAATCTGTATGGTCAAAAGGTATCATTTTTAGCTAACCGTAACACTAAAAAGATCAATTTTGTTGAAATTTTTTTTGAAGAAATATATTTTATATAAATAAAAAATATATTTAATTTGAAGTCTTCACGGTTAATATATGAGATATATTAAATATAAAAAAGAGAAGAAAAAAATACAGCAACAACTCTTTTCTTCGTAATATTGAGAACCGGATAAACATAACACTCCAATCGAATGAATGACTTGAACCTTTGCGGTCCACAGACAATTTTTGGACAATTTTGTCCTCTAAAAAGATGGTACAAAAAGATTTTATGTCTTTTATTTCCTCAATACACAGGTGGACAAATTAGTAATTGGACTGGAGAATCTTCTTCCCAATAAGGAAGCTTTGATTAAGCAAATGACTAGCAGCAACGAGTTTTCTCTTAAGTCAAAAGATGTGTTGTATGTCAAAGATCAAAGGACACAGAATTTTCATTCAAAGCCTTCATCAAGCAATGGAGATCAATCCAGAAGTGAGGAGTCGTGAAAGAAGCCATTTAAAGCTTGTTACAGGCCTGGAAAACCAGGCCATTTTAAACGAGATTGTCAGGTGAAAGTGATGTGTCATCGTTGCGGAAAGCCAGGCCATATTAAGCCAAATTGCCGAGTCAAAATGCAGGATTCAGAAGCAAATGTTGTACATGAAAGTAAAAATTCTTTAGATCCAATTTAGGAATTCTGCTTAACCACTGAGGTTCTTGATCATCCAACAAACGTGACTTCAGTCGTACATCTAGATGATGTCTCTACATATGATCAAAATCCTAATTTCACTACTTACGCTTTTGAATTTGATTCCCTTCAAATTTCGCCTCTGTACTGTCTTTTTTTCTCCGATGAAAATTCTGCCGCCCCTGGTGACCCTTCAATTTATTTCACGACCTTGGATTTGGGATTCGATGAAAATGAAGATTTCAAGCTAACCTTTGACGATCTTGATGGTCTTTTCCTTTTCTCTAAGGCTGACGGTTTCCTCATCTCCGAAGATTTGGATCAAACTACCAATTCGCTGGACTTGCAGGCTGACCGGAAAGCTTATGGGAGCGCTGCTGTTCGTGTTTGCAGCCTTGCATGCTCTCCAGGATCCGGGAGCTCTGTGGTTTCATGCAAGGAGTCCCTCAGTGAAGGTGAGTTCCTAAACTATCAATCTTCTGATTTAAGAACCGCAGATAGCGAGTGTTTTTCGACCCATTCTGGTGGATGGACTCAAAGAGTCCAAGGATTGTAAATTGTCCTTCCCAGAGCATGGTGGCGATGGTAGTGATCATGAATTCTCAAGCGAGTCAGCATCGTCTCATGGCTCGAGTTTTGAAAATTTCGATTCTAGCGTCTCTAAGGGAATGAATGCCCATCTTCTAATGTGGAGTATTATGATGTTGTTGTCGAACAGAAGATTAAATCAGAGGAAATAGGGAAATTTTGTATGACAAAGCGGAAGAAAGAACCGAATGAAGGTAACGCATATTTGAGATCTTCCAAATATCAAAGGTCATCTGTTCCTGCAGAAACTACCAATCCCCAATTGAGTTCGTGTGCTCTAAATGAGGATGAAAAGAAGAGCAAAAGGCCCAGAAAAATGGAGGAAGGAGAATTAGAACATGACCCTGAGGCTGAAACTACACTTGCATCTGAACCTAAACCGAATCTTGAACCCGAACCAGATCCGAAATCGAAAACGGGAAGTGAAGCTGAATCATTTCCTGAGAGTGAAGATAAATTGGTAGAAGAAAAGCATTTTGAGTCTGATAATGGTCAGAGGGAGGTTGAAAGTGAGAATCTAGACCAAGTTCAGAAAGGCAGTGTTGTAGTAGAGGCTGAGTTGTTGGATAAGAGCATGAATGTGGCTAAAGAGAGAGAAGCTTGCAGTGATGACGCTGGTTTATCAAAAAGTCAGGATGTATCGATTGATTTGGAGAATTGTACCAAGGATGAACGTGATGTTGTGGCAGACAAAGGCGACAAATTGGAAGACAGTTTGGTTGGTGAAAGAGAACAACGTAATGGGATGGATGACAAGAACTCGTTGAAATCTTCAGTTCAGTTGGATGACAAGTGCAAGAAAAGCAAGGGCATCGATCAAGAAGTGAAGACCAAGAATTTTGATGTATCACATAAAGATGTAGAAAAAGAAATGTCAGATGGAGAGACAACAAAAACTACCAAGGCATTGACTCAAAATTTTAGGGTGGCAGAAGCTTCAAAAAAATAAAAAGAAAAAGAACGAGTGGAAGGACTGCCCATGGATAGTGTGCTACTCTTTTACTCGCCTAAGAGGGACTTAGTTTATGTTGGATCATAAACAAATTATTCACTAAATGATGGGTGGTATTTAAAGTGAAAGATGTAATTATAGGGGTAATACAAACTTTTGGCCCAACTGTAATCATAAGCAACTCGAACACGATGAACTTGTCTGTAATGATTATATCAATAAATACAATTTATTCTATAATACATAAAAGTTCAAATATAGATTTATAGTGAAATGACATAAAAACTTCGAAGTTTATAATATGTATGTTCATAACCTCTCGTAAGTATCTCATAAGCTCGTAGAAACACTAAAAAGATGAATTCAGTTGAAAGAAAATTTTTGAAGTGATATATTTAATTTAAAGGATACAAATTAAGATTTAATATATCTCATATATTAAATATAAGAACATCTTTAATCTTTGTGATTTTTTTTTTTTTTTTTTTGTTCGTTTGTTCCTCCACCCATTCTATCTAAACTAGGTTTTAAATAAAATAGTTATCAGAACAAAATTATATTCTTGATATTGATTTAAGTTTGAACGTCAACTTTTTATTATTATTTAGAAGAAATAACAATATAGAAAATATACAGATAAATATTTGACTCTCGGCCTATTGTTCAAATAAATAATGATAAATCACATCAAGGATTGTCTATATCATTATTGGTGTCAGTCATTCGAACGGTATTGTCTAGGGAACTTGTCCTTTGAATGCCTTCCATTCCCCCACTTTTAATTTCGATCGGATTAGGATTTCGAGGTGGTTTGCAAGTTTGATGAGTCAATTGACATTGAGAGCTAACGTCAACTATTGGGTCACTATAATCAAGAAATTTGGCATGAGTTACAATCTTAAGCATGTTAATGATAACAAAAAGAATACAAACAGTAACGAGCATGCTTCTCTTTGAGACGCCCATTATTGACAATACGTATAGACGATGTGATGAAAAGCTAAAACTAAAGCGTCTTTGATAGCTATTGAAGGTAAAGCCGAGATAATGTGCACATTTATATTGGATCAACTCTTCTATATTAAGTGTTTTGTTCCAAATATTGTTTGCATTCTTGGGTAGAATTTTGTTTACTATTATTTTCCTTTTTTTTCTTTATGAGTCTAGCTACAAGTCAGCATATTTGAAAAAATAGTTGGAAAAGTTTTGCCTTTTATGTAAATTTGCTATAAAAATGTTTTTCTCTAAATGGTAGAGATCCAACCAACCATGTCACCATAGAAGCCACCTAAGACTTATAGGTATGCTATGGCGCCAATGACTTAGATTGATTCGAGGGTGTCTGAGGTGGCGAAAATTGATGTTCTAGAAATTACGAATCTGACCCAAACTTTTCAAATAAAGATATATGAAGATTCAAATAACGGGTGATGGGCTATCACTGTAACGACCCGGGAAAGAAAGAAAAAAAGTATATATATATATACATATAATAAGAATAAATAAAATAAAGTAAAAAAAACAAAAAAAAAAACTCAGTCGCCGAAAAACCCGCGAGTTTTCCGGCGACCGTCGAGTTTTGCGGAACCCACGGGAAACGAACGGCCACAGCACGCCCACCCTCAGCCCACGACACCCTGCAAGTTTCAGAACACCTGCAAAGGGAGAAAAGAGAGAAAATTTCGAGAGAGAGAGAGAGATTTCGGACAAACGTCGGCGAGTGTCCAGTTTCTCCGACGAGCCCTCAAACCACCCTCAAACCAACACCAAACGACCTGTTACCACCATAAGAGGGATCCCTAACGAAAGCACAATAACTCAAGGTGCGTTTTGTGTTATTTCGTAAGCGTCGTCGTCGGTAACCGAGGTCGAAAAAATTAGGTTTCTTAATCGATTCTTAGATCTATGGCTTTTAGGAGCTTTTAGGCCGCAAAACTCCCAGAAAAGAAAGAAGGACGACGAACAAAGAGGAAAGGAGAAGGAAGAGGACCGAAATCGGCAACGGAAATGCCGCGGGAAAGAGAGAGAAAGCTCGCCGGAAAATCGGCCAAAGTCGGGTAAGGAAGACGAGATCCACGGATCCGGGTCAACCCGAACCCAGAACCCAGGAGAGCCAGCCCGTTCCTCCCTTGGCCTCTGCCTTCGGCCCAGCCCAACTACAGCAGCCCAAACCTCAAACCGGCCCAGAAGCTACGGTTCAGTTCAACCAACCCAGACCAGACCCACTGTCCAATTGAGCCAGCCTGCAAACCAAACTCCTGCGGCCCAGCCCAGTAAGCCGAGGCCCAACGACTAGTCTTGGCCCAGTAGCCTTCCACAGCCCACGACCCGAACCACGACCCGAATCGGGCTGCGACCCGCGCTTCGACCCGACACTGCCGCCCGATGTGGCTTCCTCTGCTACTGCCACGTGTCACACAGCGGCGCAGGCAGTCCCTCGGCTCGGCTTGGCGCAAACGGCTCGGGCTCCCTCCGGCGACGCTCCGGCGGCTCCAGCGGCTGTTCGGCTCGGCTCACCTGTTTTCAGCCCGGTTTCCACTGTTCCGACCCTCCCGAATCTGTTTTCGACCCCGATTAAGGTATCCGAGGCCGTTTCAGAGCCGTATTTCACATTTATTAAATTATAGGTAAATTAGCTGTGAAGTACTAACGGAAAGTGGTGGACGGTGTGATAGGAAACAAACCCCGGGGACGTAGGGAGTAGCTCTCACGGAACGGAAGCTTACGTTTAGCGATTTAAGGAGTACTTCGGCCAAGGCCAACCAAGTAAGTGGCCTTACTATAGGACAGGCTAAATAATTGTATGATGCTTGATATTATGTGCCAGTATATACATATTTTGTTGAGTGACGCTTGATATGTTTGACGCACGTTGTGGCATTATGATGAGCATGATGATTGCATGATTTTTACCTTAATATGATGATGTTTTCCATATTGAGCATGCTAGATGATGATGAGTGCCAAATTGCATCATGTCGTTAGATCGACGTAGGACACAACCCTATGAGCATGAAAATGATAGTAATATAAATATCCACGAGTATGCGTTACCTAGAGTAACAAAGAGATGAGACTAGAGGGTTGTGTCAGAAGAGACATTACGATGGATTTAGAGGGACCTCATGCATTTTGTGTGTTCATAAGCATAGGGCTACTTCCCCTAGAGATGATGGTTGCGGACGCGCACCTTACGATGAGCGCGAATGCGCACAGGTGCGAAAGCACACAGATGAGGGTGTTCATGAGGCGCATGACACTATGGGGTTCCGCTGACCTCCGAACATCACTACAGATTAGCTTGACCAGAGGGTCCAGGGGGTGTGCGAGCTCCCTGGGGACTCACATTCGCACGTGTGAGTCGTGTGTAGGGAAGTACTACACATCCAATTTGTCCGAGACTGGAGGCCACCCCTAAGATGATTAGAGATAGGTCCCTACTCATGATTGCATGTGTTTGCATTAGCATGGCCCCTATAGTGGGGTCACTTGTGCCATATTGTTTTTTTTCAGGTAAAGGCAAGACGCCCATGTACGGTTGACGGTGGCATCGTGATCAGAGCCTGTGGCGCGTGCATAGGCTAGTTGCATATTTAATTCCTAGTCTTGGTTAAGATAGGGCGTTTGCATTTCATTCACTTAGATTAATTAATTTGTAATCGTTTTATTTTATCTTTTTGAACTCCGTCACGATGCTTGAAACACGTAAGTCCGGCAGTGTTTTCCAATGTTTTAGTGTATCCTAAAATTTTAAATTTTTTCGCTAATAAAAATGAGCATGCTTAGATTTTTATTCTGCATTAGAGATGAGCACGAGACGTTAGTGGCGACTCTAGATATGTGGAAATTTAGGTCGTTACAATCACCCATGTCTGAGGAGAGACTTAATCAAACATGAGAACCAAGTTGCTATTGTTTTTTTTTTTTTTAATCCAATTGAGGGACTATAGATCACCCCCTCCTTCAATTTTGTTTCTACAAATTTAGAGAAAAATTACCCACATTTTTGTTGAAGGGCTCTAGTCCTTAAAATAAGGGTAGAACTGTTTCTCCCGGTCCTTGTGATCTTTCTAGTTTTCTCTCTATTCCTTAATATTTGGTATCAGCCATGCCCTAAATATGCCCTAAACTAGCCAAGTCAAAACTAGAAGCAACAGTCTTAACCAAGTTAAAACTAGAAGCAATAGTCTTAAACTAGCCAATAAAACTAGCCGCAATAGTCTTAAACTAGCCAATAAAACTAGCCAAGTTAAAACTAGACGCAGTCGTCTTAACCAAGTTAAAACTAAAAGCAATAGTCTTAAACTAGCCAAGTTAAAACTAAAAGCAACAGTCTTAAACTAGAAGCAGCAGTCTTAAACTACTTAAGTTCCAGCCGTCTTAAACTACCCAAGTTAAAACTAGAAGCAACAGTCTTCTAAATATGTCATACTAAAAGTATGTAGATGGAGAGTTCATTTGTGCAGCCTGCAAGTCCGAAATTTGATAGGTACTATGATCATTGGTCTGAAATTTGAACTTTTTTAGATCAAAGGAGTACTAGCTTGAGAGAGACTTGGTCTATGGTTCACAAACAAATTATTCACTAGATGATGGGTGATATTTAAAGTGAAAATGTAATTATAGGGGTAATACAATCTTTTGACCAATCATAAGCAACTCGAAAAGGATGAACTTGTCTATAATGATTATATCAATAGACACAATTTAGTCTACATGCATAAGAGTTCAAATATAGATTTATAGTGAAATGACGGAATGAAAATTATGGTTAATTAAAAATTTTAATTAATTAATTTTATAATTTAAAAATTTATAATTTGGAGGTTCATAACATCTCATAACCTGTTCTATCTAGATTAGGTAATAAATAAAACAATTATCAGAACAAAATTATATTCTTGATATTGATTTAATTTTGAACGTCAATTTTTCATTATTATTTAGAAGAAATATAGAAAATATACAGATAAATATTTGACTCTCGACCTATTGTTCAAATAAATAATGATAAATCACATCAAGGATTGTCTATATCATTCTTGGTCTCAGTCATTCGAACAGTATTGTCCAGGAAACCTGTCTTTTGAATGCCTTCCATTCTCCCACTTTTAATTGTGATCGGATTAGGACTTCGAGGTGGTTTGCAATTTTGATGAGTCAATTGACATTGAGAGCTGACGTCAACTATTGGGTCACTATAATCAAGAAATTTGGCCGGAGTTACAATCTCAAGCATGTTAATGATAACAAAAAGAATACAAACAGTAACGAGCATGCTTCTCTTTGAGACGCCCATTATTGACAACATGTATAGACGATGTGATAAAAAGCTAAAACTAAAACGTCTTTGATAGCTATTGAAGGTAAAGCTTAGATAATGTGTACATTTATATTGGATCAACTCTTCTATATAAAGTGTTTTGTTACAAATATTGTTTGCATTGTTGGGTAGAATTTTGTTTACTATTATTTTCCTTTTTTTCTTTCTTTCATAAAATTTAAGCTACGTCTATAACAACAATTCAGTAAATTTCCTATTTTTAATAAAACTATATGATTTTTAATTAAATAGACCATGGAAAGAAACACGGTTCAAAATAAATAGAAGAATTATAAAATAAATTTGAAAGTCATAATATTTGAAGAAAAAAAATAGTGGTGAAGAGTTTGGAGTTTATGTAGATTTGTTCTCAATAATATTTTCTCCAACGCCGTCAGAAAAGCCACCTAATACCTATAAGTCTATAAGGTCATTCAACGACTTAGATTGGCCCAAAGGTGACTGAAACGGCGAAAATCGATATTAATCTGACCTGAACTTTTCAAATAAAGATTTATGAAGATTCAAACAAAATTGGGGCACGTGATTGTGGGGCTATCAATGACGAGGTATAGGGCTATCCAACCATGATACTTTTTAAGTGTGAGTATGAAGGAGTTTAGCCTTAAAATGCCTAGAAGACCAATGGAGTTTTTGAAGATATGCTATTAGAACAAACTCAATTTTATTTTTTGGAATCTAACCAACATTTTTTACGAATGATGTGAAGGTTGATAGGCTCGTGTTAAAGAGAATTTGGAGGATCAAGCTATCGGATAAATTTCGATAATTTCATTGAAATTTTCAAAATTTACTTCTAATATTTAATCTCTCTTAGTAAGATCAATTTTCTTAGCTCAGTGGTGCTTAAGGGAACAGCCCGAGTTGAGGAGACCAAAAAACATAGGTTGACTTTTATGTTGTCCCTTGTAAGTCAAAGGATGATTAGACATGTTTATTTCAATTCCTTCCAACAATTTGCTATAAATATTAAGGAAAATCAAATGGAGGCAAAAAATTAGCAAGGATGAAGGGTCGAAAGTTTTTTTTTCTTTTTTTTTCCTCGAATCAGCCTTGATTGTTCATGCGTGAATTCTTCATTGAATCTTTTGGAAATCTTAAGGCAAAATGAGTAGACCATAAATCATCCAAAATCATTAGCTACTCGAGAAAAATTGGAATTCCCATTCCAGGATAATTGCAATTCTACGTAGTTTAAATTACATGCTTAGAATCATTCAAACTTGACATGATCGATCTTGCTTGTGGAGTGATTCAAATCTCAATTAAGTGTTTTTGCCTTGAGATATTTGATCAACTAGGTAACTGAGAAAGTAATTGAGAGAACCAAAATCTGTGGTAGCAAACTCAGAATAAAGCTTGCGAATAAAGCTTGCGAATAAAGCTTGCGAGTAAAGCTGTCAATAAGAGATGAGTTGTTGCTGGTAACAATAATGTCATCAACGTAAAGAAGCAAATAGATAAGGTTAGATTGCTGATGAAAGACCAAAAGGGACGTGTCAGCGCTACTACAAGAAAAACCAAGTGTGAGAAGAAATGAGCTAAAACGCTGAAACCAGGCGTGAAGAGCTTGCTTTAAGCCATGGCTTTCTTTAATAAACAAACATGAGCGGGAAATCGAGGATCAATATACCCAGGAGGTTGTTCCATATGAACACGTTCAGTAAGAGTTTCATTGAGAAAAGCACTCTTGACATCAAGTTGTCGAAGAGGCCATTTATTTGTGATTGCAATAGAAAGCACAACACGAACAATGGTAGCTTTGACAACTGGACTGAAAGTGTCAGGGTAGTCAAGACCAGGAACCTGAGTATAACCTTTGACAACAAAACGAGCCTTGAAACGCTTGATAGATCCATCAGACAAATATTTAATACGAAACACCCATTTAGAGCCAACTATGTTGGTGTTGGCAGGGCGAGGAACCAAAGTCCAAGTATCATTTTGTTGTAAAGCTCGAATTTCTTCATCCATGGCAACAACCCAAGAAGGATTCTTAGCCGCAGATTTGAATCCTTTTGAATCAGTGGATGCAAGAAGAGAATAAAGAAGTCCAGATGAGCCAAAAATACCAAGATTTGCTGGATGACGAGTCTTGAATATACCAACTTTGGCTCGTGTGATCATAGGATGAGAGCCCAAAGAAGAGGAATCAACAGTAGGTTCAATAGAGGTCGGATCAGAAGTCGAGGGTGGCAAGCGGAACCTACACAAGAAGTATCAACCTACACAGACCCATCCACAAAGTCAGAACAAATATCACATGGGGATGAACTCGATCAAGGAATGTGCGATGATGAAGT
This sequence comes from Cucurbita argyrosperma subsp. sororia, assembly GCA_018691285.1. Lineage (NCBI taxonomy): Eukaryota > Viridiplantae > Streptophyta > Magnoliopsida > Cucurbitales > Cucurbitaceae > Cucurbita > Cucurbita argyrosperma. Next base: position 11,786,428 of record CM031890.1, on the reverse strand, counting down.
GGTAGGGGGATGAATCAATATGATAAAGATGTGGTTCTAAGAAATTTGAAATATGAAGAGAGGAAAGAGCTTGAGCCTGGGAGATAGGGATAGCAAGAAAGTGAGTTTCATCAAATTGAGCATGGCGGGTGATATAGTGGTGGCGGGATCAAGACAGCAGAACCCTTTATGAGCAGGAACTATAACCCAGAAAAAATACAAGGAATGCTGCGGGGAGAAAGCTTGTTAGGCATATAATCACGCAAGTAAGGATAAACACGACAACCAAAGGGATGAAAATTATCATAATGCGGAGAGTAGTCATAGAGGAGTTCAAAGGGTGACTTACCTCCAAGAAGTGGAATAGGCAACCGGTTGATAATATAAGCTGCAGTGCTGAAGGCGTCAGCCCAAAAACGAGGAGCAAGATGGGAGTGAAAGAGAAGGGTCAAGCCAGTCTCAATCACATGACAGTGTTTTCTCTCAGCACGACCATTTTGAGCAAGTGTATATGGACAAGAGAGTTGATGGTGGATGCCAGCAGTACGTAAATGAGTTTTGAAACAAGTGCTAGTAAATTTGGTACCTCCATCGCTTTGAAATACCTGAATACGAGAAGAATATTGATTTTCCACAAATTTTTGAAATTAAAGAAAAATATCAAGGAAATCAAATTTTGATTTTAAAGGGTTAACCCCAGTGAATCGAGAAAAATCATCAATAAAAATAACATAGTAAAAAAACTCGAATTTGATTTGACGGGGAAAAGACACCAAAGATCACAATGAATAAGATCTAACACATGAGACAACCTACGTTCATTGGGGGAATAAGGCAATCGATGACTTTTCGGAAGCTGACAAGAACTACATAGTGATGGAGAAGGCAATAAAAACGTAAGAGAAAGATGACCGTTTCTATTTAAAAAAGAAATAACAGAATGATTCACATGACCCAGACGAGCATGCCATAAATCATATGAAACATGTAAAGATTTGTTTCTAAGAACTGAAATAAATGAAGAGTTATCGCGCTCCAGCACATATAGCCCTCCATCTCTTTTACCGGTTGCCACCACCCTTCTAGTTTGACGATTCTGGATGGTAAGAAGATTATTAGTAAATGTAACAGAGAGAGGAAAATCAGACGTTAATTTATCGATTGAAAGAAGATATTTAGTGAGATGAGGGACAACCAACACATCTAATAAGTGAATATTTAGAATAAGAGAAAGAGCACCGATGTGGGTAATGGGTAGGGATGCACCGTTTTCTACGATCACAGAGTCCTTACCCGTGTAATTTTTAGACTGATCCAAAATAGATGGGTCGGCGGTCATATGGGCGGAAGCCCCAATATCCAGAAACCAATCAACAGTATCGGGTCCAGCAATAGAACAGGACGTGTTGAAGCATTCAGCAAGGTGAGCATGAGTAGAATCAGGTCGAACATACCTTTGGTTGCAGCGGTCAGCATAATGACCCTCTTTGCGGCATATTTGGCAGTGAGGTGGTCGACAACCCTGACCTGAGTGGGTTCATCCTCGATTGGAAGAGTTGTTTTTGTGGAAATAAGAACGACCTCGCTGGTTGCTATTGGAAGCAGGGTGACTTCCATGGGTGTGACCACGATTAGTGGCTGTGAGTGTTGTAAGAGTGGAGTCAGAGGACTCAAGGGAACGTTGAAACAACTCAAAACTTTCACCTTTAGAGACTAAATCTGCAAAACAGGGGATAGGGGTGAGAGCCATTTGAGCAGTAGAAAAAGCTGAAAAATCGGTGCCGAGTCCAAGAAGAAACCAATGCACTTTATCAATGTCCTCGACGAGTCTGCCAACGGCATGAAGTTGGTCACAAATTGTTTTGAATGCACGAGCATACTCAGCAATAGGTTTGGTGCCACGTTTTATCAGCTGCAAGTCATCCTTGAGTCTCAGTTCACGAATTTTCAAATGATGGCTGAACATAGTTTCCAACGCAAGCCAAACATCACGTGTAGTAGAGAGACCAACGACGACAGCAATGGCTTCCTCGATGAGAGAGGAAAGCAGAAGACAGAGAAATCATTGATCGGCTGCTCTCCACGCCAAATATTTGGGGTTGAGTGTTGAGGAGGTTTCTGGATCAAAGCGAGGTGGTGGCTATCAACATAGCCCAACATGTCTTGACTTTCAAGGAGAGGGAGAAGTTGGCTTTTCCAAAGAATTGGAGGAAGAAAGTTTGATGGTGATCATATGGATTAAGAGTGTTGAAAGGAAGAAGATGATGAGAGGATTCAGAAGTCATAGAGAAGAAAGGATCAGGGTTGTTAAACCGAAAGGGCTCTGATACTATGCAAATGTTTGCTGAAACCACCCACCTAAATGGTGGTAAAAGTTATCTATTTATAATCATTTACCGAATAGAGAAATATGGTAAATTACAAATAATATGGAAAGAACAATAAAAGAAAAGAATAATAAATTAATACAATATATTTACCTTTAATAAAACGGCAAAGAGGGTAAACGATAATATAAGGCAAATATCTAGATATTTGTCTTATAATAAAAATCCAATTTTACTTAGTATGCTTGACACACAAAAAAAAATAATAAATAATGTAGCACCTTGGTTCTCACATTTGATTAAGTCTCTCCTCAAATTGGAGACATGGTTGGGTAGCCCTTTACTTCTCTATTAATAGCCCCACAGACACCCATGCCAATTTTGTTTGAATCCTCATAAAATAAATTTGGGTCAGATTAGTAATTTCTAAAACATCGATTTTCACCGCTTCAAACACCCTCGGCTCAATCTAAGTCATTGGATGACCTCATGGCAGACCTATACGTCTTAGGTGGCTTCTCTGATTACGTCTTCAAGACTACTTTTAAATTTCCTAATTTTCAGAGTTAACTCATGTAAATTCCTTTTTCAATTTATTTTAATATTTATTTTTTCTATAATCTTTATTTTGAACGTGTAGATTTTTTCTCCATAATTAAAAATCATACAATTTTATTAAAAATTATAAAATTTACTTTTTTTTTTCATTCTATTATTTTCAACTTATTTTGGGCTTATTATAGTTATAAACTTAATTTAAAAAGTACGAAAGAAAGTAAAAAAAGAAAAAATGATAGTAAACAAAATTCTCACGTAGCTGAATTCAGAACCAAAGAATGCAAACAATATTTGGAACAAAACACTTAAAATAGAAGAGTCCATCCAATATAAATGTGCACATTATCTAAGCTTTACCTTCAATAGTCACCAACGACGTCTTAGTTTTAGCTTTTCATCACATCGTGTACACGTATTATCAATAATGGACGTCTCAAAGAGAAGCATGCTCGTTACTGTTTGCATTCTTTTTGTTATCATTAACATGTTTGAGATTGTAACTCCTGCCAAATTTCTTGATTACAGTGACCCAATAGTTGACGTCAGCTCTCAATGTCAATTGACTCATCAAAATTGCAAACCACCTCGAAGTCCTAATCCGATCACAATTAAAAGTGGGGGAATGGAAGGCATTCAAAGGACAAGTTCCCTAGACAATACCGTTCGAATGACTGACACCGAGAATGATATAAACAATCCTTGATGTGATTTATTATTATTTATTTGAACAATAGGCCGAGAGTCAAATATTTATCTGTATATTTTATATATTGTTATTTCTTCTAAATAATAACAAGAAATTGAGGTTCAAAATTAAATCAATATCAAGAATATAATTTTGTTCTAATAACTGTTTTATGGTAAAGATATTCCTATATTTAATACATGAGATATATTAAATCTTAATTTGAACCCTTTAAATTAAATATATCACTTTAAATTTTCTCTCTCAACTAAATTCATCTTTTTAATGTTACTATGGGCTAATTATGAGAGGTTATGAACTACTAATTATAAACTTCGAAGTTATAAAATTAATTAATTAATTAATTTTCATTCGGTCATTTCACTATAAATCTATATTTGAACTCTTATGCATTATAGAATAAATTGTGTCTATTGATATAATCATTACAGACAAGTTCTTTGCGTTCGAGTTGCTTATGATTACAGTTGGGCCAAAAGTCTGTATTACCCCTATAATTAGATCTTTCACTTTAAACCACTCATCATATAGTGAATAATTTATTTATAATTAAACGATAAACTAAGTCTCTCTCATTCCAGTGAGAGAGTAGCGCACTATTCTTCAATCTCTTTACCCTATATGAGAAGGAGTGAATTCCATCTCTGAAATTATGTTTGCATCTCCCTTTTTCTCGGTTTATGTTTAGTTTAATTATTTCTTTTAAGAAGATTTGATCAGTACAAAAAAAAAAGGAAGGACTTTAGTTCGAACCGATGCTATTGTTTGCTTGAGTTTGTTTATAAACAATGTGAGGGTAAAGGTGGTAAAGGTAGTTTGATGAGACTTTATTAGATAATTGCATTGGACAAGAGGGCAATAGATTATAGAAAAGAAAGAATGCAAAAAATTAGAAATAAAAAAAAGTACAAATGTAATGACTCCAAATTTTCTATTTAACTTAAGGTCGTTACTGTATACATGTCATAAACATGAATGCGGAAATACTTCATTTAAACTTTTATAAAACATAACCTTCAGCTTAAAACACAACCATGGACTTACGTGTTTTGAAAACACCTTTCAAACGATAAAATAAATAAACATTTAAATTAAAAACATCCTATTTTATTCTGACCTAAGATTAAGAAAACAAATGCGACTACCCTATGCATGTGTCATGGTCTCGAGTTGCGATGTCGTCGTCAATCGTACAGAAATGCCTTGCCTTAACCTGAAATAGAGATAGCACGTGGCTTGAGTATTTTAAGAAATAGTCAGTAAGTGACCCTACTGTTAGGGGTATCATAATCATATCATATTGTAAACACTTCGTGGTCTTATTGTACCCTAACTTATTATAGTCTTAACATTCTTATACCTATCACAGTCATGTGATTACATGAACGTATTTTAGTCATATCATTACAATAACATATCCTAACGCTATCGTTCTATCAATCTATCATAATCCTATCCCTTTGTACCCATAACCTAACCATATTTTTTTATCAATCTCTCGTATTCATAGCACTTCGATACATAACCTAACTTTAACGTTTCATGAACATATCTTACTTCTATCATTACATTACGTTTAGTGCATATTTCTCATATCATATCTCAAACATATCATTAAACACATCGTAGTGTAAGTATATCATACAATTCACATATTATAACATATACATATCATATCATAAGCATATCGATCCATAAACAATTCACACATATCAATATATATGACACGTGCAGAACCACGGGACACGTGTCAACATCAAATATAACCATGCCAATAGTAAAGTCACTTACTTGATTAGCTTATATTGTTATCATGAATTTATCCTTAATGAAAATTCGATCCTGTCCATTGAAATCCAAGTCAACCTATGTGAGACCATGACATCAATTTCAAGTTTGAACTTCTAAAAAGTTGTTTCTCTAATTTACATTGATCCATGTGTTATACTTCATATGAGAATGTTAGAGTCTTTATATGAGTTAAATCTTAAAATATACCTATGTTTGTTATAGTATTATGTTCATACAAACAATTTAATTATATTCACGATCTTCCTTTTTTTTTTCATCTCTTTGTTTCCTCATTCACATGTAGTTTGAGCTCATCTTTTTTTAATCAATTCTTTTTTTTTTCTCTCTGATAGTGGGTATGAGATTTCTTAAAACTCATATAAATTTCTTTTTATTTAATTTCTAATTCAAAACTAAAACCAAATTAGTGTCATTTAATAAAATATGAAATTTCTTTTTATTTAATCCCTAATTTCTTTTTATTTAATCCATAATTCAATACTAACTCAGCGGTAACCAAATTAGTGTCATTTAATAAAATAAAGAAAGAACTTAAAATAATCTCTTTAACATATAGATTTAAGTCGGGATGGAATATTATTTCGTGTGCTCCAACAACTTTAACAAAATAATCTTGTATTGCATTTTGAAGAAAAAGAGATGTTCCGTTGATATTGAAACACAGGTCTTGACTTAGATAAGTTAATAAGTTAGGCATCCAAAACCCTTGGAATCACTTCTTAGTCCCATTTCATCTTCGGAAGGAAGGAAGAAATAGTGAAACTGCAGGAGAACGCCATCCTACCCAACTCATTATTAGGATTTGTTTTTCAATAGAATATTATGTATTCGCAGGTTCCCTCGTTACCATCGCCTTTGGATTAATGGTTAGGTCTTTTTTCCCTAATAGCAGCAACAAAAAGAAAAGAAATTCTTTCTCCATCTGTAAAAGTTAGTCAGAGCTTTTTCACTAATAGCAGGAGCTTAGTAGTTCAGTATAGGTTACAGAGGGCAGAGTATAATGAGTGGGACGGATTGAACAAGGTAAACTCAATCACTTTCAAAACCTAACGAGTAAACTAAATCTGCTTACATTTTTTTTTTATTATTGAATAGACAAGAGTTATTTTAGGAAAAAAGGGGCTAAAGATTAGAAAATAAAGGTGGGAGGTAAGTTACACTTTTTAAATTTTTATTATTTTTTCCTTTTTTTTTTTTTTTTTTTTTTTTTACAATTTCCTCCCCGTTCCTTTGTCTCTTAGGTTTTTAAGAACAGTTGGAATTTTTTTTATTTTTTTTATTTTTTGGGTAAGAACTAGCTATTAATGTTGTTTTACTGTTAAATTTTGAAATTAAAAAAAAGATATATTTGGAATAAGGAAAATATACATAAATATTTGCCTCTCACCCTATTATTCAAAGAAATAACGATAAATAACAACATCAATGATTGTCTATATCATTCTTGGCATGAGTCATTCGAATGGTATTTTCTAGAGAACTCGTCCTTTGAATGTCTTCTATTTCCCGAATTTTACTGATACGTTTGATTGGATTAGGACTTCGAGGTGGTTTGCAATAATGATGAGTCAATTGACATTGAGAGCTAACGTCATCTATTGGATCACTATAATCAAGAAATTTGGACGGAGTTACAATCTCAAGCATGTTAATGATAACAAAAAGAATGCAAACAGTAACGAGCATGTTTCTCTTTGAGACGCCCATTATTGATAATACGCATACACTATGTGATGAAAAGCTAAAACTAAAACGCCTTTGATAGTTATTGAAGGTAAAGCTTAGATAATGTTTCTTTCTTTCATAAGCTTTAAATTAGGTTTATAACTACAATTAGTCCAAAATAGGTTGAAAACAAGAAAATGACATTAAAAATAAATTGGATTAAAATAACCATGGAAGTTGGGAAATTATTAAATAGCCTTAAAGACATAATGACAAAAATAAATCTGAAAGTCCCAATATTTGGGAAAAAAAAAATATAGCCTGAATAGTAGATTTGTAGAGATCCAAGGGTCGGTCGTTAGAAAAACCACGTACGATCCATAGGTCTACTATTAGGCCATCCAATGACTTCGATTGGCCTGAAGGTGCCTAAAGTGGCGAAAACGAAGTTTTAGAAATTACGAAGCTGACCTAAACTTTTCAAATAAAGATTAGATTTTCAATCTAAACCTTAAAAGAAAAATTTGTCCTACTATGATCCACTCAATTTTATTTTATGAACTTAAGGAATATTTTTGAAGGATGGCATGAAGGTTGATAAGCTCATGTTAAAGAGAATTTGGAGGATCAAGCTATCAGATAAGTTTCGGTCGTTTCTTTGAAACTTTTAAAATTTACTCTTAATACTTAATCTCTTTGAATAAGATCGCTTAGCTTCGCGATAATTAATAGAACAGTTTTGATGAAGGAAGCCAAAGTTGAAGAGGCCAAGAAACATCTATCAGATAGGTTAGACTTTTATGGTTGTCCCTTGTAACTTATGCTATTAGCTCTAGGGTAAGGAATCACGAGTAAGTCAAAGAATCGTGGGGTATATTGAAAGTTATTTTTTTCCTCGAATCAGCCTCTATCATTCATGTGTGGCTTCTTCTTCGTGGAATCGTTTGGAAATCTTAAGGCAAAATGAGTAGAGCATAAATCATCCAAAATCATTAGCTAATCATGAAAAATTGGAACTCCTGCTCCGAGATAATTGCAATTCTATGTAGTTTAGATTGTATGCTTAGAATAATTCAAACTTTACATGATCCATATTGCCTGAGGAGTGATTCAAATCTCAATCAAGTGGTCTTGCCTTGAGATATTTGATCAACAAGGTAACTCGAATCCTACTTCCCTTCAAGTGATTTCTTATCATTGAATGTCATTTACTGGGTCAATTTCATAACTCAGTTTTAGGTACTAATAAGTAATTTTCGAGTAAAACGTCCATTTTAGGTTCTTAATATGTGGTTCTTGGTCTAAACATTTCATATTCACTTAGATATGAGAAAAATCAACTTTTTAGGGCAATTCCAATCGATCCCTAAGTATATCCTAAGAAAAGATTGGGATGACTACATATTTGTTTAGGCACGCTCGGGTCTCACTTCAAGTTCTTTCCAAGGTCAATTTCTGTAACGATCTGAAATTTTCTATTTAATTTAAGGTCGTCACTGTATACATATCATGACCAATGAATACGGAAATACTTCATTTAAACTTTCATAAAACATCACATTTCTCTTAAAACACAGCCATGAACTTACATGTTTTAAAAATACATGTAAAAATTACACAACAAAAGACTAAACAAAATAAATAAACGTTTAAATTAAAAAAATCATATTCTAGCCTAAGTTTAAGAAAATAAATACGACTACCCTATGCACGTGTCATGGTCCAAAGTTGTGATGTCGTCGTCAGCCGTAAAAGAATGTCTTGCCTTAACCTGAAATTGCAGTAACACGTGGCTTGAGTATTTAAAGAAATACCGAGTAAGTGATCCCACTATTGGGGATTAAATGCAATGACGGGACCTATCTTAACAGTCTCTTTTCCTACAGTACTCTCCTAACGGGCAGCATGGATGTGTATCATATACTCTACACACAGCCTATACGTGCGAGTATGGACTCACTAGTCAGTTCGCACACTGTTAGGCCACTTTCCTTCTCAGGAGAGCATACTCTACGAGCTCCTTATGCCGAACATCCGTTAGAAGTAGTAGTTGTCACGGCAGCATTAGGTTAAACATAATGATCGTTTTCCTACCTAATCGTCGCAGCATTATGATAAACATAATGATTGTTTTCCTGCTTGGTCATCGCAGCATTATGATAATCATAATGATCGTTTTCCTGCCTCGTAACGTACACGTCCATATTATCTCGTAGGATAAGGGATATCCCCTAATGCATAAGCACACAATAATGGATGAGATCCCAACATTTTTTCATTTTCATTATCATTTAATACAACCCCGCTAGAGTTCCATACATATCATATCGTTTTTTGTATCATTTCACATATCGTTTACCATATCTTTCATGCATACTATTTGTTTAGCCACGCTCAGGGCTCAGTTCAAGTTCTTTCCAAGGTTAATTTTTGTAACAACCCGAAATTTTCTACTTAATTTAAGGTCATCACTATGTACATATCATGAACATTGAATGCGGAAATAGTTCATTTAAACTTTCATAAAACATCACCTTCATTTTAAAACACATCCATGGACTTGCATGTTTTGAAAACACCTTGAAAAAATGACACAACAAAAGACTAAATAAACGTTTAAATTAAAAATATCATATTCTAGCCTAAGTCTAAGAAAATAAATACGACTACCATATGCATGTGTCATGATCCCGAGTTGCGATGTCGTCGTGAGCCGTATACGAATGTCTTGCCTTAACCTGAAACAGAAGTAGCAAGTGACTTGACTATTTAAAGAAATACCAATAAGTGACTCTAGTACTGGGGTTAAATGCAAGAACATGTGAATGCAATGACGGACCTATCTTAACCGTCTATTTTCCTACCGTACTCTCCTAATAGGAAGCTTGGATGTATACCATATACTATACACACAACTGATATGTGCGAGTATGGACTCACCAGTATGTTCGCACACCGCTGGGCTCCTTTTCTTGTCGGAAGAGCATACTCTGGGAGCTCCTTATGTTGGACACCTGTTAGAAGTAGTAGCCATCTGACAGCATTAGGTTAAACATAATGATCGTTTTCCTGCCTGAATGTCGTAGCATTATGATAAACATAATGATCGTTTTCTTGCCTCGTAAGGCACGCGTCCGTACTATCGTGAAGGATAAGGGGTATCCCCCAATGCATGAGCACACATTAATGCATGAGATTTCAATTTTTTTTTTTTTATTTTCATTATCATTTAATACAACCCCGCTAGCGTTCCATACATATCATATCGTTGTTTATATCATTTCACATATCGTTTACCATATCTTTCATGCACACACTCGGATTTGATAAATTAGTATTTGCAATTTCTGAGGGTCATTCTAGCTCGTTTTGCATGTCAATCATATCATATCATTCAAATTACATAAATATATCATATCATAACATTCTGTGCGGCCAAACATAACAATTTTCATCATATACATATCATACCATAACATATCGCATCACAATATATCATATCGTAAACAAATCAATTTATCACATATCTCGTACCATAACACATTTCATATCATTTTCATATCATATCACAATATATATATATATATATATATATATCCGTCATACACATGTCGTATCATAATCATATCATATTGTAAACATTTTGTGGTCATATTGTTCCCTAACTTATCACAGTCATATCGTTACATGAACGACCATAGTCATATCATTACAAGAACATATCCTAACGCTATCGTTCTATCAATCTATCATAATCCTCTCTCTTTCTACCCATAACCTAACCATATTCTTTTATCAATCGATCGTGACCATATCGTTTTTATCAATCTCTCATATTCATCGCACTTCGATACTTAACCTAACTTTAACATTTAATGAACATATCTTACTCCTATCATTACATTACGTTTAGTGCATTCTTCTCGTATCTTATCTCAAGCATATCATTGAACACATCATACCGTAAGTATTATCATACAATTTACATATTATAACATATACATATCATATCATAAGCATATTGATCCATAAACAATTCACACATATCAATATATATGACAAGTGCAGAACCACGGGGCAAATTTCAACATCAAATATAATGATATGAACTCAACTACTGACCCTTTGCATGTACCCGAAGGACCAATTACAAGAAGCAAGGATAAGAAGATACAAGAGGTTTGCATGTACCCGAAGGACCAATTACAAGAAGCAAGGCTAAGAAGATACAAGAGGCCTACACATTGCATCTTCAAAGGCTAGCTAAGGTACAAGTTGAAACAAAGACTTTTGAGCCCAAAAATCTTTATAGTATTAGCATATCAAATCAAGAAAATAATGGAGTGACTCACATTGGAAAGTGATTAGAAGACTTTGCCTTTGGTAGTTGAACTACCAATTAAGACAATTTATGTTTGTCTTACTTTATTCCATTTGTATTTACAAGCTTTTATTGGTAGTTGTAATTTGTAGTTGGTAGATAACTTCATGATATTTCGGTTATCTTTTTAGCCTACTTAAGCTTGTAATATTCATGCTTGAGAATCATTGTTGAATACAAACAAAACCTTTGTGTTTTCTTGATACCTTTTTAGTGTTATTCTTTTTCAAACCTTGCTTTAGGTTTGATGTTTAAACCGATTCATTGACTTAGTTTTGATCAAGCAAATTCTGGAGTGAGTTGTCTTGGTATCTAAGAGTGACCATCATAGATTCCAAGTTCGATCTAAGAGTCATTCATCTTCTAACCAGCTCTTGGTTGGAATCAATTCGTTAAGTTAGCTTTCTTTCTGAACGTTTGCAAGGATTCTAGGACCTCTAGCTTTGCAAAATCCAAAATTGTTGGCGCTTATCATTTGGTATCAGAGCATTTGGTTGACGTTCTTCGGCCGCTCTAGAGGTGAAATATCTTTACTGTTATTTTTATTTTTTTTTCTATAAATTTTTTAGTCTCTCTCACATTATCAGAAGAGAAAATATATATATATATATATATATATATATATATATATATATATATATATAGTAGAAAAAAAAATCTGTAGTTAAAAAAAAAAAACGTATTTTGTTCTTGTCATTTATTTGAGTTTATTCAAAATTTTCAAGTTCTTGATCTGTGAGATACTAGTCTTAGCTTGTGAGAGTTGATCATTAAATTGGTTATAATCAAGCTTAAAGCAAGATTGCGCACAAAAAAAAAAAAAAAAAAAAAAAAAAAAAAAAAAAAAAAAAAAACACTAGTCTCCCTGAGTGAAATTTTTGTGAGAAGTGTGGAGAGAGGTCCCTGTTACTGATAACAAAATGTCACATAATGGAGAAGGAGTACCACCAGTATCATATCTTAATACAACCATTCTTCAAGCAATTCAAGGTATGACGGAAATGATGATGGAAGATAGATAAGAAAGAAGAGCACAACAACAAAGACAAGAACGAGCATTACAAGAAGATGAATGTATAGTTGTACAAGAAAGACTAGTTGAAGGAAGATGGAGAGGAAGAAATAACCATGCAAATATTATGCAACCTAGAAGGATGGAAAGAGTACATGAAGATAGAGATGGGGGAGTCAAACTCAAAATCCCACCTTTTTGTGGAACCGCAGATTCTGAGGCATACTTTGTTGGATTTCGATAATCGGCCAGGGAAATCCTTTCTTTTCGGTGAGAGGAAATTGTCGACAGGAGATTGTTGGAAGAAAGATAAAGTGCATAAAATAACAGAGAGAAGGACTGAAACCATGCAAATATTATGCAACCTAGAAGGATGGAAAGAGTACATGAAGATAGAGATGGGGGAGTCAAACTCAAAATCCCACCTTTTTGTGGAACAGCAGATTCTGAGGCATACTTTGTTGGATTTCGATAATCGGCCAGGGAAATCCTTTCTTTTCGGTGAGAGGAAATTGTCGACAGGAGGTTGTTGGAAGAAAGATAAAGTGCGTAAAATAACAGAGAGAAGGACTGAAAGTTTGACTGCTCTTCTTCAAAATTCTTCTTCAAAATCAGGTTGTATAATCTTCTTAACAGATTTCCTATTTAAATGGGCGGAGTGTTGGCCAACTGAATCTGAATCTAAAAATGGTCAAACGGAGAATTAAATGTAAACGTGTGAATCTAAATAAGGAAAAACAAATCTTCTTAACAGATTTCCTATTTAAATGGGCGGAGTGTTGGCCAACTGAATCTGAATCTCCAACTGAATCTGAATCTAAAAATGGTCAAACGGAGAATTAAATCTTAACAGATTTCCTATTTAAATGGGCGGAGTGTTGGCCAACTGAATCTGAATCTAAAAATGGTCAAACGGAGAATTAAATGTAAACGTGTGAATCTAAATAAGGAAAAACAATTGTTTTATCTAACAATCTCCTCCTAAAACCTGTGTTATATCTGCCTTCTTTCGTTTCGTTTGAACTCCGTTTTGAGCCCTATGGCTCGGTGTCCCTGGCGGCATGTCTTCCAGACTCCACGTCTTGTTCGGCCATCTATCTGCCTTCTTTCGTTTCGTTTGAACTCCGTTTTGAGCCCTATGGCTCGGTGTCCCTGGCGGCATGTCTTCCAGACTCCACGTCTTGTTCGGCCGCCTCTTCTTCAAGTTGGCGCGCCCTTGCCGATGAATAGGATGGTGTCGTGCCCTTCGATCTCGACGACGGAGCCATCGCCGAATTTTACCGCCCCGCGAATCCCCGAGTTAAGCTCGAAGAACACAGACTTGGCCCCGGTCATATGGTTTGTTGCCCCCGTGTCGAGGACCCATCGTCGGTGCTCTTGCTGCTCGCCTCTTTCACCGCCCGTGATTCGCATTGAAAAATCATCGACGAATTCGCCGTCCTTAAAGCGGATCTCCGAGAGCTCCTTCCGCAACTGCTCAATGTTGGATTCTCGCACTCGCTGTAACACAGACCCGGCGAGATATAATTCCTTCCCAGGCCGATTGCGCGGTGCGCTTGGTGGAGAGAGATGCCTCGAAGAGGTGATGGAGATGTCGGCACTTGGCGGCGGCATGGAGGAGTGAGCGCGAGCCTGCTCGGGATGGAGGACCCCACGATGTGCTTAATTTCGCACTTTGCATCTTCTTCTACTCGAACCTGAGACCTGTGTGTTGTTAGGTCGACACTTTAACCACTTGAGCTATTCAACTTGATTATTGATAGAATGGCTCCTCCGCAATGATATCCACCGATGGCTTCAACCTGGCTCTGATACCACTTGTTGGATTTCGATAATCGGCCAGGGAAATCCTTTCTTTTCGGTGAGAGGAAATTGTTGACAGGAGGTTGTTGGAAGAAAGATAAAGTGCGTAAAATAACAGAGAGAAGGACTGAAAATTTGACTGCTCTTCAAAATCAGGTTGTATAATCTTCTGAACAGATTTCCTATTTAAATATAACCTATCCTAAAAATGGGCGGAGAGTGGCCAACTGAATCTGTGCCACTTCCTAGAAAATTGCCGTCTAAGAATTCGCTAATACATTCGACGTGTTTGTCAAATGGTCAAACGGAGAATTAAATGTAAACGTGTGAATCTAAATAAGGAAAAACAAAGGTTTTATCTAACATACTTGCAATGGGAAAGAAAAATAGAGCATGTGTTTGATTGCAACACCTATAATGAAAATAAGAAGATGAGACTTGCTATTGCCGAATTTACCAGTCATGCCAGTGATTGGTACCAACATCTCAAATCCGAGAGAAGAAGAAAAGAGGAGGATCCAATAGAGACTTGGGAATAACTTAAAGAAGCCATGAGAAAAAGGTATGTTCCAAAACATTATGAAAGAAAGTTGAAACTAAATTGCAAGGTTTGAGGCAAGGAACAAAAAGTGTTGCTGAATATTATCAAGAGATGGGGACTATGATAGAAAGAGTAAACATTAGAGAAGAAGAAGAAGATACCATGTCTATATTCCTTGGAGGTTTGAATCAAGAAATTGCTCATCTTGTTGACAGAAATCCACCACCATATTTGGAAGACATGTATCATTATGCAATTAAAATTGAAGACCAATTGAAGGAAGAAAAAGAGCATTCAAAAAGGTCCACATCAGGAACTAACACCTTTTCAAATTCTAAAACTTGGAACAAGGATAGTTTCGTGAATAGAAATGAATCAATGACACCAAAAGAAAAGTTTGTGGTTACTAAAAGAGTAGAGACTGAGAGTTCCAATGGTAAAAAGAACGAAGCTTCAAAGACGGTAAAGGAGAAGTTAGTTCTATTCAGTGTTGGAAGTGCAAAGGGTTTGGACACTTGAGCAAAGAGTGTGTTAATAAAAGAGTTATGGTGATAAGGAATGGTATACTTGATTCGGATGATGAATGTGAGGAAAATGATTCACAGCTTGTGGAAGAAATCGCAGCATATGATGATGAGTATGTTGAAGAAGGTAATTTCATATCTTTGATCACAAGGAGGGTACTCAATGTTCAAAGGAAGGAAAAGAAATTTGAAGATTAAAGGGAAAACTTGTTCCACACAAGATGTTTGATCAAAGGAAACCCATGCAGTTTGGTGCTTGATAGTGGAAGTTGCACAAATGTGGTAAGCAGTTTCTTGGTAAAAAGACTACAACTTTCTGTCCATCCCCATCCAAAACCATACAAACTTCAATGGTTGACAAACAAAGAAGAAATAAAGATGAAGTCCTTTGTGATGTCGTACCAATGCATGCAGGAGACATCTTGTTCAGCCGACCTTGGCAATGTGATAGAAAGGTAACATTTGATGGTTTGATGAAAAAATATACTTTTACTTTGTATGGGAAGAAATTTACTTTACTTCAATTGTCTCCATATGAAGTACATTGTAACCAATTGAAATTAGAGAGAAAAGAAAAGAATATGAAGAACAAAGGTGTAGAGAAGAAGCTAAGGTAAAAGAGAGATAAGAGTGAAAAAAAAAAAAAAAGAGAGAGAGAGAGAGAGAGAAATGTGAGTTCGGTAACAAGAGAGGAAGAAATGAGGAATACATTAGCTCAAGAACTAAAATTTATACTTGTGCAAGGGAATGTATTTAGCAATAGAACCAAAAACTGATGAAGATTTGCCAAGTGCTTGTAAGTCTCTTTTGCAGGAATTTGAAGACATGTTTCCACATGAAGATGCATGTACGGGGTTACCCCTCTAAGAGGGATTGAACACCAAATTGACTTCGTGCTTGGGGCAACTCTTCCAAATATGGCTGCCTATAAGACCAATCCCACCGAGACTAAGGAGATTCAGAGACAAGTGGAAGAACTCATGGATAAAGGATATGTTAGAGAAAGCATGAGTCCTTGTTCGATTCCTATGATTTTGGTACCCAAGAAAGATGGCACGTGGAGGATATGTGTTGATTGTCGAGCCATCAACAAGATAACGGTAAAGTATCGACACCCTATTCCTAGATTAAATGACATGTTAGATGAATTATATGATGCTAATCTGTTTTCAAAAATAGATCTTAAAAGTGGTTATCATCAAATTCGAATGAATGTGGGAGATGAGTGGAAAACGGCTTTCAAAACAAAGTTTGAGCTTTATGAGTGGCTCGTTATGCTGTTTGGTCTTACAAATGCACCAACTACTTTTAGGAGGCTAATGAATCATGTTTTGAGAGACTATATTGAAAAATTTGTTGTTGTATAGTTTGATGATATCCTTGTTTACTCAAAAAGCTTGAATGATTATATTTTGCACGTTAAGAAAATTTTGTTTAAACTTAGAGAAGAGAAGCTTTATGTCAACTTTAAAAAGCACAGTTTTTGTCTAGACCAAGTCAACTTCCTAGGGGTTCTTAGTTGGAAAGAATGGAGTACAAGTTGATGAAGAAAAGGTAAAGGCTATTAGAGAATGGCCAACACCCACAAATGCAACGAAGTCAGATCTTTTCATGGTTTGGCTAGTTTCTATAGGAGATTCATTAAGGATTTCAATAGCATAGCATCACCATTGAATGAACTTGTTAAAAAGCATGTGAAATTTGAACGGAAGGAAAAACAAGAGAATGCATTCAATGAACTAAAAGATAAATTAACCAATGCACCTTGTCTTGCTCTACTAACTTGGATAAATCTTTTGAAATTAAATGTGATGCAAGTGGGATAGGCATAAGAGCTAATGCAGGAAAAAAGGTCAATCATGTTCTTTAGTGAAAAGCTTAATGGAGCACAACTCAACTATCCGACTTATGACAAAGAGTTATATGCACTTGTGAGGCCTTTGCAAGTTTGGCCACATTATTTGTGGCCAAAAGAGTTTGTTATTCATACGGATCATAAAAGTTTGAAGCACCTCAAAAGCCAAACAAAGCTAAATAGGAGACACGTTAAATGGGTGGAATTCATTGAGACATTTCCTTATGTAATCCATTACAAAAAGGGGGAAGGATAATGTGGTCGCAGATGCATTATCAACAAGGTATACTTTATTTTCTTCCCTTACCGCAGAAATTCTTGGTTTTAAACCCATGATTGCATTGTACAAAATTGAAAAATCTGAGTTTTATGATGTGTATATGCAATGTTTAGAAGGGAAACATGTGCAAGATCATATTGTGTTCGATGATATGCCTTTTAGGAAGGGTAAACTTTGTATCTCTAAGTGTTCTATTTGAGAGTTACTTGTGGAGGAGGCTCACGGGGGACGACTTATGGGACATTTTGGAGAATTTAAAACATACAGCATGTTGTGTGAACATTTTTATTGGTTGAAAATGAGGAAAGATGTGAACAAAGTGTTGGTGTTAATATAACACATGCGGAAGCAATTTGGATCTTAGGCACTTTTAGAACATCAATTATTGTAAATTACTAGCATGTTCATAAGTATTAAAACTTAATGAGTTTAAATACTAACCTTTTGTAGTTCAAACTCCTTTTGCCTCACGAACCGGTTTCGAACCACCACTAGTGTCTTCTCCACTATCCTCCGGCCTTAGAACGGGATTGTGGAATCCGGTGAGTGACTAAACTTGGGAGGGATTTTGTATATGTGAAAGAGAGTGTTTGTGAGAAGTTTTTCTCAAGGTTTTTCATCAATATGAAGAATCCCCTCCAAGTATCATGATCACTCTATTTAAAGAGTCAAGTTTGCATATTCATGCAAACTTGAGATCACCAAATTTTGACACTTAAAATTCCACTCAAATGTTTGGGACTATGTGGCAAGCATGCATGTTTGAGTTAACCAAATTTTGACACCTCAAAATTCCACTAACATGGATTTTTCCATTAGATGAAAGTCAACATTTTGACTTTCTTCATTTTAATTCAACAATTAATTTGAATAATGAATTTAATTAATTTGAATAATGAATTTCAAATTAAAGTAACATTAAATGATTAATTAAACTATTTAATTAATATTTAATATTAATTCAAATGCCAATCCCAATCAATTCCGACACATAATTGATTAAGATATTTAAATCTTATTTAAATATCTCAGATTCTCTCTTTTCGTTTAATTCGTAAATAAAACAAAATTGCGGTTAAATATATCGTATATATGTAACGCATATTCCCTAATTTGAATTCGAACACTTCGAACTCACTCGTCACATTGTTCTATGGTCTAGTCCGATATGAGCTAGCAGAGGGACCTAATGGACCTATAGATCATGGGCTCCAACGATCCAAGATTAACCGATTAAACTCATTAACCTGGTTAACCAACATTTGTTAACTACTAGGACACTCCACTATAGCCCAGTAGTTGCACTCCCCTCACTATAGATATATTTTTGTCCATCTGATATAACCATGATTAGTAAGTCGATCCTTCACAGGTTGTTCGTAACTTGAGCTGGGTCAATTTACCGTTTTACCCCTGAAGTTACTTCTTGTTCCTTATGTCTCACTGATCCTCTAATGAACAATTGGTTTGTGGTCCAACCAGTAAACCGAATCCCTCTCAGGCCAATGAGAGGGTGGGGCCCCTTGTTCAAGACCTGGAGTCAGTGCTTAAGGGAACTACCTTTCTTCTATCCCTAAAAGTGGGTAGGAGTGAATTCCGTCTTGCACCCCACGTCTCTAGCCATTCACCCAGTCTTACCCCTGAAATGGGAGGCCTGTTGAGTCGGCGAACTAGAGCCACTCTCACCCATGCAAATCTAAGGATAATTCCGAATAAACAGGAGTTCATGGTTAGCTCAGGATTAAAACCGAGTTACCTAGGTTATCGAATGAAAAGAAAATCAGTCTCAACAGTAAACGACTTTATAAAGTGAAAGTGGTTTTCTTCATGGTCCGATCTTATGCAATACTCATTGCATAGGACGCCCCCACTCACATGTTTCCACATGCACAATTTAGTGATCACATTGTTTATATCATATACAAAAGTGGGCCGCATCCATAGTGTCCCCAGAATAAGGTACTCAGCCTTATCCTTATACTATAGATCATTTTGACTATATACTTGAACTTGATCCACTCTTATGTCTCTACATATAGTTCAAGTAATCATACTATAGCCAGAGTGTTCTTAGTTTATTGGATTTAGATTAATGATCGTAAAGTTCACTTTATTCAATAACAATTTTTACTGAATAAACATCAATAATAACTTTATTGATAATAGAATATATCTTTATTTACAAACTATGAGTTTTAAGACATAAAACCCAACACAAAGTATGCAAGCAATGTTTTAAATGTAAGGAGGCTAAGTCTAAGACACAACCGCATGGTCTTTACACGCCTTTAATGTTCCTAGTAAGCCATGGATTGACATTAGCATAGATTTCGTTCTAGGATTACCGAAGACTAGAAGCAATTTTGTGATAGTTGATAGACTTCGTAAGATGACAAATTTCATTCCATGTAACAAAACAGATGATGCTACCAACATAGCTAATCTCTTCTTTAGGGAAGTGGTTAGATTGCATGGTATTCCCAAAACTATTATTAGTGATAGGGATGTAAAATTTTTAAGCCATTTTTGGAAAGTTTTGCGGGGAAAGTTGGGAACTAAGCTCCTATTTTCTACAACTCGTCACCCCCAAACCGATGGACAAACTGAGGTCGTTAATAGAACATTAGGAGCCTTACTTAGGTCACTAATTTCCAAAAATCTTAAGTCTCGGGAAGAGACTCTACCTTTTGTGGAATTTGCATACAATAGAGCGATACATAGCACCACTCATTGTTCACCTTTTGAGGTTGTGTATGGATTTAATCCTTTTAACTCCTCTAGATTTATCACCTTTGCTACCTAATATGTTTGCTAATGATGCAACTTCTTCAAGAGCCGAATACATAAAAAAAAATTCACAAAGAGATAAAAGACAAAAATCAAAGCTAGTCACGTGCAAGAACGAATGAAGAAATAAATTGAATTTTAAACAAGGTGATTGGGTTAGGGTTCATCTACGATAGGAAAGGTTTCCGAATCAGAGAAAGTCTAAACTTCAACCAAGAGGAGATGATCCTTTTCAAGTACTAGAGCGGATCAATGACAATGCATACAAGCTAGATCCCAAAGGTGAGTACAATGTAGGTTCTACTTTTAATGTGACTGATTTGGCTCCATTTGATGTAGGGAATGAAGACCTTGATCTGAGGACAAATCCTTCTAAAGATAGGTAGGATGATATGAATTCAACTACCGACCCTTTGCATGTACCCGAAGGACCGATTACGAGAAGCAAGGCTAAGAAGATACAAGAGGCCTACACATTGCTTCTTCAAAGGCTAGCTAGTGTACAAGTTGAAACAAAGACTTTTGAGCCCAAAAATCTTTATAGGATTAGCATATCAAATCAAGAAAACAATCGAGTGGCTGACATTGGAAAGTGATTAGAAGACTTTGCCTTTGGTAGTTAAACTACCCATTAAGACCATTTATGTTTGCCTTATTTTCTTCAATTCATTATATTCGGGTTATCTTTTTAGCCTATTTAGAGGCATTTAATATTCATGCTCGAGAATTATTGTTGAATACAAACAAAACCTGTGTGTTTTCTTGATACCTTTTCAGTGTTATTCTTTTTCAAACCTTGCTTTAGGTTTGATGTTTAAACCGATTCATTCAATTAGTTTTGATCAAGCTAATTCTGGAGTGAGTCGTCTTGAAATTAAGAGTGACCATCATATATTCCAAGTTCGATCTAAGAGTCATTCATCTTCTAATCAGCTCTTGGTTGGAATCAATTCGTTAAGTTAGCTTTCTTTGTGAACGTTTACAAGGATTTTAGAATAACCTCTAGCTTTGCAAAATTCAGCATTGCTGGCGCTTATCATATAATCATGCCGATAGTAAGGTCACTTACCTTATTAGCTTACGTTGTTGTCAAAAATTTATTCTTAATGAAAGTTCGATCTTTCCCATTAAAATCAAACTCAATCTATGTGACCTCATGACATTAGTTTCAAGTTTCAACTCCTACGAAATTATTTCTCTAATTTTCTTTTCTCTTATTGTGTTTCCCTTTTTTCTTCTTTTTATTTATTTTTTTTTTTTATCACTTTGTTTCCTCATTCACAATTAATTTTAGCTAATTTTTTTAATCAATATTTTTTAAAATTCATACATAATTCTTTTTATTCAATCCCTAATTCAAAACTAACTAATTATAACTAAATTAATGTCATTTAATAAAATAAAATAAAGATGGGTACGGCCTTCTAAACTAAATCTGCTTAAACTTTTTTTTATTTATTTAAATTACTTTTTTTTTTTTGTTTAAATTAAAACTATTTTTAAAATAAATATACCAAAAATTAATTCTAATTCCACAAGCCCTTCCGACTATCAAGTTTTATTTAAATGTCAAAATTTCTTTATTTTAATAAATAAATATTTTCGGATATAAACATATATTCAGCCAGGTCCCGTAGCTCAGTTGGTTAGAGCGTTGGTCTTATGAGCCGAAGGTCGCGGGTTCGAGCCCCGCCGGGACCATATTGCTTGTATTTTTTTTTTCCTAGTACTCACATTCTCTGAAAATACCCACATATTTTCTTCATGTGTCAAACTCAAATTTCATAGTAAGATTTCTACCCATATATTAATTAAATTCATGGATTTGACAACGACATAAATAATAAGGATTTCAATTCATTAATAGTTATTTATAATAATTATTGAAAAAATATTCATAGACATTCAACATTTTATCGATATCTGGGTGAAATGAATACCTTAATCTAAAAACGTTACAGGGTGTTATCGATATCTGGGTGAAATGAATACCTTAATCTAAAAATGTTATAGAGTGTTGGTCAATATGTAAAAAATTGTTCACTACAAGTATTATATTGTATAAAGGTGACCAACATAAATAAAAAATAAAGACACTGAAAATATACAGGGGATATAACTGAATTAAAGAAGAACAAGAAGAGTTGCGCAGCTAATCCAAGATTAATATAACTGAATTAAAGAAGAACAAGAAGAGTTGCGCAGCTAATCCAAGATTAAAGTAGGCTCAAATGGACAGTATCATACATGGTATCAGAGTCATACTTTAAACTTAATTGTGCCAATAAATTGGTAAATTCTCAAATGTCTCTGAAAGAAAAGGCATCGAGCCTCCTCAAAGACATGGTAAAAAGTGATTAAGACTACAAAAGAAAAAGGAGTCAAACCTCGATTAAGAGGAGGCATACTTTGTTCGAAGAGAGGTATTGGATGATGAAAGTCCCACATCAGCTAATTTAGGGATGATCATAGGTTTATAATCAAATAATACTCTCTCCATTGGTACGAGACATTTTGGAGAAACCCAAAGTAAAGCCATGAAAACTTATGCTCAAAGTGGATAATATCATACCATTATGGAGAGTCGTGTTCATCTGACAAATAACAATACATTTTGAAGGCTATGTCCCCATTGTATTGTATTGACCAACACATTGAACAAAAAAGAAGCCAATTACAAATGCAAACTGAGTCAAAATGAGTACACATCCAATCCCAACTCTGCTATCATCTTCATATGGCAAAGCACAATGTTCCCAAGGACTACAAAAACAACTCTCTTTCCCTTCCCCTTCCCCTTCCCCTTCCCCTTCCCCTTCCCCGCTGCACACGATACCGAGATATGAAGGACATTTACTGCATCTTTCGACTCGGTCATCAGCTACAAAAGCATTGTGGGACTATGCAGCAGACATTATGCATTCGATTGCTTGTTTGCAGATACCAGTCATTGTGGCCTCCGGGCCGAACACCTGTGGGGAGAGGGCGGTAAGTTCAAAACAAAATGTATAGAGCATATCAATGCCGAGTCTAAGGAGCTGTAACAAAGTTTTACAATGAGTATCTGCTATTGGAACACAGACAGCTAACCTCCCACCCATTTTCAGTCTACAGTAATGGCGAAGAATGGGGACTTGTTCATCCATCCTACAATCTAAATGAAGCGTTTCATAACAATTCCTTCCCTCCAGGGTCGTCTTAATTGATATCGATTCATTCCAATACACCACTTCGAATTATGTGACGATTCAATGATTAAGCCAAGAAGTTCTACTTGGTAGAGAAGGATTAAAAATATGAAGGTACCATACCTCGAGGGGAACTCCGAGCTCTTCTCCTAGAGAGCGCATTTTTGCGAGACCAGTTTGATAATTGGGACCGCCTCTTCGAACATAGATATGCATTCTTGCAGCCTTCAATTTGGTTTCCTGGTAGATAACTAAAAAAGATTAGACAATTTTTAGAGGGGAAAAAAAAAAAGAACTGAAGAACAAAACATTCTAATAATCACGCACTTTCTCCCTTAGAGCTCGGATAATTCCATTGAAAGTAGCAGCAACATCTGTGAAGTTAGCTATTCCTCCTCCAATTAGAAGGGCTCGCTTCCGCCCATCAGGGTCAGAAGTAGCACACTGGATGCCATCAAGATTCAAAATTAAATACTTTCGTGACAGAAATTATTCCTATGACATATAGAGATGCTTGAACCGAGGGCGCGTGAACATTAATTCTTACATCGATAACAACTCGGGCATATTGCAACACCTCCTCCTCATTTGGAGCTCCACTGTACTCTGCATAATTACCAAGCTCAGATGCATAACCCAAATCTCCAACCTACCAGTGATAGACAACGTGGCATCAATAGCAATGTCTTTGGACCATATCGAATCATCAAGAGAGTCGCACAATGTCTTAGGACAACTTACAGTGTCGGCATATATAACACTAGCGCCCCCTCCGGCCACCATCGTCCAAATGCGCCCTTTTGGGTTCAAAACAGTGAATTTCAAGGATGCACTTGTCTGCAAGATCAGCACTATGATGTGATTAAAACTTCTGCCTTCTGTTGTAGAGATGCAAATTCTAACTTTATACACTTCCCTTTTCCATTTTTTATTATGATTATTTGGACTAGATTATTTACGCTCCTCTCAATCTTGTGGAACAACTACCGATTCAAAAAAGGTTCATTATAAGAAGAAACCATACAGCTTTAAAGATCTTAAATGGTTTGAACCCATGAGTCAAAGACACGATGTCCTTTTGATCATCAGACCAAATCATAGTGTTTAATCTACAACTTCATATCATGATTAACCTTCATGGCTTCAGTCAAATATTGAGAAGTGAAAACATAGATTATTTCTAAGCATCAATAATGACATAAAATGAGTTACCTTCTCATCTAAAGAGTGCACAAAGCTTTCTGTAGGGTTTAGCACTCGACCAAAGGGCAAAGGAAATTCAATGTTTCCCCATCTGAAAACAGCATATCACAGATGAGAACCACAAAGGATGCATTTTTCATATGGAAATGATTTTTCTTTTTTATTTTGTGGCTGAGAATTAATGAACATGTTTCTTTTGTGAACAAGAAAAGTGGCATACATTAGTAAATAAAAAATGTACTGAGAATGTATATTATCAAAAAAAAAAAAATACTTCTTAAAGTTTTTGAAGGCAGCAGTGTCATCCAATTCCCCCCTCATATCCAGTGGATACGGCTCCCCATTGACCAGGGTAAATGGATTCATCTCCAGGAAAGTGAAGTCCAGATCTGTAGAGAATTTAAGCCACTCTACAGTCAAATGCCATTATTCTGCATTATTTGAGAGATAAAATTGTCTGAAAGCATATGGATGGATGTCCAAAAACTTTATGAAAAATATCTACAGTATTATTCTATCATTAGATAAGTGGCACACATATATGCCTAGGCATATACATCTCTAGAATATTTACGAGAAGATGGTTTCATCATCAGATATTGTACCTTGAAATACACTAAACACACCCATAATGAAGTCACCAATCTTTCCTCGAATCTGGGCAAATACAGATGGTGCAGTAAGTATAACAAAATTATAGGAAAACTGAGCTGAAAATAAATCATTAATTAAATTAACAAAGATAAAGGACTCTTTCAACCATGAGAAAGTTAAGAATAAGAGTATATAGGAAAGTAAGCAATACAGGAAATTTGTAGTAAACCATCAAAAGTGGTAGAATGGAATGAAGACTAAACCCTAAAGCGTGATTCAACACTAGCATGTGGCACATTCCCAATGGAACTTCTGAGAATTTTTTTTATAACTGAGCTGAGTACAGTCGAGTATTTGAAATTCTTTCCAGCATTCGCCATTTCCAAGATGAAAAAGATTGAGAAAGAGGGGCAATAGGTGCTTGTATGGCAATGCCCTGACTACATCATATTCCTTGGCAAGTGGAACCTTTTATCACAGGTAATTTAAACTTGAAGCATACACAATCATTACAGACCTATCCGTTCAAGAACATCCTAAAAATTATTATGGGAAGCTTAAGCTAACATCTCACCTTCTCTTGGTGGTGGCAATAAGTCCTCATCTTTTGATTCTTTTTGGTTTTTGGTACAACACAATGCCTCTTGGTGGTGTACAAATCATACTAAATTCTCTAGAAATTACAGCCTTTTAGTGATTATTAACAATTGGAAGGCTCTACTTTGTTAATTTTGTGTGGAGAGGTAATCTCAACCTTTATCCTGAGGCTGTTTCTCTCTTTCCCGTGGAGGAATATTCCTTTCGGTTTCATAAAAAACAAATAAATAAATAAATAAAATTAACATCTCACTGCTTTGGGATGGATGACTTTTTTCAATCTGTTCTCCATCAATAACTACTAGACTGACATTTATATCTGTTCTCTGCAACCTTCACATCTACTATTGATCTTGCTCAGTTTCCCATCCACAGCTGCTAAATAAACTTATAAAGAATTAGGAGAGATCGCCGTTGGGAAAAGGTGAGGCACATCAGTGAATTCTATTTGATTGGTTGATCAACTGCTACTGAAACTGAGATGTTTAGTGGTCTAGCCAAAGGCAACACCATCAGGAAAGCCATTATCTTTGTAGTTCTAAGTGGTTCTCTACATACTATAAGTCTCTAACAAAATTTCCTCTTTTTGGCATTGCGTTGAAACAAGTATGACCTTCAATTCAAAAAGATGGTTAGTTTTCAACAAAATGTGGATAGGGATAGGAGTTGATCCCATTTAAAGTAGATCAGTGAGCCTCACTCACTTCAGTCTAGATGACCTGCTCTCTCAGCTGTGGTCAATTTTGTATAACCTAGACCTTGAGAGTTCCAGGAAATTCTTGAACGGTTCTTAAATGATATCATCATATATTCTTTTTTCTTTTTCATTCTTTTTGGGATATCCCTGAAATGCATTGTTTTGTATTCTTGGTTATCAATGCTACTTTTACTTCTCAACGGGGAAATACCAACAAAAAATTAAAAAAAAATAAAAAAAAAATCTTCTCTCTTTTGTTCTCTTAGTTATCAATACAACTTTTGCTTATCAACAAGAAAAATGCACCAAAAAAAAAACAAAATAAAAGGCTACAATGTGTTTGAAGATAGAAAATTGAACTCCATAACAAATTATAAATGAAACTGACCTCCAAAGGAAGTGTAGCTATTAACGGAGCACATGCCTCAGGTGTAAGAGGTTTTTCCGTTGGTAAGAAAATCGTCTTGACCTGTGTGAAAACATAACAAATAAAATTTGCCACCCGAATCCGAGATGAGAAAATATAATTGCAGTACTGAGAAGATGTTAGTGAAAATCCAATGCCTACCTTATCCCAGTTCTCTTCAATTTCAATGCCCCCACACTCTGAAAAACTTATTGTGCAGCCAAGCCTTTCAGAGACAATAGATAGGTAATACTCTTGATCATGGGGAACAAATGGCTCAACAATGAATGTCGTAATTGGAGCCTTGCAACCACCCATCTCGACCTATCATAAAAAGACACTCAGTTCATACCAAACAGAGATAGATAGAATTCAAAAGATCATGAAGGTGCGAAAGAATAATCACCTGCACACCGAGGCTTGTCTTCACAAACTCAGCAACTTGAGCTAGATCCAAATTCAAAGCTACCAAACCACTCTTTCCACGTTTCCCAAATAACATATCCGGTTTCACTACCAACCGGGTGGATGACAGCCATGGTTCACTATTCGTCAGCTCAGCGAAGTCGGTCGACTGATTTACCTGTGGCTCAACAAATTCCATTAGATATGTATAATATATGACAATAAGTGAAACAAAATGATTGACTAATCAAACTCTCTGGTTGATTGATTCACACAGTCAAACAAAATGCGCTTCTTAAAAAGATAAGAGTCCCATAACTTCATTTCAAACATCTAAATTTCAATTTCATTTCTGAACTGGAGAATGCTTCCAAATCCAACCGATTACTGTTTCCGATGAAAACAAAATCGAAACCAAAACCTCGGCATAAACAAATCCCAATCTAGAACTGAGATCCCATCCGACAACATAAAACCAATCCAAACTAGAAAGCAAACTCATAAAAATCTAGATCGACAAACCGACAGAGCCATCAACACAAGATTGCGCCAATTTGATAGATTTTCACCAAAAACACGACGGAAATTGAAATTTCCGCATACGACGATGAAAACCAAAGACAAATCAGATAGTTTACATAAGAACACGAGAACATATGTATTATGTATATTAACCTGAGCAGAGCAGATCTGGAGGTCGATATTAACGAGGCGTTTGAGATGCTCCTTGAGAAGCCTCTTAGAGTCGTACTCTCGAATCTTCTTCCTAGCCATTACCCGCTTCCTCTTGTTCTTCCGATTGCAAAAATGTGGAATGAAGAAGGCCTTAGGCGGAGAGTTTCAACGCTGGGTTAGGTGAGTCGGTGACTCAATTAAGAACAAAGGTTAACTTCTAACGCAAACATTCACAGTAACTGAAAGAATAGCGCGCCACGATGAACTAAACGACGTCGGGATGGACTCTTTCAACGGTCAACGGATAAAACGACTTTTTTTTTTTTTTTTTTTTAATTAATAATAATTATATTCCTTCACTATATATTATTCTCTATCTTTTTTCCTATTCTTTCATCTATTCCTCGCTATTGCTTATTCTCGTGTTTAGCTACGATACTCGTGAAGTTGATTACGAGATCTCAGTTGACTATGCTCGTAAGGTCAATAGACTATCACTGTATTGTCTTTTTGACGATCTAATAATTTTTATGATTTTTTGTTCGGTAGCAAGATAAGGTTCTTTGAGCACTTTAAATAGTACCACGATAAGGTCTTCTGAAAGCTCACGATGTTTCTTTCCCTTTCCCACGAAGTTTAGGTTCTTGTGTTACCTCTTTGCACTCTCCATGTAACGACCCAGATCCACCGCTAGTAGATATTGTCCTCTTGGGGCTCCCCTCAAGGCTTTAAAACACGTCTACTAAGGGAAGGTTTCCATACCCGTGTAAATGGTGGTTTGTTCTCTCCCCCAACCAATGTGGGACATCACAATCCACCCCCCTTCGGGACCCAGCGTCCTTGCTAGCACTTTTTCCTTCCTCCAATCGATGTGAGACCGCCCCCAAATCCACCCCCCTTTGGGGCCAGCGTTCTTACTGGCACATCGTCTCGTGTCTACCCCCTTCAAAGAACAGCGAAAAGGTTGACACATCGTCCAGGGGTAGATTTCGACGTTCATTTCGTAGGGTTTGGCTTTGCCAGAGCTTCGTTGGTTTTTTCACTGTCTTTCTCGTTCTTCTCACTATTTTTCTCTCCTGCAGGTGTCTTGGAGGTGGCTGAAGGTCGGGTTTGGTTTTCGTGGTGACCTCGACGTCGGGCGCGCTTTGTGGGTCGGTGTGAACGAGAAAAATCCAGCGTTCGTCGGAGTTTTCGGTCTTGCCGACGACCGTGGAATTTTTTTTTTTTTTTTTTTTTTTTTTTTTTTTTATCCGTTACATTCCAACCCGTTTTTATACATTGTGTTTGTGTCTCCTCTTACTAAGACCTTTAGTTTGTCAACTAATTGTGTAACAGCTCAAATCCACTACAAGTAGATATTGTCTGCTTTGACTCGGGATATGAATCTAACCACTCATCAATTGCATGTATCCAAAGGAGCAATTACAATAAGTAATGCAAAGAAGATTTAAGTATCTAATCAAGAAAAGAATTGAATGGCAATAAATATCGCTTGACATTGGAGAGTGATTTGAAAACTTTTTGTTTTTAGCCGTTAAACTACATCTAAGATTATTTATGTTATGTCTTATTTTCTTCTATTCAATTTGTATTTAATAGAAATCGATTCATTGGATTAGTTTTGATCAAGCTAATTCTGGAGTGAGCCGTCTCGGAATCTAAGAGTGACCATCATAGATTCCAAGTTCGATCCACCCCTTAGGGCCCAACGTCCTTGCTAAGTGACTCTTATACCATTTGCAACAGCCTAAGCCTACCGCTTGCAGATATTGTCCGTTTTGGCCTATTACGTACTGTCTTCAACTTCATGGTTTTAAAACGTGTCTGTTAGAAAGAGGTTTCTACACTCTTATAAAAAAATGTTTCGTTCCCCCTCCAACTAATGTGGATATCTCTACGTAATGGGTCAAAGTGGATAATATCCGCTAGCGGTGAGCTTGGGCTGTTACAAATTATTTATGTTGCGGTTGTGGAAGGGGATAGGGTCGTTGGGTTAGAGTTCTTTAATCCCTAGCGTTGCTCCTGGCCCCAACAAGTCCTATCATATTATGGTCGACTATAAGTTTGACGGTTCTGGGAAGATCATTGTACCAAGCTTTATAAATTCTTGTTAAGGCTTATGGTCGGGAAAGTGAGGCGATCGAAACAAAGTTTCAATAGTATTTGGTCCTTAAATCTCGCTCTTTAAGTACGTAATTTCAAAAGCTTTCTTAAATTATTTTCATCAAAATGTTGATATGTTCGTGCATTTTGCGAGATCCCACGTCAGTTGGAGAAGAACAAAATATTTTTTATAAGGGTATGGAGACCTCTTCCTAATAAATGCATTTTAAAACTGTGAGGCTGACTACCATACATAATGGACAAAAACAGACAATATTTACTAGACACAATATTAAAAGTTTAGATTTTTATTAAAAATAAAATTAAAATGTAATAAATAAAATAGTTTTTACAAATTATATATTTATGGAGAATCAACCAAATTTAAAGTTTAAATACATTAATAAAGATATTAGATGATATGAACCAAGAGACATCAATCATACGATATATTTCAACGAAGATGTAAAAAAAATATTGTTTAAATTATCAAAAAATATTTCAATTCATGCCATGAGGAAGAATGAAGTTTTATGTTATAAATTTTGGGTAAATTAAGAGTAATTCAAATTTATTGTATTTTATTAATATATTTTAAGATTTTTTATTCACTTTAGGTTACAATTACATCATGGTTAATTATGACAGTAGAGTATGAATGTTACAACTCTTGGAATGCCTTTACTAGTTAGACTTCAAATATAGTAAAATAGTAAAACGGAGCATTTGTGTCTTTTCTTTTAGACAATGACTAAGTTTCATTGCAATTCTATGTAGTTTAGGTTGTATGTAGAATCATTCAAGCTTGACAAGATCAATTTTGCTTGTGGAGTAATTTGAATCTCACACAAGTGTTCTTGCGTTGAGATATTTAATCAACAAGAATCATTCAAGCTAGACATGATCGATCTTGCTTGTGGAGTGATTTGAATCTCACACAAGTGTTCTTGCATTGAGATATTTGATCAACAAGAATCATTCAAGCTAGACATGATCGATCTTGCTCGTGGAGTGATTCAATCTAACAAGTGTTCTTGCGTTGGGATATTTGATCAACAAGAATCATTTCAAGCTAACATGATTGATCTTGCTTGTGGAGTGATTCGAATCTCAAACAAGTGTTCTTGAGTTGAGATATTTGATCAACAAGAATCATTCAAGCTAGACATGATCGATCTTGCTTGTGGAGTGATTTGAATCTCACACAAGTGTTCTTGCATTGAGATATTTGATCAACAAGAATCATTCAAGCTAGACATGATCGATCTTGCTCGTGGAGTGATTCAATCTAACAAGTGTTCTTGCGTTGGGATATTTGATCAACAAGAATCATTTCAAGCTAACATGATTGATCTTACTTGTGGAGTGATTCAAATCTCAAACAAGTGTTCTTGAGTTGAGATATTTGATCAACAAGAATCATTCAAGCTAGACATGATCGATCTTGCTTGTGGAGTGATTTGAATCTCACACAAGTGTTCTTGCGTTGAGATATTTGATCAACAAGAATCATTCAAGCTAGACATGATCGATTTTGCTCGTGGAGTAATTCGAATCTCAAACAATGTTCTTGTTTTCACATATTCGATCAACAAGGTAATCTGAATCTTACTTTCCCTTGAATTATTCCATATCATTAGACTTATTATACAAAGAGATTTTTTTTTAATATATAAAAATTAAACTTAAACTAATAATAATGATATAAAATTGAAAGTATGATATCCCACATTGGTTGGAGAGGAGAACAGACCACTCTTTACAAGGGTGTGGAAACCTTCCCCTACCAAACGCGTTTTGGAAGCCCAAAGGGGAAAGCACAAAGAGGACAATATTTGCTAGCGGTGGATTTGGGGCGTTACAAATGGTATTAGAGCCAGACAACGGACAATGTGCCAGCCTTCTCGCTGTTCCCCGAAAGGAGGTAGACACGAGACGATGTGTCAGTAAGGACGTTGGCCTCGAAGGGGGGGGGGGGTGGATTGTGATATCCCACATTGGTTGAGGAGGAGAACAAACCACCCTTTATAAGGGTGTGGAAACCTTCTTATTGAGATATAATATCTAGAGTATATATTACTTATAGAATATATCTTAGATATTATGTCATAATATTCTTTATTTATGATTTGATTTACAGTATATTTTATTTTATTCTAGTACTTAATTATTTTATATTTTCCTCATTTGTACTAGCTTGTATCCTATTTAAAGGATATCAATATCAATGATAATACATACCTTCCCAATTATATTTTCTATCTCATTCTTAACATGGTATCAGAGCACCGATCTTGGTATTCCTAAATACCAAAATTTTCTCTATGGCAGAATCAGCCAAATACAGCTTCAAAAATTCGGATGTTGATTCAACACATCCTTATTATATTCACCATTCTGATCAGCCAGGATATTCACTTGTTCCAATCAAATTAAATGGAACAAATTATCAATCCTGGAGTAAATCAGTTATGCACGCTCTCATTGCCAAAAAGAAAATTGGCTTCATTGATGGCACAATTGAAGAACCGTCTCAAGATGCAGATTCAATCGAATTTGAACTATGGAATCAGTGCAACAGTATGATAATATCTTGGTTAACTCATTCAGTTGAAGCAGATATCGCTGAGGGTATTATTTACGCCAAGACAGCTCGTCAAGTGTGGGTTGATCTTCACGATCAATTCTCACAAAAGAATGGTCCAGCAATTTTTCAGATACAAAGGTCTATAGGAATGATGTCACAGGGAACCATGGCACTGTCAGTATATTTCACCAAGCTCAAAGCACTCTGGGATGAATTGGAAGCATACCGCACACCATTTACCTGTAATCAACGTCAAATACATATTGATCAACGCGAAGAAGACAAGTTGATGCAACTACTCATGGGACTCAATGAATCTTATAAAACGGTGAGATCCAACATATTGATGATGACTCCATTACCTAATGTGAGGCAAGCTTATTCATTGCTTGTACAAGAAGAGATGCAGCGTCAGGTGACTTCTGAACCTACTGAGAATTTCTCGATTGCATCAGCAGTGCAGAAGAAAACAACATATTCAAAACTCGCGAAGGATAAATCATGTGAACACTGCAATAAAAGTGGTCATACAATTGATGAGTGTCGATTCCTTAAGTTTCACTGTAAATTTTGTGATAGATGGGGACATACAGAATATCAATGTCAACAGAAAAATAATTCTAGAAGGGTAGTACGATTCAATCAACGCAACAATCGAGGATATCGATCATCTGCAAATATGACCGATGTTTCTCAGTTGAATACAGAAGAACAACGCAACAATCGAGGATATCGATCATCTGCAAATATGGCCGATGTTTCTCAGTTGAATACAGAAGAACAGTCACCTAATTCCATCCCAAATTTTTCTTCTGGGCAATTACAACAGATTGTACAAGCCTTATCTGCACTCAATCATCGTCCTTTTGGTAATTCTGATAATAACATCAATGTTGCAGGTTTGTTTCCAGTATCTGCATTATCTATTAACTCTACGAGTTCTAATCCATGGATTCTTGATAGTGGAGCTACAGATCATATAGTATCCAAAGCTTCTGTTATGACTGAACCAAAGGCTACCACCATATCTACAATAAATTTGCCTAATGGAGGGACAGCACATGTGTCACATACCGGCAATGTTTCTTTTAATCCTGACCTTAAATTAAACAATGTTTTATGTGTGCCTTCATTCAACTTAAACCTAATGTCTGTCAGCAAACTTACCAATGACTTGAAATGTTATGTGACCTTTTATCCTGATTCTTGTGTTATGCAGGACTTGGCTACGGGGAAGATGATTGGCTCGGGTAAACAATCCGGAGGTCTCTATCATATTTCTTCATCTCCAATCAAGCCTTCAGCAAATCAAGTATCTCAGTCATCTGATTTGTGGCATTTACGCCTAGGTCATCCTTCTCCTTCTCGTTTTAAATTTCTAGCTGATCAATTGCATCTTAATAATGCTACTCTTTCTCATAATTGTAGTATTTGCCCATTAGCAAAACAAACTAGGTTGTCTTTCCCAAAAAGTTCAATAACAACTCATTCTGCCTTTGATCTGTTACATTGTGATGTTTGGGGACCACATAAAATTCCAACCCATTCTGGTTTGCGTTTTTTTCTCACTGTTGTTGATGATTTTACCCGATGTACTTGGGTTTTTCTTATGCAACACAAATCAGAAGTACACCATTTGTTAGTAAACTTTGTTAAATTCGTTCAAACTCAATTTCATACTACTATCAAGATAGTTAGATCAGATAATGGGACTGAGTTTCTATCTTTGCAACCATTTTTTACTTCTTGTGGCATTGAATTTCAGCGCACCTGTGTCTATACTCCACAACAAAATGGAGTCGTAGAACGTAAGCATCGTCATATCCTAAATGTAGCTAGATCTCTTCTTTTTCAGTCACAGGTTCCACTTAATTTTTGGGGAGAATGCATTTTAACGGCTGTTTATCTTATAAATAGAACACCATCACCATTGTTATCCAACAAGACACCCTTTGAAGCACTCTACAAACGACCACCTACATTTCACCATCTTAAAGTTTTTGGTTGTAAGTGTTATGCAACTGTAGTACATCCTAAGCAAAAATTTGAACCTCGGGCAATTCCTTGTGTTTTCATAGGATATCCTTGTGGTCACAAAGGTTACAAGTTGTATGACATGCAATCTAAAAAATTCTTTATTAGTCGTGATGTTAAATTTTGTGAAGATGATTTTCCTTTTTCATCAGCTTCACAGACTTTAACATTAGCTCATTCAACTCCCATTTTACCATTTCATGATCCATCCTACTCAAACATCCATTCTGATCCTTTGCCGTCTCCTCCGCCTCCTATTCCTTCTCCAAATTCATCAGTTCCAGATTCACCAGATTCACCCACTAAATCTGATCTTATCCCACCTGATACATCAATTCCACTCCGACGTTCTACTCGTACCAAACAACCTCCAGCTTATTATAATGATTACGAGATGTCTTCAAGAGCCAATCATTTAACCTCTAGCTCAAGTCCCAACACTGGCACCAGGTATCCCCTTCATCATTACCTTTCATTCTCTCGTTTTTCTCCTACTCAACGCGCTTTTCTAGCTTTTATTACAGCCCAGACAGAACCTAAAACCTATGATGAGGCAATTGGCAATCCACTATGGCAGCAGGCTATGAATGATGAAATTGCAGCTTTGGAACGTAATCGTACTTGGTCTCTCGTTCCTCTACCACCTGGCCATAAACCTATTGGCTGTCGTTGGGTGTACAAGATTAAATACAACTCTGATGGTTCTGTTGAACGTTATAAAGCTCGACTGGTAGCAAAGGGATACACTCAGGTTGAAGGTGTTGATTACAAAGAGACATTTTCTCCTACAGCGAAACTTACTACACTTCGTTGCTTACTCACTATTGCCGCTGCTCGAAATTGGTTCACTCATCAGTTAGATGTTCAAAATGCCTTTCTCCATGGTAATCTAGACGAGGAAGTCTATATGTCTTTACCACCAGGTATTCGCCGACAGGGGGAGAATACAGTATGTCGGCTCCATAAATCTCTTTATGGTTTAAAACAGGCTTCTCGCAATTGGTTCTCCATATTCTCTACCACTATACAAAATGCAGGCTACACTCAGTCCAAAGCAGATTACTCTTTATTTACTAAGAGTAAAGGTACTTCTTTCACTGCAGCTCTTATCTATGTTGATGATATTCTGTTGACAGGCAATGATCTCAAAGAAATTCAACATCTCAAGACCAGTTTACTCGAGAAATTTCTTATCAAGGATTTAGGGAATTTGAAATATTTCCTAGGTATTGAATTTTCTAGGTCTAGAAAAGGAATTTTTATGTCTCAAAGGAAGTATGCTCTAGACATTCTTCAAGACACAGGTCTTACAGGAGCACGTCCAGAAAAATTTCCTATGGAACAAAATCTGAAACTTTCTTCAACAGAAGGAGAAATGTTGAATGATCCAAGTAAATACAGACGGTTGGTTGGCAGATTAATATATTTAACCGTTACTAGGCCTGACATAGTGTATTCAGTTCGTATGCTTAGTCAATTTATGCATGAACCAAGAAAACCACATTGGGAGGCAGCTCTTCGAGTTCTGAGATACATCAAAGGTACTCCTGGTCAAGGACTTCTACTACCATCTGAAAATAACTTGAGATTACAAGCATATTGCGATTCAGACTGGGGTGGTTGTCGAACTTCCAGACGGTCTATTTCTGGGTTTTGCATTTTCCTTGGAAATTCAATTATTTCTTGGAAGTCAAAAAAACAAACCAATGTGTCCAGATCATCAGCAGAAGCCGAGTATCGAGCTATGGCAAATACTTGTTTAGAGTTAACTTGGTTAAGATACATTCTCCAAGACTTGAAAGTTTCACTGTCCGAACCAGCATTATTGTACTGTGATAATCAAGCAGCATTACACATAGCAGCCAATCCAGTTTTTCACGAACGTACGAAACACATTGAAATAGATTGTCATATAGTTCGAGAAAAATTACAAGCTGGAATCATCAAACCGTGTTATGTTTCGACTAAAATGCAATTGGCAGATATTTTCACTAAAGCTTTGGGAAGACATCAATTTTATTTTTTGAAAGACAAGTTGGGTGTAATTGACATACACTCTCCAACTTGAGGGGGAGTATTGAGATATAATATCTAGAGTATATATTACTTATAGAATATATCTTAGATATTATGTCATAATATTCTTTATTTATGATTTGATTTACAGTATATTTTATTTTATTCTAGTACTTAATTATTTTATATTTTCCTCATTTGTACTAGCTTGTATCCTATTTAAAGGATATCAATATCAATGATAATACATACCTTCCCAATTATATTTTCTATCTCATTCTTAACACTTCTCCTAGCAGACGCGTCTTAAAGCCTTGAGGGGAAGCCTGAAGGAGAAAGCAAGCCTAAAGAGGACAATATCTGATAGCTGTGGATCTGGGTGGCGATGTGCCAGTAAGGACGCTGGGTCCCGAAGGGGGTGGATTATGACCTCCCATATTGGTTGGGGAGGAGAACGCCCAAAGAGGACAATATAGAGCCAAACATAGGACGATGTGCCAACCTTCTTGCTGTTCCTCGTAGACACGAGACGCTGGGCTCCGAAGGGGGTGGATTGTGATGTCCCACATTGGTTGGGGAGGATAACAAACCACTGGGTCCCGAACCGGGTGGATTGTATGAGTATAAAAAAAAAAAAAAAAAACCCTAAGAAATTGTGTAATTTGTGTCGTCGTTGGCAATTTCCGAAGCGTTTGAGTTTTGATTAATTTTGGGAATGAATCGGAAGGGAGAAGCGTTGGCTTTCTAAAATCACTCACTTCCCTTCTTCCGCACTTCCGCACTTCCGATCCCTCCACCTCTTTCATCCCCCACTCTGTTCCTCACTGCTCGCAGACCCTCGCACTACACAAGGTAACTCTCTCTTTACCCCTCTCTCAATCTACGATTCCTCACTTCAATTGCACGCCTCCATGTTGATTGATGCGCCACCACTTGCTTCATTACAATTCTGTATTTCACTTCCTAGATCTCTCTAACCTCCGATTTCATGACTTCCCCGGAATCCACAATTGGGTGTTGGTTCTTTCATTTTCTTTTTCTTCC
The DNA here is from genome assembly GCA_018691285.1 of Cucurbita argyrosperma subsp. sororia. NCBI lineage: Eukaryota > Viridiplantae > Streptophyta > Magnoliopsida > Cucurbitales > Cucurbitaceae > Cucurbita > Cucurbita argyrosperma. The sequence continues at coordinate 11,748,649 of CM031890.1, read as the reverse complement.
AAATCTTAGTTTCCCCCACTGCAATTCTTTGACTTTCCCGGAATCCACAAGATTATGCTTCTTCTGTTTACCAATAACAACGAAGATGGAATCTTGGAGATTCTTATCGTATTCTTTATGTTTTTTCTCCCCCGTCGGTAATTTGAATGCGCTTTGGCGCTGAGTTACCAGATGTCTGACTGTTTAGTAAGATTTATGTTATGAACGCCCTTAGTATTGCGCATTGTTTGTCAATTCATTTCTCTATTCTCTAAGAATCGTCTTGATTATTGTTGTTTTTTCCTTTTCCCTGTGCTTGACAGGTCTGCGTCATGCTAGCATCCCATTAGCTCAAAGGGTGTGAGAGTGTGCGACGATAGAACCCATGGGGACTGAAAATCCTGCTCAACAGAATTTTCCTGCTAGACCTGCCGGCACACCTTTTACTGCCACTCAGACCACGTCACCCTTTTCATCCTCTGGTCCTGTTGTGGGATCAGACGCCACTCGTTTTAGACCCGCCTCTCCTGCTATGCCACCATACACAATGCCTTTTCCTCCATCCTCTGCTCCTGCAGTTGGATCAGGGGTCCCTGGGTTTAGACCTATGCAACCAAGTAGGTTTTCTGATCCATCTGTTCCACCACCACCAACATCAAGCGTTCCAGCAGCTACTGAATCTTTCCAGCGTTTCCCAGCTCCACAGTTCACTTCACCATCTCAACCACCTCCTTCGCGAATTCCACCAATGGGGCAAACCCCTGCAGCTTATGCGCCACCTCCTCCAGTTTCCTATCACCCGCATACTCAGATTCCTTCAGTGCCTATGGGATCTCCTCCTCAAAGCTTAGGTCCTCCTCCTGCCCATGTTCAGCAGCCTATGTCAGATCCATCTTTTCCATCAGCAAAGCCTAATTTTCCGCCCTCTTTGCCTGGTTATGTCCATAAGCAGCCTAATGCAGATTTGCAGTCCCAACCTCCTCTTGTTAGTCACCAAGGGCAGTATGTCCCTCCTTCAGCACCTGCTTCCCCTTTCCTTAGTCACCAAGGAGGTTATGTTCCCCCTCCTGCTGCTGCAGCCTCACAAGGTTTGCTGTCTACAGACCAAAAGAACTATCCAGGCACTGGACCGCCTCTTGGTTCCATTCAAGGATTAGCCGAAGATTTCAACTCGCTTTCTATTGGATCTATTCCTGGATCAATTGAAGCAGGAGTCGATCCAAAAGCCCTTCCAAGGCCATTGAATAGTGATGAAGAGCCTAAATTTGTTTCCGAGATGTATCCCATGAACTGCGATCAAAGATATTTACGTTTCACAACCAGTGCTATACCCAGTTCCCAGTCACTAGTCTCAAGGTGGCATTTACCTCTCGGAGCAATTGTTTGTCCACTTGCAGAAGCTCCTATTGGGGTTAGTGTCTGGGTAATATTTTGATTTTTGTGCATGCTAAAGTTACCTTATTAATTTTCTCTTAATTTTTAGGAAGAAGTGCCCGTTGTCAATTTTGCTTCAACTGGCGTCATCCGCTGTAGGAGGTGTCGCACTTATATAAATCCATATGCCACATTCACAGATGCAGGAAGAAAGTGGCGCTGCAACATTTGTTCTTTGCTGAATGATGGTATGAAGAATTATAATTCTCATGGCTCCTGGACACTTGAATTAGAAATTTACCTATTCCAATATGCAGTCACAGTTTGTTATTTGCAAGCGTAGTACATCGGAGGAATATTTTTATGAGTCAAAGTTCTGTCCTTTCTTGTGAATTTCTGCCATAGGCTTTATGCTGTATAAAATTTTCTTACTATTTTTTTCCTTCTTTTTCTTGGACAAACAATTTGGTGTTACTGTAGAACTTGAGCGTAACATTCACTTCATTTACTGCTTTCGTTTTTTTTTTTTGGAAAGCAGAATATATACCTATTTGTATTATTTTCTGGAAAAAAATTTTCATTTCTTTTTGTATATCACTATTTCCCCTGTTGCTTTATACTCATTTACATTGATTCCTTATTCAGTTCCAGGAGATTATTTTGCCCATTTGGATGGCACTGGCCAGAGAATTGATTTGGATCAGCGACCCGAGCTCACTAAGGGTAGTGTGGATTTTGTTGCTCCAACCGAGTATATGGTTCGGCCACCTATGCCTCCACTATACTTTTTCCTTATCGATGTTTCTATATCTGCTGTTAGAAGTGGGATGCTGGAGGTAAACATTTCTATACAATTGTTACTATTATTATTATTAGTTTTATTTTCTTCATCTTCTCCTTGTCTTTGTATATTCTCTCTTAAGAATTGTTTTTTCCAAACTAAAAAAATGACCATAATATGAAATGAAAGGTAGCTTTTAGGTTGACGTGGAAGTTTCTTTGGTGAAAACTTATTACTGAATATATTGCCGTCCTAACTGGTATTCATACCTTTATTATAATCAACTGAAATGTAAACCAATAACAATTAACGGTCAGTTAACTGTTTAAAAACTAACAAACAACCTAACGACCTACTAACAAGCAACTCATGGTCCTAGAACTCATAGTACATCCTTTTTATATTCTATTTTGGTTTATCAAAATTAATGCTTTCAAGGCGCACTCAGGTGATTTGCCTATGGCAAAGGACTGGGAAGTGCATGCCTTTGATTGATATCCTTGGTGAGTGCCTCCAAGGTCCTTGCCATTTGCTCCAGTAATATTTATTTATTACTTTATTAAGAGCACCTTGCTTCACTTGGGCAACATGTTTTTGTTGCTTCATGCCTGAAGGCAATTAAGAGGCCTATTGTCTTGGGGTGGGTCTTAAGCTTTGTTAACACTGACCAAAATTTATTTTTGTTGGGTAAAGAAGACATTTGAAAGAGATGACCATATAATTCTTAGACATTGAGTTGCTGGGATTTTTTTTTTGGGTTAACAAAGAAGAATCTTCGTCTCATTAAAAAATAAAAAAGAATCTCTTTATTATCAATGTATATTTGTCATTTCTTATATATAAGAATCTAGTTTATTCATCAATCTTGGTTAGAATTGCATTTTATTCTTGAAAATTTTGCTGTTTACTTTTGTTCTTCTCCTTTGCCCGTTTTCTCTAACACTTCTTGTAACATAGTCTCCTCTTATTTGGCACACTACCTACCAGTTTCTAGGTTGCCTTGTTATTTAGCCGTATTTATGCCTTGGCCATAGTTGTGACTCATTTAATAGGTAATAGAGTTAGGTAGTTGTTCTCTCATACCAGGCTCTGCGGGTGAAAGTTTGCTCGGGTATGGGTTGGACATAGATTCTTGTAGTTAACTTTCTAGCATTTTCCCCTTTTGGTGGGTTATTGTGAGTGGTTAGTATGAGAAGGGCAGAACCTTGCAGTGTTCGTAGTGAGACTCAAGGCTTGGAATCAATTCTCTTTTTTATTTTTATATTATATTTTAACAAAAAAGGAGTCATTCATTGATTTAGTGAAAAGAAACAAAATATTGATGGAGTGAAGAACAAGAAATAGAAATGAGATAAATCTTTGGGGTATGAAAGCACCCTAATTAATAGAGTTCCCAGCAAATCCCTAAGACGAACAGATATGGGCCTCCAATTCAAGGGGCAAAGGGTTGAGATGGAATTTTCTTGTAGAAATGTGAAGCAAAGTTCACAACTTTTGATACATAATTCACAAGAACATCCCTTTCAAGATTAATTTACCCTTGTAGTATTTTTCATTGGGCATATTCTTGGGTTTTGAGGAGGGTTCCCAACTTTGTGGGGCCTTTGTATTGCATCCTCGGGGAGGGTGTTGGAGGACCTGGAAAGAAATAAGAGAGTTTTAAAAGATATTAAGAAGTTATGGAGGAGGTTTGAGGCAACTCATTTCAATGCCTTTGCTTCAGTCTTATGGAATTGAAAGAGTTCATTAATCTAGCACAGATTAAGGAGAATTACATGAGTACAGACTTTCAAAAAAGTAATTGAGATTTGTGGTCTTCAGATGCGTGAAATACCTTCGTCTAGTAGCAATGTAAAGGGTTAAGTGGCCTTACGGTGATCAATCTTACCGCTTCAAGGAGACTTTTGTCCTAAAATCTTAGGGATATGAAGTTTGGTTCTTTCGCAATGAGGTTCATCACATCTATGTGAAGCTCTAAAGACATTACTTTTGTAAATGTTGATTCAAATGGTCGTTTAGGAAAGCAAATTGAAGATTCTAGAAGTCCCCAAAGGAGGTTAATACACTGGATCAAAATTCCCTTCCATATGATCCTTTGAGATTTTTTCTGGCCTCAATGGAGCAAGTTTACATTTATGATGGTTTGAAGGTTTGAAGTAGCTAATGGTAGTGGAAGCCTTATTCATAGCTTCAACATTTGTTTGCAAGCTCTCAATGTCCTTGCGCAACTATTGGATTAGTTCTTAGTTCTTTGTTTTTTATTTTTATTTATTTTCACGGCTAATCTCCATATGGTTGTATTTTCTAGCTTTTTTTACTTTCTTTCTCTCTCTTTAGGAGTTTTGTTTTCCTTGAACATTTATTCCTTCTCATCATATCATTTGAGGGCGTGTTCCATCAGAATACAATACAATGATAACTAACTTTTCTTCTTTAACTCCCTTACTTATATACTCCTACCACCCAACTGCTCTCACGTTTTTTTTCTCAACATAACTGATTCCCATCTACGCATACCCTTCCTCTCATCAAAAGTTTCTTTTGTAATTTTTCTTCATCTTTTATTCTCAACGTTGGTGCAATTTCTTGTTATTTTGTTTCTGTGGTTTGCTTCTCGTGGGGGTGTACTATCATTTATCTTCATGATAATTGGTTTATTGCTATTATTTTTTCTAAAATCTGATAAAGTTCACCCGGAAGAATGTATTGCCAATACAGCAGTAGTTATTGAGGGATTGCCAAACAGAGAGCGCAAAATTTTCAGTATGTCATTTTTTTTCCTTTTGCAGGTCGTGGCACAAACAATTAGGTCGTGCTTGGATGAGCTGCCTGGTTCTACTAGAACACAAATAGGTTTTGCGACTTTTGACAGCACAATACATTTTTATAATATGAAGGTAGAAAATATAGGTTCCTATTGTATATTGTACCCCAATTTTGATACTTCATGCTAAAAGTTCCATTTCTTTCGCAGTCGACTTTGACTCAGCCGCAAATGATGGTGGTTTCCGATCTGGACGACGTATTTGTACCTTTGCCAGATGATCTCCTTGTCAACTTATCTGAATCAAGAACTGTGGTTGAGTCATTCCTAGATAGCTTGCCGTCTATGTTTCAGGACAATTTGAATGTTGAATCTGCCTTCGGCCCGGCCCTTAAAGGAGCATTTATGGTTATGGTGTGTTATTTACACTTTTTAAATCAGTCACCACTGTCATATTTGTATTTCTAGTACTATTATGTGATCATTGTTATTTCCTTGTCATTCATCAGTAATTATAATATAAACATGTATATAGTATTGTAAATTCATCCGTAATCAAAATTATCTATAATAAAGAGTTTATATGACCATCGGTTTATCTATTCATTCCACCCTCTTTGCAGAGCCAACTGGGGGGGAAGCTGTTAATTTTTCAAAACACACTTCCATCTCTTGGTGTTGGCCGCTTGAAGTTGCGTGGGGATGATCTTCGTGTTTATGGAACAGACAAAGAACACTTACTAAGACTGCCAGAGGATCCATTCTACAAACAAATGGCTGCTGAATTTACCAAGTTCCAAATTGGGGTCAATGTCTATGCATTTAGTGACAAGTATACAGATATTGCTTCCTTGGGTATGCCTCAGTTTATCATCTCTTATTTATTTATTTTGGAAAACCTTTCATTCCAAAGATCAAGAAGAACAGTCTAACGGCCAAGGGACAAGAAGTCCCTTCATATCATCTATGGTGCATGTATTTGTGGTGACATGATTGAATCTGATTCTTAAGAATTTACTGGGGGCTGTCCTTACAAATCTTTTTTTCCCCTTACAAACACATTTGACTGGGGCCTGCTATGATTGTTGGTGTTTTTTTAATCACCTCTGCATGCTTTGAACATTTTAAAATTTTATATATATATAATTTTAGTTTCTTGGGTCTAACTTTGAAGATCATTGTGGCCACTTGTTTTCAGTTGGGAGGATCTGATTAACTTATGGAGCTTTTTATATTGCCATGTTTCGTCTGTGAACAATGAGGCTTAATGATTATTTGTTTCTTAAGAAAATAATTTTTACACAACAATCCTGGTGCATTCAAATTTATTATTTTAGTCAGCTTCTTGGGGAAACTGAAATTTTATGTCTACTTTTTATGTTTGCTGTCTCTCATTTAGGTTACAACTTAATGTTTGTTATTTCCTTCTTCATTTCTTTAATTACAAATTTACTGATTATTGATATAGTTCTGCTGGCTCTAATGACAATACACACAGTCCCCATCTTTATCTTTTTTATTACATGACGTGCAAATGTTGCTTCTGGGGCTTTGAGAATTTATTTATTTTTATTTCTCTCTTGTATTAGGGACTCTGGCGAAATACACTGGAGGTCAGGTGTATTATTATCCAGGCTTCCAATCTTCCAATCATGGAGAAAAGTTGAGACACGAGCTAGCAAGGGATTTGACTAGAGAAACTGCCTGGGAAGCTGTGATGCGTATAAGATGCGGAAAAGGTGATCTTTTCCTTTTAAATTGATTCTCATGGAATGCTCGTCTTCTTCTTCACTCACATGTCAACCCTTCTCTCATTATTTTTGTTTGTTCTTCTAGGAATCCGCTTTACATCGTTTCACGGAAATTTTATGTTAAGAAGCACCGATTTATTGGCACTTCCAGCTGTAGATTGTGATAAAGCGTTTGCAATGCAAATTTCTTATGAAGAGACCTTACTCACAACTCAGACAGTGTACTTCCAAGTTGCGTTGCTGTATCCTTTGAGTAAAATGTTCCGGATAACACCCATCTTATGTCTATTAATTCTCCTAATAGTTACCATCAATACCATCAGCTGTTTATGAAGTAGGTTTTCAATGTTAGGTTTTAAATTTTCTGAATCAGTTATATTCATGCATTTTGTCATAGAGTTCAGTAACTGTAACCCAGGTTTGCATATTTGAGAATGAGTATCAGCCAGATTTCAGAGTTTCTCTCTAGTTTTGTGTATAAGAATTTCTCTTTTGATCTGTAGAGTACAGTCATTGTTTCTTGATAGATAGAAATACACAATCTGTATCCAATCATAATCAGCTTTCTTTCTTTTTAGCAATGCTCTGTCATAATTTATGAATGTTGATTATTCAATTTACAGGGTACTGAGTAACCTTTTTTAGGCATACAATTAAATTCATTTGTTACACTTTACTTCTGAAAAGTTGCCTTAATAATATCAAATTTTCAATTGGTAATGAATAGTTGCACATTGACCTTGATTGAAACCAGTAACCACATGAAGATTGTAAGTGCATGAAACTGTTGTTTTCCTCATGAGATTGCTTGTTTCTTCTTAACTAGCACATGCATTTTCTTTGGTCTTGATTTGGTTGAGTTCAATGATGTCTCTGAGAATGGTCCTAGGGAAGGCTTGAAAAGTGAAAATTGACTTGTTTTCTCCTATTTTAAGGGTTCTACCAATAAGTTTGTTCTTTGACGATATAAAGATATACTGCTTCTTGTGGAGAGAGGCGTATTAGAGTGCATACAGCAGCAGCACCTGTGGTTACAGATCTGGGTGAGATGTACCGCCAGGCTGATGTTGGTGCCATTGTTTCCTTGTTTAGTAGGCTAGGTATGTTAAGCACAAACTTCTTTGCATGCCCATGTGAGATTTTGATAGTCTCAATTGTTAAAATTTACCCTCTGTTCACTTTATGAATCTCTCATTCTAAATTCTAACTCAAACAACTTGCAGCAATTGAGAAAACACTGTCCCATAAGCTGGATGATGCTCGCACTTCAGTTCAACAAAGAATCGTTAAAGCTTTGAGAGAGTACCGTAACCTCTATGCTGTACAGCATCGCTTGGGAGGCAGAATGATATACCCAGAGTCTCTTAAGTTTTTGCCTTTATATGGATTAGCATTGTGCAAATCAATACCTCTTCGAGGGGGTTATGCTGATGCTGTGCTTGATGAGCGATGTGCATTAGGCCTCGCAATGATGATTCTTCCTGTTAAAAACCTATTGAAGCTTTTATACCCTTCATTAATTCGACTTGATGAGTATCTATTGAAGGTCTGTTTCAGTTATATAAAAAAGTTATATATTCTCACTCAGTGATTTTTCAGATTCTATGAAATTTATTCTACTTTAACTTGCAGGCATCTCCCGCTCAGACTATAAACCTTAATAGCATGGAGAAAAGGTTGCCACTGACTGCTGATAGCTTAGATTCCAGAGGCCTGTACTTGTATGATGACGGGTTTCGCTTTATTGTTTGGTTTGGTAGAGTGCTTTCACCTGATGTGTCTATGAATTTACTTGGGGCAGACTTTGCAGCAGAATTATCTAAGGTATCTAGTTGTTTTAAAAATTAGAGGAAAGAGGATTTGAATCAGAAGAAGTTGGCTTAGGATAACTCATGTTTTCTTCTTTGTATTTACTTTTCAAAACCAGAAGAAGCCTGAAATAGGCTTTATATAATCTTCTTTGAGCAATAATGTTTTTGGCCTGAATTGAAGTCCTAATTACGATTTAGGCGTGCTATATATGATAGGCTTCTTCTTTACAATTTTTAATATTGTCATGTTTGAAAAGGAATTTCTTATATGTTTCTGTGCAATTATTCCTGTTGAACTGAGAATTATTCTGCCCCTTCTATTTTCTTTATGTTCAATTAATTAACTTAATTGTAAATTGCCTCTCTGGTGTTGGTAATGTTTTTTTTTTTTATTTGTTGAAAATCTAGGTCATCCTTCGTGATCATGATAATGTAATGTCAAGAAAACTATTTGAGACGCTCCAGAAAATTAGAGAAAGTGATGCTTCATACTATCAGCTATCTCATCTTGTTAGACAAGGTGAACAACCTAGAGAAGGCTTCCTCCTCCTAGCAAATCTTGTTGAGGACCAAGTGGGTGGCACGAATAGTTATGTTGATTGGCTTCTACAATTACATCGGCAAGTTCAGCAAAATGCTTAGTACAAGGTGAGGACTGTCTTGCCCCTTGTTGGAGTTGAGTTATAAATCTGTTTCTTTTAGTGAAAAGACATGTCTATATAATTTTTTTTAAAACCTCATTTTCCCTTGGTTTTATCTAATGATTGTGTATTTTTCTTCTTAAGCATGGTCTGGTGAATAATTATTTTAGATGCAAAATAGTATCATGTTTCACAAATGATAAACATTTGCACCTCATGATCAATAAGAGCTATGTGAATAATAATGGGCTTAGAGGGAATTGGTTCAAGCATGATGTTCACCTGCCTATAATTTCTTGACAACCAAACGTAGTAGGGTCAGATAATAGTCCATGACAATTATTAAGGTGTCTGCAAGCTTGCCTGGAAACTCGTACATATAAAATAGATAAAAACTGCTGCACAGAAAATTTATCAAGAAGATGACCATCGTGCTTAAATTTAATTGTTGCTCTAAATTGCAAAATCCAGTTTACAAGGTTAATTATATAAGCTTCTCCAGTTGGGAAAATGAAGAGGATAATAATGGAGGAGTGTTCGGAGGAAGTACTCCAGTGGGAAGCAACTTTTTTTTTTTTTTTTTTTTTTCTTTAAAAGAAAAGAAGGGGGAAAGTATAATTTATTTATGAAATGGAAATTAAAGTGCTGGCTGTAGGGATGCCTCAAAGATTCAAACTAGGAGTTACAAGAGTCCTCTGGTGTGAGACCAAAAATGCCACCCCGTGAGAAGCATATGACCGCTGTTGATGTGGCCAGAAAAAAGTTTTGTTTACTATTTTATTATTTACCTTCTTATAAACGGAACAAACTTTTCACTCATTGTAAAGTACAAGTGTGCCAGGAAAAGCTCTTTGATAATTAGAATTTCTAAATTGTTTATGCAAGTTAATGGTTAAAAGATCCAGTCCCAAAAAAAAAAAAAAAAAAAAAAAAAAAAAATGGTCTTTTGACTCATATTCTGGGGGCGCAGCATACCAATTGGGAGAAAAAAAAGATAATTTCTCGAGAGAAAAAATTTGTTGGATGTTGTTAAAGGTGTTTTTTTTTTTTTTTTTTTTTTTTTTTTGTGTCAGGCCTTTAAGTTCTCGAGGGATGTGATGGGCTAAGTGTCCGAGGTGTGTTTGAGCATCCTAGATCTCCAGGAGTAGGCAAATTTTCTGGGATGAGTTGGGAGGGTTTGTTTGGCTAGTGTGGCTCTTGTTGGTGTTTGGCAAGGGATTTTAACGTTATTTGGTCCCCTTAGAAAAAAGTCTCTAGTGATAGGGAGAGAAGATCCATGTGGCTGGGTGTTTGAGGTGTATGAGCCTCCTAGATCTCTGGGAGTCGGCAAGTTTTCTGGGATGAGTTGGTAGGGTGTTTTGGCCACTGTGGCTCCTGTTGGTGTTTGGCGAGAGATTTTAACGTTATTAGGCCCCTCAGGAAAAAGGCGTCTGGTTGTAGATAGACAAAATCCATGAGGCAATTTAACAGTTTCATTGAGGAGTGTTATCTCGTTGACTCACCTCTTGAGTGACATATTTACCTGGTCACACGGTGTGGCTTGTAGTAGAATTGATAGGTTTTTGTTGTCTGAAGGTTGGATGTGTGCCTTCTTGATTGTGAGACCGACCTTGGGGCCTAGAATTAGTGTTTTGATTCTGGCTTTCCAAAGTGGCTGGTCCATTTGTCACTTTAAGTTCTCCCTTTCTAGTGGCCGGTGGAGTTTCTGGAGAGGTGGAAATGTTTCCATTTTATGGGTAAGCTTTGGGCAGGGGCTCAAATTTTGGAATTGCAATCATTGGGGATTTAAAGATTATGAAGCAAGAGGTGTTGGGTAGGCCTAAGGCCCTGGATCGCATTGAGGAGGAAGTTTATATAAAGAGGCACTTCAGGAGGCAGGAGGCACATTTCTCTCATAAAGTGAGTTTGAGGAGTTGGATAGGAGGGCGGCTTGAGCTGAAGACAGAAGACCAAAGTGAAATGAGCCTGGAGACTGCAGTGTTTCTTATTTTCATAGGGTAGCAAGGGAAAGAAGTAAATGTTTCACTTCTCAGCTGGAGAACAATGGTGGGGAGATGTTGCATGGGGATAAAGAGATTGTGGAGGAGGTTCTTTTTCCTTCTCTCTCTACACTCTCATAGCTATTCCTCAACCCTTTGGGGAAGATTTGGATTGGAGCCCTATGCTATTTTTCACAACAATGTTGGCTTTCCCCTTCTTCCTGGGTGAAACAAGAAGATTGTCTTTGGTTTTGATAGGTATAAGGCCCTTGGTCTCAACAGCTTTCTAAGGCTTTTTTTTTCCTGCTCGTCCTTAGGACGATCTTCGGAAGTTATTATCGAGTTCTATGATAGAGGGGTTTTGGATAACTTTTTGAATAGAACTTCCTTTTTGCGGGGTGGAAAGGAACTTCTAATCGATCAGGAGCTTCAACAACCAACAAGTCTAACCATTGAACCAACAACTAACTAACAAGAGGAAACTACCAAAGGATAACCATTTAGTCTGTTCCAGTCTTACCCTATCTACTTTTTGTCAATGTTTGGGATCCTTGGTTCAACCACTAAGATATTTGAGAAGCTTATGAAGGATTTCTTATTGGGGGTGGGGAGGGGAGGGGGTTGAGGAAGGGAAATTGTTTCATCTGGTGAGGTGGGAGGTGGTGAAGAATTCGGTGGATCTCTGAGGATTAGACTTAGGAAACTTAAATGGCCCAAAACAAGGCGTTTCTGGCTAAATGGTCGTGTCATTCTCTCTTGAGTCCAACACCTTATGGTAAAAGATTTTTTTTTTTTTTTTTTTTTTTTTTTTTTTTTTTTTTTTTTTTTTTGATAAGAGACAATTTCATTGATGAGTGAAATTTACAAGAGGGATGTATAATCCATGATGTTTACAAAAGACCTTCCCAATTTGCAATGAGGGAGGTATAACTATAGGAAGTAAAAATATTAGACAGTTTACACCAAGATATAGCTTGGTAAACAATGTTGTCGAAAAGTTTTGTGTAGGTCTATGTCGTTTCTGCAAATATTCTCTGATTTCTTTCTTTCCACAGATTCCAAAAGAAAGCCATGATGAGGTTTTTCCATAATAGGGCTTTTGCGTTCTTGAAAGGGTGATACATTAAGGCCATATCCAAAAAATCCTTTACCTCCCTAGGAAATGTGAGATGCCATCCGAATATATTGAGAATCGTTGTCCAGAAATTTTGAGTGTATGTGCATTCCATAAACAAGTGACTTTGTGATTCGTTTGCTTTCTTGCATAGTGGACACCAATTTGGAGAGAGAGTGATGTAAGGCATTCTTTTTTGAAGATTTTCACTTGTGCTGATGGCTTTATGCGCTATTTCCCAAAGGAAGAACTTCACCTTTTTTAGGATGATGTCCTTTCCATATTGTCTTTGCTAGCGTGAGATTTATTGCTTCTACTTTTTCCCCCATGTCCATCATCAAGGATTTTGTAGAAAAGACCCCGTCTGCGCTGGGGAGCCAAGTTAGTGAGTCTTCTTTGTTTGAAAATACCACAGGGGCAAGGTCGAGGCTTAATTCAGCCCACTCTATTGCTTCATTATCCTTTAGATTCCTCCCAAGCTTCAAGTCCCAAAATTTGTTGACAACATTCCACGTTTCTTTAATCGTGGCTTTTTTGTTGTGAGAAAGCTTGTACAAAAGTGGATACTTCAAAGCTAGCGTGATGTTTTCAATCCATGGGTTGGTCCAAAATGATGTGCTTCCCCCATTCCCCACCTTATGGCGAGTTCGGTGGGTGATGAGATTTTGATGTTTCTTTATGTACTTCCAAGGCCCTTTTGTAGAAGTCGGAGGGAGGTGATCTTTGTTTGATGTAGGAGTATATTTAGCCTTTATAAGATTTCGCCATAAGGCCTTTTGTTCATGATGATATCTCCATATCCATTTGGCGAGGAGAGCTGTGTTCTTCTTCCTTATCGAGAGAAGACCGAGACTTTCCTTTTCTGTTGGGAGGTTTATAATATTCCATCGAACAAAGTGTGCACTATCTTTCCACAAGTAATTTCTGAAAAGCCTTTCTATATCCGCGGCCACTTTTTGTGGCATTTCAAATAGAGACATATAGTAGGTAGGGAGGTTGGATAATGTGGCTTGTATTAGGGTAAGTCTTCCGCCTTTTGAAGTATAACGTGATGACCATGTTGACAACCTTCTTTCTATTTTCTCAATAATAATCTTCCAGAAGGAAAAGGATTTGTGATTTCCTTTTAGAGGCAGTCCTAGGTACATATTCGGCCATTCTCCCTTTGTACAACCATATTTGCAAGCAAATTCTTCAATGATCTCTGTGCTAATATTGATGCCCATGATCTCTGTTTTTTGGAGATTGATATTTTGTCCAGAGAATCCTTCGAAGGTTTTTACCGTCTCAATCATGTTTTTTATGGAAGAGGCATTCACCAAATCGGAAAAGAGGATTGTGTCATCTGCGAACAATAATCGGAAAAGAGGATTATGGTATAAGATCATTGCAAGCAATATTATATTGCCCTTTTGATTGATCATGGGTGAGGCCATTAACACTTCCAGAATCTCGTGGAAGAGCTCCCTTTCTCTTTCTCAACTCGTTCTCTGTTCAACAGGTGGTGGTAGAGATACACATTTTTGGAGGATAAGTGGTTGAGATATAGCTCCTATGAGGTTTCATTCGATGTTAGTTGTCCCTTTTCATTGGGGAGCTCTTTTTCTATTTCGTTGGAGTTCTGACATCATTTATCTGATTAGGAAAACAACGGGATTTTGTGGGCCCTTTTGTCTTCAAGGAGGAATTATGTTTCAATTTTGACAGAAGGGATGTTTCGTATTCGAGTTCATCTGAGGGTTTTTCTTTCTGATCTTACTTTTGGTGTTTGGTAAATCTCTCTTTTGTGAATGCTTCTGTCTGAGAGATGAAAATGTCCAAGTAGGTTAAACCTTTTTGTTTGTTTTGTGTCAGTTCATTTGTGGAAGAGTGAAACGTTGGCTCAAGTTTAAGTTGCTTAACTTGATAGGGCTAATTTGTCGTATCGTCGACATTAGGGGAACAAATCAAACCAGAAAAATCGAGTCGGTCGGTGGGTGGTTGGTGTGCCCAATTAAGGCTCAAACTAACGGACGGTTTGACTGTCATATTTAAAAGATAAAAAATAATGTTTTAATAGGTAATGATTACCTATTTAAATTAAGTTTTAATATGTTTTTAACTTTGTCCCTCTCCTTCCTATGGTTGGCGGCAACTTTTCTCTTCTCTGTAGTGCCACCAACCAGCACAGTCGCAGCCCAACGGACCAACTTTCCTTTTCTCCCTTTGGCTGTTCTTGTTTCTCTTTGGAATCTAATTTTCTTGATGTGTTTATAAAGAAATGATCAATACCAAGAAACGAGTTTCCCAGTTAAGCCATTGTAAAGCCCTGTGATTCACCGTGGAAGTTACCAGTTTTTTTTTTTTTTTTGTATCGAACCTCGACACTCCTATGACCTACCTCCCTTACGTCGAGAACTCTATTTAAACTTAGATTCCACCTTAGCATCCTTAAAATCCCACAAGAGATGGAACTACTTTTGCTACAAGGAGTAAGTTGAAAAAGCCTCGGGTGGGGAGGCTAGCATACGAGAATTGCCCATGAGCCAACTTGTCACGTAAATCCCATATATGCTATGGGTCACCATATGCCATCAGAAAGTAGGTTCATTCAGAAGTCTCAAAACCAGTAGCCAGCAGCATAAACAGCTAAAGCCTACACCTTTCCCATGGGTGTTTCACAGTCCTAAAAATTCTCTTCTTATAGCATTGAGCATATGATCTCAACTGTGAAGTAAACTTATCTGCTTTTTAATGTTGGAATACGAGGAATGATTCCCTTTTTATTTTTATTTTTTATTATTACTACTTTTTCTTGTTCTTTTTTGTTTTCGTAAATGTCCTTCACAAGGCCAAGGTAGAGTTGAGCTATCAAGGTGAGCGTTAGGCAACATAATTCACTCTACTTCGGCCTGGTGACCTGGTGACCTGGTGAAGGCAATTGCTGTTTTAAAGTATTGGTGTTACAAACATATAGTGTTCTATTATGGCATATCCACTTATTGCAATTTATTTTTACTGTTCTGGGCCTTGGTGGCTGAAAATTTCAGATGACTTGGCTCTATTTTATTATCAACATGGAATCATAGTTATCGATTGTGTTCATTTATGAAGTTCATGTATTGGGATGATGGATGATGAAACAATTTTGCATTGCTCAAGGAAAAATGTTTAATCATTGTTACGTGACCAATGAAAGCCATATGGTTTCTTTCTTTTAATGCAGTTCTTAAATATAGCAGGTTAGAATTTGGCATAAGAAGCGCGTTGTCTCGAAAAACAATGGAAGATTTTACTGGACGCCATGAGACGAATTTAGCTTCAACGACGGGCTCCAGGAAGCAACGTACGTGGATTTGGATTCGGCTGCTTCATAAATTTGTTGCCAGATAGATTATCTGTCTTTTAACAATAATTTTTGCCCTTGTTGAGAGGTTGTCACTGTTATAGGGATATATACATAAGATGTTATTTTATTTTTCTTAATATATTGTGTTGTCTATATGTCACCCCTAGATTTGGGTAGAATTGTTGCAAGAACATTGGCCATTTATTTGGATTTTGTTTGGTTATTCAACTTTGATTTTGGCATGGTTTTTCTTGAGGTGGGTGGTTGTTTGAAGGAAGCTTTGTAATTTTACAACTTGATCTAGAAATTATATATTGTTCATTCTTTTCAGCCACATTTTAATGTATGATCTCAACTGTTTTAGGCATCTTCCCTCTTGTCACGCGTAGTCTCGACCCTTGTGTCATTGCTTTCTTGAATGGACACTTGGAGTGCACTGAGAGAGGCTCGGTGAGGACAATAGGACAGTTTGTGGGGGTCTTTTACACAACAGGCATTGTAAAGGTGTCGTTGGGTAGTTCTTTTGAGGATAAGGTCAAGACAACCCTCGAATGAGTGTGCTTAAATTCTTGTCAACCCTTCAATGGAAGGTCGACCCAAAAGAGATAATAGAGAAAGACATAACTCACTCTACTTTCTTGGTGAAGTTAATTGCTGCTTTAAATGATTGGTGTTACAAAAATATAGTTTTATTATTGCAATTTATGTTTACTATTTAAGACTTTTGGTGGATGAAAATTTTAGATGACCTAGCTCAGTGTCACAATCACACTTTGATAGCAGCGGATATGTGATTGTGCGGCACTCACTATCTAGCAACAAATGAGTTAAGCCTATTTGTTCTTGTGTCGCCTATGGTCAAATGACGTATGTTTGAGCCTTTGGCCTTGATTCAAGAAGAAAGTTTTAGAAGATAGGGTAGAGAGATTTCAAAAGAGAGTTTAGAAAACAAGATTTGAGAAATTGGAAATGATGTTATATGGGAACGTAAGCACAAAGGCAACAATAATGGCCATATAACTATTGGGTAGGAAGAAGTTGACAACTAGTCATATCCTCCTATAGTACATTTTGAGGCATTTTAGCCCTTGCATGTGTAGACACGATTTTGGTGAACGGTCATGCACTCTCATACTGACCCAATATGGAATGGTAAAGACCTATCTAGGATGGAAGCATGTAAAAGGGGTTTGTAACAAATATGGAATGGTAAAGATCTATCTATGATGGAAAAGGGGTTTGTAACAGGTATGCAACCATGGACAACACATCCTGGACAAGCAAGATCGGGATATCTGTCATGTGGACATTGACAACACGCCTTGGACATGCATGATCGTGACATCCTCCCCCACTCAATAGGTTGACGTCCCTGTCATGTCATGTGGCCATAAGCAACATGCTTTGGACAAGCATGATCATGGCACTCAAGCTCAATTTTCTGATCAGTGTTGGTTTATGAAGTTCACATATTGGGATGATGGATGATGAAACAATTTTAGAGCGATTTTCTTGCTCGCGGAAAAATGTCCAATCATTGTTACGTGACTAATGATAGATAGTTATATATATATCACTTAGATAGCTCTCTCGTATACATGCTTGAGTATGTGTGTTGTGCAATCCTAACTACTGGTATCAGAGCTAAGCAAGATTCACCACTATCTGTGAAGATAGAAAACTTAAAAATTGGAATTAAGAAGTTTGATGGACCTGATTTCGGTTTCTGGAAGATGAAGATCAAAGATTATCTGTATCAGAAAGATCTTCACGAACCCCCTGTTGAGGGTGAAACCGAATTCTTGTTAAGACTATTCAACCACGTTTTGAAGTCCATTTTGAAGTCGTAGGGAGTAAGTAGGTCAAGACCTAATCTTCACATGTCTTTGTATTTCTCCTTTGGTTTCATGCAAATGTTGGCCTTCTGCCATTCCCCACCATTACATTATTTCTATTTCTAGACATCATTTTGCTCCTGTCTTTTCAATTTTCCATTTTTAGCCCCATGCCTTACTTTCCAAGGGACCTTTTGGCTACCTCCAAAGGATGCCTATTATTGTAATTTCATATGCAAAATTAACTAACATCATTACATGTGAGATCAGATCGCATACGATAACTTAGGGAGCCCTATACCATACATCCAGTTGCCTTGGGACGACTGCACGTTACATCATAGCAGTACGACAAATCCATTGGGCGTTCCTGCAAAAAAGGGCCTTTGACTCGAGACGCCACAAAGGGAAGGACTTTTCCCTCTAGGGGTAGGAAAATCATGATCGGGATAGCGGACTCAAAGCTATGGAACTTGGATGTGGGTCTTTTGTCGAAATGAAATGACCGTATCTCTTTATTTTTTCTTTTTCGTTAATGGGTTCAAGGCAGGGGTTCCGTTATAAATTAAATATAGTATACCCAACCCGAATCAACATATTTTTTTTTGTTTTACGCCACGTAATTTCTCTGGTGAAATGACAAATATGCCCTCCCATGTTAATTGAATTGTATTGGTTTTGAAAGGATGGGAAAAGGAATCAAATAGCCTTTTTTTTTTTTTGGGAAAAGGAGGTAAGAGGTGAAAGTAAAGGAAGGTTGAATGGTGAGAAGAAATATAATTAATTAATTAATTAATTTCTTAATTAATAATTAATTTTGTAATAAATAAATGAGAGGACACCTATTTGGCGCATTATAGCACATACCACAACATTGCAATAAACTAAAAACTCTCCCTTTCCTTCTCTCTCTCTCTCTCTCTCTCTCTCTCTCCTGTTCTTCGCATCGCTCGCCCTACAACAAACTCTCCTGCGGATCTCACGCTTTGATTTTCACCCGTTTTCTCCTCCATGTCTCCAAATTGTAGATTCGATCGGTAACGAGTTTCTTCTCTTTATTATATTTTCAAATTTTTTCTTGTTTTTTTTTGTTCTTTCAATGGCTCTTCTTTACCTGGATCGTGCTGCTGTTCCTGTGTTTGATCATTTTGAGTCACTTTTCTGGATCATCCACTTGTTGATGTTTTTCTTTCTCTTATGCTTTTCTCTTCGTTTGTCGTCCTATGATTGTTGCAGCAGTTTCCGACGGGATTGATGCGTTAATTATCAAATATTGTATATATTCTATTTGATTTCCTAGGACTGAGTCTTTAGCTACGAGTTCTATTCCCCTACAGAATGTGTGTTTTTTTTTCTCCGATTACTGTATATGTTGACCTATGCCCCTGTTTCTGCTCAGATCACATTTTGTTTCTGTGGTGGATTTCTTGAGAGGGTTCTTTTACCGTTTAGAGTTGGTTTGGATGAAAAATGGTTTGAGCCAAAACTATTTAGACGCGAGAGAATGATAGATATGAACACCTTTTGGGTCCTTGGTTTCGTTTTCTTCTATGGTCAACGAATATAAAGCTAACCATTCTGTGGATTCATGTGCCCGAGTTAGCGTAGTGTTTTTCTTCTGTGTTTTATGAGTTGAGAACATCCAGGAAAGTGCAGTGGGATAAACTAAGTCTAAATCGTTTTGAAGTAAGAGTTATTCTTCCAAACCAGGGTTAAATTGTTGATGAGATCATATATTAATATTTCACAGATATTGTGACGAGAGGATTGAGTAATGCGGTAGATGTTATTGGAATGAAGGTATGTGAACAAGTTGGCTTATCTGATTTCATATGAACAGGTGAATGATTAGTTTTATAAGGATCATTCACTGAAGAAAGCTCGCGGAAATTTCAAGAAATGGCTTCTATGGGTGTTGTTTCTACCTCAAGTTTGAGAGAACCAGCTGGTCATAATGCTGCTGGTGTTGATAGGTTACCCGAAGAGATGAATGACATGAAAATTAGAGATGACAAGGTATGCTTGCATCTTCTTATGCTCTTAAGCTTCATTTCTAATCGTTATCATTTACATGAATTAGTTTTCATATTCATTCGTGGTCTTTTCCATGAGTTCTCATGTGTTGAAACAATGACGTAGGAAGTGGAAGCAACTGTTATCGACGGCAATGGGACTGAGACAGGCCATATTATCGTGACAACAATTGGTGGTCGAAATGGCTACCCAAAGCAGGTATGAAATGCATAATATTCAATTCTTCCTTTTATCACCTTCATTTTAAGAATATCAACTTTCTGAGTGGGCTGACCAACATTTTCTAGTGTGAAAGTTCTTGTAGATTGCATGATCATCATTTATATCATATGTTGGTCATTCCTCTCTGTTTCCAAGTACTGAGATTCATTATACATTTTGTATTTATGTCTTGAATTTGAAATATAAATTGTTATGTAGTTGGCCTGGATTCTCTACTTATTATCGTTAGTCATTGTTTGTTGTGCCTCTAATGGTACTTGGTATTTCAATGCAGACAATCAGCTACATGGCAGAACGTGCTGTCGGGCATGGATCATTTGGAGTCGTGTTTCAGGTAATGTTTTCCCAACTGATGGCAGCTTTTTACCTTTTATGTTTTTTAAAAAATTACATTTTCAGGTTTTTTCAGATATCGGGGATGAGTACTTTGTGTATGCCTTTATCACTTTCTGTATCTTGTTTAGGCAAAGTGCTTAGAGACTGGGGAAACTGTGGCTATAAAGAAGGTTCTCCAAGACAAAAGGTACAAGAACCGCGAGCTGCAAACTATGCGGCTTCTTGATCATCCAAATGTTGTCGCGTTAAAGCATTGCTTCTTCTCAACCACCGAAAAGGATGAACTGTATCTCAACCTTGTTCTTGAGTATGTCCCGGAAACAATTCATAGGGTGATAAAGCACTACAACAAGTTGAATCAAAGGATGCCACTGATCTATGTAAAACTTTACATGTACCAGGTATTGTTCTTCTGAATATCTTTTCAATAAATGTAATGTTGGCCAGTTAGTTAATGATATTGAAAGTCTACATCATGCGGAATAAAGATGGTGTTACCCATTAGCGGTGCGGTGTACATTGGTTAAGTTTTATATCTCTCTCTAAATAATATTCTCACAGATCTTCAGAGCATTGTCATATATCCACCGTTGTATTGGGGTGTGCCACCGGGACATTAAACCTCAAAACCTTTTGGTAAGCTGAGAAAAGCAAGAGTTATGGTTCTCATTATTTTCTCCTGTTACCTATGTACATAATTTGTTTTTTCTTTTTATCCATTTATGCAGGTGAACCCACATACTCACCAGGTTAAACTATGTGATTTTGGGAGTGCAAAAGTCCTGGTATGTTATTCTTTTTCACGAAAAAAAGATCATTGGGTTTTACTGTTGTCTGACCAAGTAGATACTATTATCTTCATTTTGGTATACAGGTGAAAGGGGAGCCAAATATATCCTACATCTGTTCAAGATACTACAGAGCTCCTGAGCTTATTTTTGGAGCTACAGAGTATACTTCAGCAATTGATATATGGTCTGCAGGTTGTGTTCTTGCTGAGCTATTGCTTGGTCAGGTAGTTGATTGCGTGTGTTTGCTATTTTGAATTTTTTTTTTTTGAATGATTTTTCCTAAAGATTTATTTATTTGTATCAGCCTCTTTTTCCTGGGGAGAGTGGAGTTGACCAGCTTGTTGAAATCATTAAGGTAGTTTTATTGGATAACATGAAACCGCTCTTTTAATGTTGCGAGCGTGAGGATATTTACATTTTCCCTCCGGGTTTTTTACTTCATCCTTACTGGTTTTGTAGGTTTTGGGCACTCCTACCAGAGAAGAAATTAAATGCATGAATCCCAATTATACAGAGTATAAATTCCCTCAAATTAAAGCCCACCCATGGCACAAGGTAATTGCATGTGGAAATGTTGTATGCATATGTAGTTATTTGTTGCTTTTTCTGATCTATGTATTTAAGCATTAACTTATCATGCAGATATTTCACAAACGTATGCCACCGGAAGCTGTTGACCTTGTGTCTAGACTATTGCAATACTCTCCTAACCTAAGGTGCTCAGCGGTATGTATCTGGTCTCACAGCAGGCTGCCATGCTAATGCATAATGTCTGTATTTGTATTTGGGCTTTCAGATGAAATGAAAGAAAGTTAGATATACTGGTTCGGCTATTATCTTGATTTGCTTTAAAATTCTGATGGGAGTGTGTGAGATCCCATATCGGTTGGAGAGGGGAATGAAGCATTCTTTATAAGGACGTGGAAACCTCTCCCTAGGGAGAGCTCAAAGAGAACAATATCTACTAGCGGTGGGTTTGAGCTATTACAAATGGTATCAGAGCCAAATACCGGGCGGTGTACCAGTGAGAACGTTGAGCCCCGAAAGGGGGTGGATTGTGAGATCCCACATCGATTAGAGAGAGAAATGAGTGCTAGCGAGGACGCTGGGCCTCGAAGAGGGGTGGATTATAAAGATTTCACATCGATTGGAGAGAGGAATGAGTGCCAGCTAGGACGCTGGGTTCCGAAGGGTGGTGGATTGTGAGATCCCACATCGGTTGGAGAAGAAATAAACGAGTGCCAGTGAGGATGTTGGGTCCCGAGGGAGGGGGGAGTGGATTATGAGATCTCACATCGGTTGGAGAGAGGAACGAAACATTCTTTATACGGGTGTGGAAATCTCTCCCTAGCATACGCGTTTTAAAAACCTTGAGGGGAAACTTGAAAGGGAAAGCTCAAAGAGGACAATATCTACTAGTGGTGGGTTTGAACTGTTACATAGTCGGTTTTTTCCAACCTCTACTACTGCGCCTTCTTTTTTTTTTCTTTTTTAATTTATAAATATACCTGTATATTAATGGTTCCTATGCCCAAGCTTGGCCTATTTAAGCCTTTTACTTGCTCATTTGTGGCTTATCATTTAGTAGCTTGCTTATGCTGTATTTGTAAATGCTATATCATTGATTGGAGGGGACGCGCTTTTATAAAATGGTTCCTTCTATCAGATTTAGACGAATAAATAAGAAAGAATAGGTGGCTATCAAAAAGTGATCTTTATATGGGTTGTCGTCTTGTTGAACAATATGAATATTTACACCTGAAAAGGACCTCTGAAATTGAATCTGATATCATCAATCTTCTGACTTTTAGCCCTTCGGGATAGCATGGTTGAAATCATTGTTGTCTTTATGACACAGTGACATATGAATTAACTAATTCCATGTGACATATGATACAGTTGGATGCCTTGACTCATCAATTTTTTGATGAGCTTCGTGATCCAAGTACCCGACTGCCCAATGGACGCTTCCTTCCACCGCTATTCAACTTTAAGGCTAATGGTATGGTCACAAATAATTTATTTCTATCCAATTGTTGTAGTAGACATGCTCTAATTATCCATGTGACTTTCATTTGACTAGAATTGAAGGGTGTGGCTGTTGAGATATTGGGGAAATTGATACCAGAACATGCAAGAAAACAGTGTTCATTTCTTGGGTTGTGAATTTGATTAGAAACGTAACCATTTCACCGGTGGTGTCGTGTTGACAACGAAAGCTATGGCGTCCGAGTCTGTGCTATTCCTTCTGTTTGCTGCTATGAGTACATCTCTGTATTACCTTACCTACTTCTTCCTTGTTTTGAAAGAGCAGATCTAGATATGTTCTTAATGAATGGGTAACAACTCTCTCTATATCTAATGTTCCATGTGTATCGAATTCGGGTTCGGGTGTTTTAATGTGTATTAGGATTTGGATGTAGTTAAGGTGAAGTTGGCAGCGGATCTCTTGATCCGACTGCCCTCGACGTACAGATGATGATGATATGATATGATATGATACGATGTATCTACTTCCTCGTGTACACTTTTATGAACATGGACTTTCATCTTCTTCCTGCTCCTCACTTACATCTTTTCTTTGCCCCCACACCCTCCGACCAGAAGGGCCCATAATGTATATACATTCTTGTTTGGATTATATTTTAAAACCACTTCCCCTTGCCCAGAGGACCCTGTGGCCTAGCACTCGGTAAAGCGGCTGGATGATCAGCTCCTCTCCTTTACAGTCGAGTTGCTTTGCTCCAGAACCTGTCGGTAAAGCTGCTTTGCTCTTGGACTCTTTTCACTCGAGTTTCACTATTCTTTCACGAGGTAAATAAATAGGTGTTTTCATCTTCCATCCTAGACTGATTGAACGAGGTCAAGCGTCTTTGCTCCTCTCCTTTGTTACGTGGTTCGTATTTCATTTGATTCTTCTTTTTCGAAAGGAAATGTAAGGAATCAAGAAAGCATTCTTCACTTCTTTTTTTCGAGTCTTCTCCTTTTAATTCCCTTGTTCTCTAGTTGAATCCACCATGGTGGCAAGCTTTAATGCTATCACTAACATGGGGAGTATTCGGTTTGAAGTTACTTCGAACGAAGCTTTTCCATTGCAAAGTGTTTTTCTTGCTACACCATCATGATTCAACGTAAATGTAATGTTTGAAATTTTATCAAATAATTTAATTAAATATATAATTAGGCTCGATATATGCAATTGAAGATTGAATCAATTTTTTTAGATCTAATCATGCTCAATTGAAAGATAATGAACGGTTTTAGAAAAGGATGAGATCTATAAAAACTCACAGAGTAATCAGAAACCAACTAAAGGGTTGCGACTCTCGTGCCCTTCCGTATCATATAATAATGATCACTAGATAAATTATAACTTAAAACCTTAAAAATAATACTATAAAATTGAAAACATACAATCACTACCGAGAATAATATTCGAACAAGCTAACTTAAAGTTTGTAATGTATTCGAGAGTAACTGAAGCTCCACTTGAAGTAGTTTGAAGTAACTCGAGATACTAGTTACATAAACGAAACTGGATTTATCTTTAATGAAACATGAGTTGCAAATGAGTTCATTTAATGCAACACTATTTTTGTTGTCATCTTGGGACAACATCATGTCGTTCTGGAATGGTTAAGATGCCTTATTTTGTATCGCCACTTCACCTTAGGACTAACTTAAACATTAGAAAGTATTAAGAAAGACACGACATTGTTGTGAGGTTTTGTTTCGTAGGTCAGCTCTTATACGGTATCGACCAGAACACCTGACTAGAATCACAAAAAATCATAAAAACAATTGTTTTAAATCTTCCAAAAATAATTTTATCATAAACTAGAAACTAGAGAAAAAAATCTATAATGTTTTTATTTTCTCAACTAAAAAATGATCGCTATCACTAGCGTAGGACAATAACTAACCTAGCTGGGAAAGTGACCATCTTCGTGCTCTATCTTTTTAGTCCTGCGCAAATTTAATCAACAGTTCAAAGCTACATAAAAACAAAAACTTTTGAGTTGGATTGTTATGAATCTTCAGATCATTCTGAATTTCATCTATCAAATCATTTCGAGTTCTACATATTCTTGAATCATTTATTCAAGAATTTGACGTCACTCTAAATCTTTCATAGCTTGTTGAGATCATCATGATAGAATGACATAATGTAATATGAGGAGAGTCAATAAAGAAATTAAGCAAACAACTGATCAAACTTAACTTTTGATTCATAAACGAGGCATCGAAGGCTCCAAATGTTATTGTTCTCAGACGAGTAGCCGAAATCATCTCCGAGTATGGATAACATATTTTGAAATACATATATTAGCCCTTGAAGCATATTATTATTTGGTTTATTCAAGCATTTTGATAAACAAGCATCACCCCAATACACCCTCCTCCTATACATTGGAAGCCTAATAACTTGAAGATGCAAGTACCTCTAACAAGGAAGCAATAAATTGCATCTGGGTATCTTCATCTATAGTTAAGAAGAGAGGAACATGAACAAATAGCGATTTGGTCCCGTGCTCTTCTGCGTAGCGGAGGGAATGATAGTACACGTAATTGCACACGAACCGACCAGCATCGTCTGAAGTCATCACTTCATATCCCTTCTTTGCCAGTGTCTTGGTTATTTCCTCAACTGGAAGAGAAGTCTGCAAGCCAGAGTTGGGTAAGAAATCAGGAAAAGAAGAAAACACATTCAAGAATCTAAGACCATCAATGATAGTAATAAGAACCAGCTGAGAGGGTGCTAGACTTTTACAAATAAAAGATTATGCCATCTGTCTAATAGCTCAGCCCACCACCGCTAGCACCATTAGCAGATATTGTCTTATTTGGACTTTCCCGTCCGGGCTTCCCTTCAAGGTTTTAAAACGCATATGCTGGGGAGAAGTTTCCACATCCTTATAAAGAATGATTCGTTCCCCTCTCCAATCAATGTGAGATCTCACAATCCACCACCCCCTTCTAGGCCAGCGTCCTCGTTGACACTCGTTCTTCTCTCCAATCAATGTGAGATCTAACAATCCACCCCCTTCGGGCCCAGGTACTCATTCCCCTCTCCAATCGATGTGGGATCTCACAGTACACAATACACCCCCCAAAATGATTCAATTCATTAAAATGTTTTGATGTTGTACCACCAACTTCAGAAGAGAATGGACACAGACAACACAACTGGGACACAATGAGATGAATTACATTTGAATATTGTCATACATTTCAATATTTTCACGAATGCATGCTTTTAGTAAAAGATAATTAACTATTATCAAAGATCCGTTCCTAAAACATATACTCATAAAACATTGTTCCTCTAATGTGTTCAAATGTGTTCAATAAGTGTCAACATGAGTTAAAGCATATGTCATCAGCCAAGAGATCGGAGGTTCAAATCTCCACACCATAATGTGTTCAATAAATGCTAACTTGAGCATATATTAACCGGTTAAAACATATATTCTCGACTAAGAGATCAAAGGTTCAAATCCTTCCCCCACATACGGTTGAACTAAAAAAATTTTGGTGTTCAACTAGTGCAATGTGTTTGATAAGTGTTGTATATGTGTTTCAAGTGCTCTCTCAATGTTGTTTTACACATGTTTGACAAATACCATGACAAATACCAAAGAATTAGAGTGTTCAATATGTTCAAATCCTAACCGAAGTGTTCTTGCTTCATAGGAGCCGACTAACCCTCAAATTTCAACGGATGCTGATATCTCAGCCTCTGTATTTTGTAAAAGAGAAGGAAAATCTGGTTCTCAACGCAGAAAAACAACTCAAGCACTAAGGCATTCCCTAAAGTTCTAATATACTCAGAAAAATGGCCTCCAAAAGACATAAATTAAATCCTACCTCTCGTGTACGTGAAATTTCACCATCCTCTGGTACAATTGGTTCTTTCTGCAGTAGATGAAAGTAAAATACCAGATGATCAAACCCCCAGAAAAATAGACGCAAACTAAACCCACAAGATTAAGAGATAAACACAGAGTAACCAAATTATATACCTGAGGCTTCCATCCCATTTCATCAGGACAACGAAAAGTGGCTTCGTTAAAAGCTTGACGTTCGATAGCAAACCTCGAAGCACCACTATTAACTCCCAAGTGAAGCTGAAGCAAGAACAGTAACAATTTGTAAGTCATCACACAGAACAGCACAAACTTGAGTAAGTTCCACTTTAAGATTTGCAGTTTCTTTAGTCATAAATCACAGTTAAGCCAAGGAAATGGCAAATGAACACAGATTAATGCATCCTGAACTTAAGGATTGAGGTAGGTGCAGGAATAGCTAACCCAGATGATTCTTCTGGAATTAGTGGGTTCAGAGCCCTTCCCCTCTACTGCAGATTCCAACGTTTTATACAGCGCATCAAGAGCTCCACGTCCGGCAGTCTCAAGAATGCTGCAACTCCCAAGAGTTAGAGCTTCAGGCAGACCATTCTTCCCCATATACTTCATGAGATTGTTCACTACCGCCTCAGTAGGATTCTCAGAAACTCCATGGAACTTCTTAAACCCCGTTACATGAATGATAACCGATGGAGGCCCTTCCGACCCCATTTACCAAAGATCTGTTCTAAGCAACAGCGCTAATACAGAGAGAATTTCAAATAGAAAAGCGTCCTCAACAATCTGCAAGATATGAACGTACCAAAATCTCACTTACGAAAGTATAACACAATCTCCACTGAATTACCACGGAAATCAAACAAATCGAGAAACAAAAAAAAAAAAAAAAAAAAAAAAAAAAAAGATCCAGTGCCTAAAACTACATAACAATAGAATAAAAGTAACGATCCGCGTAAAAGTTGATAAACTCTGGATGAAGACGAAAACAGAAAAGCTGAAGGGCAAGGAATTAAATCGCGATTGAGATGCTAAGCTAAAACGGAACTGAATCAGAAGCGAAAGATGAACAGAAACAGAAATTATTCATGAATCTACCAATCGGTTGATATAAAAAGCAGAAAAAAGGGATGGAAAATGGAATTCAGACACGTTTACCTGTAAGAGATCGGAGAAGAAGGCAAAAAACTTCGGCACCAGTCTTATCTATTCCCTGCACACAGTAGACGAGGATCAAGATATTAGAGACCAAAAAAAAGGGATTAAATAGCTTAGTAGAGAACGTGGAGAAGGTGGGAGTTGAAGGCTCCGCATCCAAACGCCAAAACCCAAATTATTGCTCTCATTATTCATTTAATAATGATGTGGGGCACACCCATTGTGGATATGGCTCGATGGGACGTCCCGTGTTGTTCTCCACAATGGTATGATATTGTCCACTTTGAGCATAAACTCTCATGGCCTACAGGGGAGCCCTAGAACAGCCTCCCCTTAATCGGGGTTCGACTCCTATTTTGGAGTCTTCGAACAAATTACACCCTTTGTTGAGGTCTATGAAGTCCTAGAATAGCCTCCCCTTAATCGGGGTTCGACTCCTATTTTGGAGTATTCGAACAAAGTACACTCTCCACAATGGTATGATATTGTTTACTTTGAGCATAAACTCTCATCGCTTTGCTTTGGGTTTCCCATAAGCTCTCGTACCAATGTAGATGTATTCCTTACTTATAAACCCATGATCATTCCCTAAATTAGCCCACGTGGGACAATTCTCAACAATCTTCCCCTTGAACAAAGTACGCTATAGAGCCTCCCTTCAGGCCTATAGAGCCCTCGAACAGCCTCCCCTTAATCGAGGCTCGACTCCTTTTTGGAGTCTTTGAACAAAGTACACCGTTTGTTCGACACTTTAGTCACCTTTGACTTTGAGGACTTTATTGACATGGCTAAGTTTAGGGCATGACTCTGATACCATGTTAGAAATCACAACTCTCCACAATGGTACCAATCGAGATAGTATTTCTGGCTTATAAACCCAATAAACCTGATCATTCCCAAATTAGCCAATGTGGGAAATCCTCAACAATCCTCCCCTCAAACAAAGTCTGTTATAGAGCCTCCCCTGAGGCCTATGGAGCTCTCGAACAACCTCCCCTTACTCGAGGTTCAACTCCTCTTTTGGAGTCTTCGAACAAAGTACACCCTTTATTCGACACTTTGAGGCTCACAATACTTTGTTTGACAGCTAAGTTTAGAGCATGAATCTGATACCATGTTAGAAATCACGACTCTCCACAATGGTATGATATTGTCTACTTTTGAGCATGAGCTCTCATGGATATGCTTTGGATTTTCTCAAAAGGTCTCATACCAATGGATATAGTATTTTTTTGCTTATAAACCCAATAAACCTGATCATTCCCTAAATTAGCCAATGTGGGACAATCCTCAATATTCCGACCTCATTTATCCGATGGTGAAAAAATGTTTCCGACTCCCTCCATTTTCCATCTAAATGGGGAATCCCACAATTCGACAATCCAACCCAACCGAGCCTAGCTAAAAAATAGAAAGTGGGTTGGATTGAGTTGCGAATTCTATTCGAGTGGTTCGAACCATCAATCTGAAATTTTTGGATTGATTTCAAAGATACTTTCAATCCACCCCAACCTAACCCATGAACACCTCTGGAAAAAATATCATCGTTTATTAATCTAGTTAACAGGTTCATCACACATAAATAGAATAAAATAAAAAATTTAAAGTAAAATAAAACAATAGAAATAATAAAAAGTTGTAAGGCATCTATTAGTGTGATGTCCCACATTGATTGGGGAGGAGAACAAAACACCCTTTATAAGGGTATGGAAACCTTCCCCTTGCAGATGCGTTTTAAAGCCTTGAGGGGAAGCCCAAAAGGGAAAGCTCAAAGAGGACAATATCTACTAGCGGTCGATCTGTGTCGTTACAAATGGTATCAGAGCTAGACATCTGTGTCGTTACAAATGGTATCAGAGCTAGACATCTGTGTCGTTACAAATGGTATCAGAGCTAGACATCTGTGTCGTTACAAATGGTATCAGAGCTAGACATCTGTGTCGTTACAAATGGTATCAGAGCTAGACATCTGTGTCGTTACAAATGGTATCAGAGCTAGACATCTGTGTCGTTACAAATGGTATCAGAGCTAGACATCTGTGTCGTTACAAATGGTATCAGAGCTAGATATCTGTGTCGTTACAAATGGTATCAGAGCTAGACATCGGACGATGTGCCATTAAGGACGCTGGGGTGGATTTAGAGGGGGTCCCACATCGATTGGGGAAAGGAACGAGTGCCAGCGAGGACGCTGGGCCCTAAAGGGGGGTGGATTGTGATGTCCCACATTGGTTCGACGCTGGGGTGGATTTAGAGGGGGTCCCACATCGATTGGGGAAAGGAACGAGTGCCAGTGAGGACGCTGGGCCCTAAACGGGGGTGGATTGTGATGTCCCACATTGGTTGGGGAGGATGGCTTGGTTGGACCTCATGCATTTTGTATGTCACGTGTATTGAGATATTTTCCTGATATGCTTAGTACGTACATGTATACTATGATATTATGTACATCATTATATTATGCGCCCCCTTTTTCTCTGTAGCTTCCGACAATGTGAATGTACGTTAATCAACATTCATTCTCTTCTTACCCATACTAACTGAACTACTATTAACTACTAATACATTACATAAGTACGTATATGAGCGCGTGTGTGAGCTGTGTAGAGAATTACTCCACATCCAATTTTACCCGAACTGAAAAGTAGAGACCAAGGTCATGATGTTCTACAAAAGGATAGAACCCACCGTGATTGCTTGTGTTTGCATTTTTTTTACTACGGTAGTGAGACTATTTATTGAATATTTTTAAATACTCAAGTCGCGTTTATTTTTTTTAACATATTAGACATGTCATGCATGTGGAGACCGTCTCTATTTTAACCCAAAAAATAGGGTCGAAAAAATTTAAGATGATCCCAAAAAAGTTTAGGGAAGATTTAATCAAAGTTTTAAAAATATTTAAAATATATATATATATATATATTCAAATTCAATAATAAATATTTAAAAATAAATAAATAGATGTTTTACGAACCTAACCGTCAATTCCTCATATCAATAAATCACATATTCACCTCTTTCTCATTCTCTCGTATCCCGCTTAGGATTAGTTTCTCCTTTGGCCTTAGATCACGAGAATTTGACATGCCCGTGCTTTCTGCCATCGGAGTCTTTCCTTTCGTAGGATCGTGAACCTTCTCATATGCTCTTTGATCAAAGGACTTTGTTGACCTAGGGTCTCTAATAGACAAGCTAGACATTGGTCTATTTTGCCAACTTCATCTCGTATTACTCCTCAGAGTGACACTTTTGTGGTTGAGACTATGGCGGTCTTGGTAGGAGTCATCTTCATTAGAGTTAATGTCTACCAATCTCTTGCTCGTCCTTTCGAAATTGGGTGCACAGGTCTTTAAACATACTTTTACCCTCTTCATAGACGACACCAACTATTGATGGTAAAATTTGAATAAGGTAACACATATGACCTGCACATAGCTTTACTCGTGAATTTATAGATTTAGGGAGAAGATGACGACCTACAAAAGGAGAAGCTCTGCACCTCGTTATGGTGCTTGTCAAACATACTCTGATACGACGAAAGTGGAAGATTACAGTATGCCAAGAGTCTAAGAGTGTGGATGAACTAACTTGGGCATTCAAATTAGGGTTTGGAAACTGAATCGAGCTAACCCTCAAATCCTCTAGGGCAAGATATGCATTTTAACTAGGGGTGTACATTTAACCCGACAACCCAGACCAACCCAACTCGAACTATAAGGGTTGGGCTGGGCTGGGTTGGGTTGAGTTGGATTAGCATTTCGGGTAGGGTTGGGTTCATTTTTTTGAACCCGAACTGAATCCGTTCGGTTTCGAGTTCGTGGTCAAAACCTTTAGGTTGACCTGAGTCAAATAAAAATATATAAAATATATTAAGATTTCTTTTGTATTAATGGGTTTGCTTGAGTGGTACTGAGTATGTCTAAAGACATTCATGCCCGAATTCAACGCCCAGTAGATTTTATTGTTTATTTAAATACATGTAACAATGTTGAATTATGTTAATATGTTACCATTTTCTCTCAATTATAGATTGGTTTGTGTTTGTTTCTGAACTCTTAATATATTTTATCTAACATTGTATTCGAATAATTATAGGTTGGGTTGTGAAAAGTTTCGGGTTGGGTTGGGTTGGGTTACCAATCCAACCAACTCGAACTTTGGGGTTGGGTCAAAAAAATCTCACAACTCAACTCGGACCATGTACACCCCTACATTTAATATGTCTCATTTGAAAAAATGCTAGGCTCATACTCGACCTTGCTCGAGGCCAAGCATGTTGGTTCGGGCCTTTGGCCTAAACCCTTATCTTCCCCAACTCTTTTATAGTTTTTTTAAATAATTAAAAAAAAAAAAAATCCGATAACACAACCCAACTCGACCCAACCTTTGTTGTAACCTTTATTAAAGTTGCTCGAGTCACCAAATCAAATCAACCCAAAATTTTAAATACTAAATCTCTATTAATAATATAAGAGGATCTTAAAATTAAAATTTAAAATAAAAGACACGAGGTTGGTTTAACGAATAAATATTAAATCATTGGGATAAGGTTGAAAATAAAGAAAAGGAAAATAATAATAAAAAACAAACGAATAAAAAGTTGCCAACCGAGGAGGATTTGGCTATTTGTAAAGGTGACAAGTCGGTTAGCATTCCAATGCTCACAGACGATTGTGATTGGATCTTATATTCTATTTTCCAAAAGTAAGTGAGACAGAGGCGGTGATAATAAAAAAAACCCACAAGTGTAGGGCCTCATTTGTCTCTTACGATAATGTGGGAGGCGTGGTCGATAAATCCAACGCTCCACATTAGTCTTATATTTTATTTTGCTTAAAATAATTTGCCACAACTGTATATGCTATTCTCTCATCCATGATTATGAGCCCACCACGCACAAAACGTGGTATATATATATATATAGGTGATAGGTGGCACTGTCATACTTTACAAATCGTGCATAGTGTCACGGTC
This sequence comes from Cucurbita argyrosperma subsp. sororia, assembly GCA_018691285.1. Lineage (NCBI taxonomy): Eukaryota > Viridiplantae > Streptophyta > Magnoliopsida > Cucurbitales > Cucurbitaceae > Cucurbita > Cucurbita argyrosperma. The sequence continues at coordinate 11,715,910 of CM031890.1, read as the reverse complement.
ATGCTTGTCCAAAGCATATTATTTGTGGCTACGTGTCGGATGTCCTCGTCATGCTTGTTCAAGACATGTTGTCAATGTGGTTGTATGCCTGTTTCAAATCTATACTATTCTTGTTGTGTCAATACGCGGGTGTATGAGTGTTCAGCAAAATCATATCTACCCCGCGAGGGCTAAAATGTCAAAAAATGTACTATAGATAGATATGACTAGTTGTCAATTCTTTATAACTGGATTATATAGCTATCAAAGTTGTGGTTGTTACTTATTGTTTTTAGCTTATAATATTGATTTTTTTCAAATTGTTTTCAACCCATTTTCTTGCTCACGTTTTCTAAAATATTTATCTCTGAGCGTGACCTGAGATTTGATCTTATGTCAAGGTTGTTTACAAAGTTCGACTTCCATACGGTTGACTTGTTCGTTAAGTTAGGACAAGTGTTGCACAATTGCTAATCCGCTGCCAAAAAATTGCGATTGTGACAAGTGGTATCAGAGCCAAGTCGACTCCTTGAATTGTAATACACAAACATATCTGTTGCAAAACAACTAGACAATTCCCAAGTTGACCGATTAGTCGAGATCGAAGATCAACTACTCTATCTGAGTGAAGTTCCTAATGGAATGAAGCTTTCGGAGTCTCACATGAATGAGATTTCCGCTAAAGCCGACAAGATCGACGAGATGACATGTCGTCTTGGAGACAATATCTATCAGTGAATTAATGGTTAGGGTTGAAGCCCTAGAAGACAAGACCACAACTGCTGGTGTTTTTCGAGTGTGGGGCTAGCTCGATGGGCTCTGTTGCTTGGATGGAAGAATGCATCGAAGACTTAGACAATGCGCAACAAGCGATCGTTTAGAAGATAAAAAAATTTATAAGGATTTGAGAGCAGCCCTTGGAGTGGTCAGGGCTAAAGTGGCAAAACTGAGTGCCTAAGTGCCGGACTAAACCTAGCCATGAGAACCGTGGGAACCAAATCCTAGTTGGGGGTGTAGTCCAATTCAACAAGATAAAGTCTCGGAGCCCAAGACCCTTCTATCGGTTCATATGTCAAGGCAATAAGAACTTTATATTTGACCTCGAACACTACATTCGAGCCACAAATGTCGTGGCAGAAGAAGCGAATATCACGTTAGCAATAATGCATCAGCTGACAATGCAAAGTTGTGGTGGAGATCCAAGTACATAGACATTCAAGATGATTGATGTACTATGAACACTTGGGAGAGCTTAAAACAAGAACCTTTCTCTTAGTTCTTCCTAGAGAACATCGAAATGACTACAAGAAGAAAGTTAAGGAAGTTGAGACATATTGGCAATATCTAAGACTACATTATGTAGTTTTTTGGGCTTATGTTAGATATTCGTGATATGTCCGAGAAAACTACATTATGTAGTTTTTTGGGCTTATGTTAGATATTCGTGATATGTCCGAGAAAGACAAGGTCTTTAGTTTGGTTGAAGAGTTGAAGCCGTGGGATAAGACCAAGCTCTATGAACAAAGAGTTCAAGACCTTTCCACGACCTATGCTACAATCGAACAACTGTTGATTTTAGCATGGATCAGCCCAAGATAGAAGGCGGAACCAAGCTTCCGCAAGTGAGGATAATAAAAAATTATCAACCTAATTCCCCCACCTTAGTGACAGACTTGAAGGCGGAGGAGGGGAATGCAAGTCCTCCCAATAGAGAAGTAGAACTCCATGGCAGAGACCTCATAGCCAAAACAGTCACAGTCAAAACCAAGCCCCCTTCATATGCAAGGGGCCCACCGAGAAACTAATTGACTACAAAAGGTGACACTCTAGGTATTCCAAGAAAAATTTGAATTGAACTTAGAAGCTAGGTATAAAATAACAAAAGTTGAAACATTACTAGTCGAAAACGTGGAAAACCCCCGTATAGAGGCCTTAAAGTATTTATCTATTCTTTAGAAGAGGGTGGGTGAGATAGAAGAGCAAGTGGATTGCGATCTTATGTATGTCGAGACCTAGGTCAACCAAAGAGCGGGCAAGAACACTACTGTTGACTTTGGAGGCATCCACAACTTTATGATAGAAACCAAAGTGAAATGCTTAAATATCCTATGACATCGAGATACAAAACGAATGAAATTTGTTAATTCAGCAGTCCTACCTATCTCAGGGGTTGCAAAGGGAACTTCGATCAGGATAGCGAATTCGACGGAGAAACTAATTTTGTGATTGTCAAGATGGATGAATTCGACATTTTGTTGAGGATGAATTTCTTGCTTGAACACAAAGTCATTCCTATGCACCTAGCGAAATGCTTAGTCATAATACGGTTGAACCCAACAATCATTTAAACTAACACCCGTTAACGAAAAGTGGTGAAGATGATGTCAGCGCTATAGTTGAGAAGAGATCTTACAATGATGAACCCATGCTCGCTGCCATTGCCATGGTTGAAGAGGAGAGCTCAAATGAGCTTACACCAATAGAAACCTCACGGCCACTAAAGGAACATCGCGACACAAAGACAAAAGGTCAGACAAATCACAAGATTGATTTTATAATGGGGTGAGATCACTTGCCAAAAATATGTGTCATACGACTCACCTAAACTAGCTGAATTCTATAAACAACTAAATGACTTGTTGACAGCTCAGTTCATTAGATCCGCAACGACTCTTGTTAATGAATACCCAAATGCTAGGGAGGTTCCCCAAACCAACATATTTATGGAATGGGGCAGACAAACCTTTGAAGTAACTCATGTTCTGTTTGAAAGACCATCCAAACAGATGAAGAGAAGAGCCAGTTGGAAGCGCTAACTACAAAAGTTTTAAAATGTAGAGAGAGTTTTGATCAACTCTGATTTCAAAGCAGTGAGAACCAATGACTGGTGCAGAAATACTATGGACCAGTCGAAGTTATTCACAATGTCGGGAAGACATCATATAAATCTAATTGATTCCATTGATGCAGACTAGCCCTGTTGTCTACGTCAGTAACTTAAAATGTTACTATCCTGACTAGGAAGACACCCAGCACAAGGAGGTGGTACAATATCACGCAACAAAGAAGAATTTTACAACGAAGAAAGTAGGAGAGACTCTGACAGTGAAGATGCAAAGAGTCGACGTACCGACAAGTGATTTTCAATAGTTTCTAATAGATTGGAAGAGACTCCTTTATGTTAAGATAAGCTGAAAGCGTGTTGAGAGACCTAAAGTCAACTTCATTCTACATCGTTGAGTTCATGAAGATTCGGTTGACAGAGACGTTCACCAATTGAGTGAAAGAGGATGTCTCTTTCATGCTTGTTCAGGACGTGTTATCCATGGTCGCATGCCTATTTCAAACCCCTTTTTACTTGCTTTCACGTTAGATAAGCTTTTACTATTCTTGTTATGTCGATACTGTATGACTAGTTACCAAAAACATGTCTACACTCGCTAGGGCTAGGACACCCAAAAATGTACTATAGGGAGATCTGACTGGTCGCCAATCATTTCTACCCCGATTATAAGCTATCAAAGTTGTGGTTATTGCTTATTCGCTTTTAGCTTATGACGTTGGTTACTTTAAAAAAATTTTTTTAACACATTTTCTTGCTCATGGTTCTAAAATATTTCTCTCAAACATGACCCTTGACTCGTTCTTAGGACAAAGTTGTCCGCAAAGTCTGACTTCCATATGACTAACTTGTTTGCCAGGTCAGAACAAATGCTGCAAAATCATCTTCTCACTACCACAAGAGTGCAATTATGACACACAACGTAACTTACACAAGGTCATGGTCGTTTTCTGTAAATTTATTTGATGAGACTTAATCCTACAAGCTTCTCAACGGGAGTTTTAGAGCCTCCTGAATTGTCGCATTGCGTCAACCCCTTGCCAAGAGGTAGAAGATGATGACGTGGTGGGTTCCGCTAAGTCGACCACTCTCTTGGTTTTCTTGAATTACCATTTGTTTTAATTTGATTCGACCCTTTTTTAGGTTAAGTCTCATCAATTTTTCTCTAGTTCCATGCTAATAACTCATTGTAGGACCTTTTTTCGTGGTCAATTTCACAATAATATCTCTCAAACTTTATGAATGTGAGAAAAATACCCATTTTAGAACCCATAAAATTCTTAAAGGGTTAGTCTGAGTTTACCAATTGATTTATGTTCAATAACGTATGGCTTCGAAGGTAGACGGTAATTCAAGTTGTTCCAAAGGTAACGATAATGCTCAACTCTTACTAGAACACAACGGTGAATTTTCAAACATCCAAGCAATTCTAATGATATTGTTGTTAGGACAGCACAATAACTCACATACTCAATTTGAAAGTAAATTACAAAGAAAAATATTGGTTAAAAGTTCGTATTGATGAGTTGAAGTATGAACGATAACAAAAATAAAGATGAAGGCAGGAAGTAAATTTTCAAAGCAAAATGTATATATATATAGTTAAGTTTATTGTATATAGTTTTGCTATATAAAGTCATTTACTCTGTATAACTATCTACTATATATATATATATAATCATTTACTATACATAGTTGTAAACATTTATTATATATGCCCTTATGCGTATATAATCTTTTATGTATAACCATTAAATAACATATAAATAAAGTATAAATAAAAGTTGTTACTGTATCCATATTATAAACATTGAAGAGGAAATACTTCATTTAAACTTTCATATAAAATATAACCTGAAAATAATACGACTTCACAAAGCATAACACTTCAGCTTAAAACACTGTCATGGACTTACGTGTTTGAAAGCACTTTTAAAAATGACATAATAAAAGACTAAATAAAATAAATAAATGTTTAAATAAAAAACATCCTATTCTAGCCTAAGTCTAAGAAAATAACATGACTACCGTGTATATGCCATGGTCTCGAGTTGTGATACCATTGTCAGTCGTACAAGAATGCCTTGCCTTAACCTGAAATAGAGGTAGTATGTGGCTTGAGTATTTTAAGAAATACTTGACCTCACTATTGGGGTTAAATGAAAGAATCTGTGATTGCAATGATGGGACCTATCATATCAGTCTATTTTTCCTACGGCGCTATTCTAATGGGAAACTTGGATGTGTACCATATATTCTACACACAGTCCATACGTGCGGGTATGGGCTCACTAGACAGTTTGCACACTACGGGCCCCTTTTCTTGTCAGACGAGCCTTCTCTGGTAGCTCTCCTTCTGCCGGCACCCATTAGAATTAGTAACCGTCACGACAGCGCTATGTAAAACATAACGATCATACCCCTGCCTAATGAATGTACGCGTCCGTACCATCGTGATGGAATAGGGGTATCCCTCCAATGCATGTGCACACATTATGCATGAGGTCCCTACATTTTTTCGTTTTCATTATCATTTAATACAATCCGGCTAGCATTTTGTACAGATCATATTGTTTTTCATATCGTTTCAAATATCGATCATCATTCATATCATATTGTTTCTCATTCTTCAGTTCTCACATCATACATAATTCTAACGGGGTTATACTTCATGCTATATATCGTGATTTTATGTTATTCATATCATGCTGTATACACACAATTTAAGAGATATATCATAACGTTCTATGCTTTTAACATAATATTTCATCATGTACATATCATACCATAACATATTGCATCACAATGTATCATATCATAAACATTGTCAATTTATCGCATATCCCGTTCCATAACATATTTCATATCATAAGACAACATATATATATCCGTCATTCACATGTCGTATCATAATCATATCATGTCGTAAACACTTTATGGTCATATTGTTCCCTAACTTATCATAACCTTAACATTCTTATACTTATCACATTCATATCGTTACATGAACATACACTAACACTATCGTTCTACAGTCTATCATAAACCTATCCCTTTCTACCCATAACCTAACCGTATTCTTTTTATCAATCTCTCATATCTATAGCACTTCAGTATGTAACCTAACCTTGACGTTTCATAAACGTATCTTACTCCTATCGTTACATTTCGTTTTGTGCATCCTTCTCGTGTCCTACTTCAAACATATCATTGAATAAATCGTACCGTAAGTATTATCATACAATTCACATATCATAACAAATACATAACATATCATAAGCATATCGATCAACAAACAATTCACACATATCAATATATATGACATGTACATAACCACAGGGCACGTGTCAACATCAAATATAACCATGCCGATAGTAAGGCGAGTTACCTAATTAGCTTAGGCTGATGTCACAAAGTTATCCTTAATGAAAGTTCGATTCCGCCCATTAAAATTCAAGTCAACCTATGTGAGCCCATAACATCAGTTTCGAGTTTGAACTTCTACAAAATTATTTCTCTAATTTACATTAGTTCATGGCTAAAAGTCTTCGAATGTTATATATCTTATTTTTTTTATAATTATTTTTAATTGTTTATTTCTTTATTTTTATTTTTATTTTTTTGGGCTATTACACAAAACATGCTCCATAACCTAACAATTCCACCATTTTGAAGACTCCATAACCTAATCATCTCACCATCAATATATTGATTGTACCAAAACAATTAAGGTTTTGTACAACCTCAATTTACCAACATCAACACATTTGGTCAACATATATGTTGTATTTTTTGCACCTTCTATCTTCTCCAAACACATATTACCTTCTTTCAATAACCTGCGAGTAAAATGGTATCGTCTTCTGATGTGTTTATTTTTTAACGATAGACCTGATTCTTTACCAACGGTATGATCTTTATCTATTTGTATAAAGAATATTCTCGCGCTACAAATAGATCTATCTTGAAAAATTCTCATCACAAGAATCGGTTTCTTTGCACCCAAATCTTTCATCTCAAATACTGAAGACATGTTTGCTTTCAGGTGGTTTATATACATGATACTGGATCTTGAAATATATATATCATCCACATATAAGAGCCGAAACACATAAGAATAAGTGTATTTATTGAAGTCACAACATTGATAGTTGTCACTCGTGTTGAATTAGTTTATTGAAGCCAATTGCTATTACATCAGACTTCACGTCATTTTTGTAATATAAATTAGTTTATTAGCACGTGCAATGTACTAAAATATTAAAATTAGAAAATTGATTTTTAGAAATTTAATACCCATTTGAAATTGATGAAAAATCGCGGATGTTTTCAGCCGATATGGGATCCAACAAAGAATGTCACAGCTAATCATGTTGATTTGAACAAGCTTATAAAATAAATTATTTTGAATGGATGGTTATGGATTCAAAATAAAGATATTGGTCGAGACTGCGCAATAATTTAAAACGAACCCAAGTAACGTAAAATTAAAACCTAATGAAATGTTTAAATTTCAAAGCTGATTAAAAAAAAAAAAAAGTTAATTTTGTTTTGTATTCTTACAATATTTGAGTTTGATTTATGTACGGAAAAATGATGGGAGATTTTCGATAAATGAGGCCAATTATATCTATTATCTGTACTCTCTTTTCCGAAAAAATGATCATACTATCTTATCTTCTTTTTTAAGAACAACTTGAATGTTAGAAAGGATAAGGAAGACCATATCAAAACTAATACACAACATATCAACGTACCTAAAACATCGATTTATTATAATATCATAATTGAGTCTTCCAATTTATGGATATGTGGATTCTTTATATTCATTTAGACAACCATGTATAGCAAATATCATACTGCTTGGCTTTATAGTTGAACATACAGATACCTTGTTCTCCAACAATCCACAAACACAGAGTATTGTTGCATTTCTCTCTATCTCTATTATCCTTGTAGATATCAAAGTAATGTGAGAAGCCAGACCATTGGAAGGTACAGTAAAACAGTGTTGAGCCCTAAAAGTTTGGTCTAAAACTGAAAGCATAACCGCCCAAAAATGGCATCTGATGGATTCCCAAGTCATCATCGCCAGATTTACAGTGAACAGCGAGCTGATCGTGACTTTTTAAAACATTTGTTATGTTTACTGAAATCCGAGGATTTTGGAAGATTGATCCGTCGATGGTAGTAAATAGGGTAACGAAAAACAATGACATAAGGAGAGACATTGAAAGTGTTGAAAAGGAATTCATTTTGTAAATATGAGAATATCTGTGTTTGGTTTGTTTCACTTTTATACTTCAGTATGATCGTTAGAAATATATTGGTTGTTGACTATAACGCATATTATAGAGTTTAATGTTATGGACCTTTAACTTTAAAGTTGATAAACAAGGATGACGTTTTCTTTATATTTTGTATTCTTGTCATAAATGAGGGCAATTATAGACCCCTTTGGTAACGGTTCAACATAACCCGTTATTTTATTAATTAAAAAATATATGTTTGAAATTATATAGAAATTACTTTTATTTCAGGGTTGTACCTGTCCTTCACCTATTCTAATTTTCATAGTTTCTCATGGCCTAGTCCAACCGAACTTTTATCTAGTCATCATATCTCATCACTCGATTCCTCAAATCATATTTATCCATCAAAATTCGGTACAAGATCCTAAGATCAATTGGTTTTCCATTTGATATTGAATACAGATCGACTCGCTTTTCACCTTAGATCAGGGCTAGATCGTGGCTTTTTGTTAATTCTTGGAGACTTTAGCGCTTCAACTCAATCAATGAAATGGCGGATTCTTCGTCGTGCTTAGGTTTTGCTCTCGCAAATTGGTCCGACTCGTAATTCACTTCTGACTTCGTGTTCGATAGCCTGATCGTAGTGATCTATGACATACATCTACGTATCATAAATATATGAGGTCCAAGTCTTTTTTTATAACATTTTCCATGCAACACTAAGTGTTTAGTTATTTGATACTCAAGCATCATAAACAAAACATTAAACGAAATAAGAGATTTAGATCGGCTAAATAAGTTTTATTTGAGATAGTCTTAGTTTTTTATTAAAAGCAAAATCACTTGATAACCGTTTGAAAACAATTCATGTTTATTGTTTTTTCTAATCCAAAATTATTTAAAATTTCTCCCAAGAATATCAAGTTTCTTGTGTTTTAATTTTTTCTTCAAAAATAATAAACCTTTAAATTGTTATAGTAGTACATTTTTAGTCATACAACGTCACGATTTTGACACAATCATGAAAAAGCGTTCTTACTTGACTTTGTAGCTTCGTTAGACCTTAGGCAAAGTTCTTCTTCACTAACAGAACATAACTTATGCAGAGACTCAACTTTGTTCAATCATACATGTAGCCTCTACGTATATATTTTCACTCGATAGCAACTCTAATTGACTTGTCTCTACTCGAGGTCAAATCCTAAGGCTCGACCTTACCTTTACTCTAGGCCAAAATTCTTATAATGCAATTTCGCATCTCATTTAGTTGTTTTGATTACCAATCACGACCAAAATAAGTTAACGATTTTTAATATCATAATTTATATCGATATTGTTCATAGCTCACTTATACTGATGAAGCTTGAAAAAAAAAAAAAGAAGAAAAAGAAAAAAAGTACCCACACAAATAACACATAAAAAAACATTAATTTATTTCAATATTAAAATTCAACTTTCCAATTTATGGATATATAGATTTTTTACCTCACCACTTGTAGCAAATATCAGTATTATTGGTTTTATAGTTGAACATACATACATTTTGCTCACTCACATGCCATGAACATAGAATATTTTCGCAATTCTTTCTCATTTTTATCTCTGTAGATATTGAAGTAATGAAACGAACTAGGCCATTGGAAGTAACAGTAAAACAATGTTGTGCGTGTTGAGGATTATTGGGAGTGACTCCCACATTGGCTAATTTAGTGGAAGATCATGGGTTTATAAGTGAGGAATACTATCTCTATTGGCATGAGGCCTTTTAGGAAGCCTAAAACAAAGCCATGAGAGCTTATGTTCAAAGTGGGGAAGATTTGGAAAATTTGATCGTAGAATTTGAGATTCTTTGAGGAATTCAAAGACGAAAGACGAACATTAATGGAGAGGTGCAAGTTGAAACAATTGAGAATTTGAGATTCTTTGAGGAATTCAAAGACGAAAGACGAACATTAATGGAGAGGTGCAAGTTGAAACAATTGAACCAGTTGCTGAAAACGAAGAAGGGGAAATCACGACGAAGAATCTCAAATCCATTTAAAAAAAATCAAACATGGAACTTGGTTTGAACCAGTTGCTGAAAACGAAGAAGGGGAAATCACGACGAAGAATCTCAAATCCATTTAAAAAAAATCAAACATGGAACTTGGTTAGTGGTTTGAAATCACGACGAAGAATCTCAAATCCATTTAAAAAAAATCAAACATGGAACTTGGTACTTGGTTAGTGGTTTGACCCACTGGAGAAAAGAAAATAGGAGTGAAATAGATTTGAAATTGATAAATACATCTTCATATAAGAGTTATATTTCCGCATTATAAATGAGCAGGAGATATTAGTAGTTACATGTACAAACTCCAAAAGGCTCTCTACGGATTAAAACAAGTACCTAGAACCTAGTTTAGTCGAATAGAGTCTTACTTCATCAAGAAAGGATTCAAAAGCAGTTCTAGTGAGCAGACACACGCTCTTCATCAAGTAACGTGCTGGCACGTCACTACTTCATTGCCATGCAACTGGACCCTCTTTACCATCAGTTATTGAAGGAGGTAAACTTGGGAAAGCCGAAAGATAGACTGATCCTAGCTCTTCATCAAGTAACGTGCTGGCACGTCACTACTTCATTGCCATGCAACTGGACCCTCTTTACCATCAGTTATTGAAGGAGGTAAACTTGGGAAAGCCGAAAGAATGAGACATTAGACTGATCCTATTTCTTAAATGAATGAACTACTGAACCTCTCTTAGTCGAGTTGAACTATTCTTTAACTGTAGAAGAAGAATGAGACAGAACTACGGAACTCACCTTCTTTCTTCACTCACTCGGTAAAGCTAAATGAATGTTCAGCACGGATGAAGGACAAGACTGCGGTGTACTTCTTTATTATTCCAAGCGGTTGGTTTTGATGAGTCAAATTTGTATACATAATACTTCATTGCCATGCAACTGGACCCTCTTTACCATCAGTTATTGAAGGAGGTAAACTTGGGAAAGCCGAAAGAATGAGACATTAGACTGATCCTATTTCTTAAATGAATGAACTACTGAACCTCTCTTAGTCGAGTTGAACTATTCTTTAACTGTAGAAGAAGAATGAGACAGAACTACGGAACTCACCTTCTTTCTTCACTCACTCGGTAAAGCTAAATGAATGTTCAGCACGGATGAAGGACAAGACTGCGGTGTACTTCTTTATTATTCCAAGCGGTTGGTTTTGATGAGTCAAATTTGTATACATAATATGGGAAAGTCGTTCCTCTCGATCAATTCCGATTCGAATCAATAAGAAAGAATCTCTTTTCCTTTCACTCGGTAAAGTAGCTCTCAAGGAATTGACTGAATTTGCTTCTTGAGAAGAAATAGAAAAGAAAGAATCTCAATTCTATTTTGGTAATTCTCCAAGGAGAGGGGCCGAGTACATAGACGAGGCGGTCCCGGGAAAGCCCATTCCCTCGTGGGAACTTTACTTTTTACAAACAAATCAAGAAGAAGTTATATTCAAAGCGAAAACGACCCTTTATTTACAACCTCCTTCGGTAACTTCATTTTAATTACCTTGATTTATGAGTACTAATATGGCCGATCCGTCATCCAACCTATTTTTAGGGTTATTTGGGGCTAGAAGTAATTCATTCATTATTAAGGAAAGACGAAGAAAGAAGAATGCAACTTGACTGTGTAAGGGAGAATCTAGGGGAGGTAAAATTCTTATTGTAAGCATTTATGTTGATGATCTTTTATTTACTGGAGACGATGAAGAATTATTGGAGGTGTTTAAACGTTCCATGAAGAAAGAGTTTGATATGACTGACTTAGGTTAGATTAGATTTTTTCTTGGAATAGAGGTAATACAAAGATTAGATGGTATTTTTATATATCAAAGAAAGTATGCTGATGAAGCTTTCAATCGATTTGGCATAGAGAATTACAATTCTGTTTGTAATCCCATTGTTGAGGGACAGAAAATTGACAAAGATGAAAATGGTGCAAAAGTAGATGTAACTTTGTATAAATAAATAGTGGGAAGTCTGATGTATCTCACAACTACTCGTCTTAGTCTCATGTTTGTTGTAAGTTTGATTAGTCGTTTTATGGCATGTCCAACACAACAACATTTTGCAGCAGTTAAAAGGGTCTTAAGGTACTTTAAAGGAAGCGATTTTGCAGCAGCTAAAAGGGTCTTAAGGTACTTTAAAGGAAGCGTAGATTATGGTGTATTTTATAGAAAGGGAGGAGTTAGTGATTTAATTGGATTTACTGATAGTGACTACGTTGGGGACGTGGAAGATAACAAGAGTACTTTAGGCTATGTGTTTATGATGACTGGAGGAGCAGTAGCTTATAGTCACCTTATCAACTACAAAAGCTGAGTTTGTTGCTGCTCGTGCCTATGCCTGTCAAGTTGTTTGGATGAGGAGAATACTCAGATGAGGAGGATACTCAGATGAGGAGGATACTCAAAGAGATTGGTCACTCTCAAATAGAAGGAACAAAACTAATGTGCTATAATATTCAACTATTAAACTATCCAAAAATCTAGTTCTACATGAACGTTCCAAACATATCAGAGAGTAAGATTTCACTTTTTTTAGAGATCTTACCAAAGAAGTAACCATTAATTTATTATTTTGTGTACCCATAAAAATAAGTTCAAGAATTTGATTTAGTAATATATATATATATAGTTAAATAGAGATTTCTTTTGTGCTAGCTAGAGTAATTTTAGGTATTTAGTTCAGCTCCTTTTTAAATATGTGTAGTTAGTTTCTGTTTGCTATTTGTAAGGCTATAAAAACAGTTGAGTATTCAATAATATAGTCACTTCAAACTCCAATTCTTTAGGTTTCTAGCTTAGTTATTCTCATCTGAAGACCTAACACAAACACAGTGCCTCACCTTAAGGACTTAATTTATTAGTTGAAGGGTGCCTCAATATTTCATTCAGAATAAGATATGACCCTTATAATCTCGAAGTAATGTCGGTTGGATTGACTAATGCCCCTACAACTTTTATAGACTTGATGAACAAAATGTTCAAAGATTTCCTTGACACGTTTCTAATAACGTTCATTAATGACATATTGGTGTACTCTTATTAGGTAATATATTACTCTAATTATGTAATATATTTTGATAAATTTTACACCAATCTCAAAGTAGGATAAATCAAATTATATCATTTGTTTATGGATAATGTGGGATAATTCAATCAATGACACATAGAAGTCAAATCTAAAAAAAAAAAAAATTAGCTCAATCTCACACCGAAGAGATTTAACTAGATTTAAATCATTCACGTTGATAAAAAAGAATTGGGTTAAACTCGATTTAACTATAAGCTTAAAAGTTGGGCAAAAAGTTGACCACTAATGATTAACTCTAAGTTCAATTAATAAAATCAAATCCCATGTAAAATTCAAACTAATCTCTAAAAAGATATTACTTTATTTAACATTATAGTAAAATTCATATAAGCTAATAAGTATGATAATTGCATATCATTGAATAAGTAATTGTCATAAATATAATATATCTATATTGAAGTCAATCGCTATTACATCACGCTTCATGCCATTTTTTTTTATATAAACTAGTTTATTGACACCTGCAATATACTAAAATAGTAAAATTAGAAAATTGATTTTTAGAAATTTAATACCCATTTGAAATTGATGGAAAATGACCTATGTTTTTCTTTAAAAAATGAAGAAACTTTTGAAACTTATTTTCAACCAATCAGATATGGAATCTTAGGGAAAGAATATCACAACTAATCATATAGATTTGAACAAGTTTATAAAATAAATTATTTTGAATGGGGTTATAAATTCAATTCATTAAATAAATTAGCATATAAAAATAAAGATATATGTTGTAACGACTCGGGAAAGAAAGAAAAAAAAAATATTTATAATAATAATAAATAAATAAATAAAGGAAAACGAGAAAACGAAAAAAAAAAAAACTCGGTCGCCGGAAAACCCGCGAGTTTTCCGGCGACCGCCGAGTTTCGTGGAACCCACGCGAAACGACGGCCACAGCACGCCACCCTCAGCCCACGACACCCAGCATCTTCAGAACACCTGCAAAGGGGGAAAAGAGAGAAAATTTCGAGAGAGAGAGAGATTTCGGACAAACGTCGGCGAGTGTCCAGTTTCTCCGACGAACCCTCAAACCACCCTCAAACCGACACCAAACGACCTGTTACCACCATAAGAGGGATCCCTAACGAAAGCACAATATTTCAGGCTGCGTTTTGTGTCATTTCGTAAGCGTCGTCGTCGGTAACCGAGGTCAGAAAATTAGGTTTCTTAATCGATTCTTAGATCTGTGGCTTTTAGGCCGCAAAACTCCCAGAAAGAAAAGAAGGACGAAGAACAAAGAGGAAAAGGGAAGGAAGAGGACTGAAATCGGCAACGGAAACGCCGCGGGAAGGAGAGAGAAAGCTCGCTGGAAAATCGGCCGAAGTCGGGTAAGGAAGACGAGATCCACGGATCCGGGTCAACCCGAACCCAGAACCCGGGAGAGCCAGCCCGTACCTCCCTTGGCCTCTGCCTTCGGTCCAGCCCAACTACAGCGGCCCAAACCTCAAACCGGCCTAGAAGCTACGGTTTAGTTGAACCAACCCAGACTAGACCCACGGTCCAATTGAGCTGGCCTGCAAACCAAACTCCTGCGGCCCAGCCCAGTAAGCCGAGGCCCAACGATTAGTCTTGGCCCAGTAGCCTTCCACAGCCCACGACCCAAACCACGACCCGAACCGGACTGCGACCCGACACTGCCGCCCGACGTGGCTTTCTCTACTACTACCACGTGTCACACAGCGGCGCAGGCAGTCCCTCGGCTTGGCTTGGCGCAAACGGCTCGGGCTCCCTCCGGCGACGCTCCGGCGGCTCCAGCTGCTGTTCGGCTCGGCTCACCTGTTTTCAACCCGGTTTCCACTGTTCCGACCCTCCCGAATTTGTTTTCGGCCCCGATTAAGGTATTCGAGGCCATTTCAGAGCCGTATTTCACATTTATTAAATTATAGGTAAATTAATTGTGAAATACTAACGGAAAGTGGTGGACGGTGTGATAGGAAACAAATCTCGGGGACGTAGGGAGCAGCTCTCACGGAACGGGAGCTTACGTTTAGCGATTTAGGGAGTACTTCGGCCAAGGCCAACCAAGTAAGTGGCCTTACTATAGGATAGGCTAAATAAATTGTATGATGCTTGATGTTATGTGCCAGTATATACATATTTTGTTGAGTGACGCTTGATATGTTTGACGCACGTTGTGGCATTATGATGAGCATGATGATTGCAAGATTTTTACCTTGATATGATGATGTTTTCCATATTGAGCATGCTAGATGATGATGAGTGCCATATTGCATCATGTCGTTAGATCGACGTAGGACACAACCCTAAGAGCATGAAAATGATAGTAATATAAATATCCACGAGTATGCGTTACCTAGAGTAACAAAGAGATGAGACTAGAGGGTTGTGTCAGAAGAGACATTACGATGGATTTAGAGGGACCTCATGCATTTTATATGTTCATAAGCATAGGGCTACTTCCCCTAGAGATGATGAGTGCGGACGTGCACCTTACGATGAGCGCGAATGCGCACAGGTGCGAAAGCACACAGATGAGGGTGTTCATGAGGCGCATGACACTATGGGGTTCCGCTGACCTCCGGACGTCGCTACAGATTAGCTTGACCAGAGGGTCCAGGGGGTGTGCGAGCGCCCTGGGGACTCACATTTGCACGTGTGAGTCGTGTGTAGGGAAGTACTACACATCCAATTTGTCCGAGACTGAAGGCCACCCCTAAGATGATTAGAGATAGGTCTCTATTCATGATTGCATGTGTTTGCATTAGCATGGCCCCTATAGTGGGGTCACTTACTGAGTATTTTCTTGAAATACTCAGGCTGTGTGTCATATTTTTTTTTTTTTTTTTTTTTTTTCAGGTAAAGGCAAGGCGCCCATGTACGGTTGACGGTGGCATCGTGATCAGAGACTGTGGCACGTACATAGGATAGTTGCATGTTTAATTCCTAGTCTCGGTTAGGATAGGGCGTTGGCATTTCATTCATTTATATTAATTAATTTGTAATCGTTTTATTTTATCTTTTTGAACTCCAGCACAATGTTTGAAACACGTAAGTCCGACAGTGTTTTCCAATGTTTTAATGTATTCTGAAGTTTTAAATTTTTCCGCTAATAAAGATGAGCATGCTTAGATTTTTATTCTGCATTAGAGATATGTGGAAATTTAGGGTCGTTACATACATTGAGACTGTGCCAACATTGAAAACGAACCCATTTTCGTAAAAATAAGAGAGACGGTAACGTAAGATTAACAGCTAATGAGATGATTAAATTTAAAAATTGATTAAAAAACAAAGAAAAATAACTCTAATGTTAAAAAGAATAAGAGATGACCATATCAAAATGATTCTTTATATTCAAAACAATTTACCTAACATATAGTTTATTATAATATAATAATCGAGCCTTCCAATTTATGGATATATCGATTCTTTATATTTATTTAGACAGCCATGCATAGCAAATATCATACTGCTTGGCTTTATAGTTGAACATACAGATACCTTGTTCTCCAACAATCCACAAACACAGAGTATTGTTGCATTTCTCTCTATCTCTATTATCCTTGTAGATATCAAAGTAATGTGAGAAGCCAGACCATTGGAAGGTACAGTAAAACAGTGTTGAGCCCCAAAAGTTTGGTCTAAAACTGAAAGCATAACCGCCCAAAAATGGCATCTGATGGATTCCCAAGTCATCATCGCCAGATTTACAGTGAACAGCGAGCTGATCGTGACTTTTTAAAACATTTGTTATGTTTACTGAAATCCGAGGATTTTGGAAGATTGATCCGTCGATGGTAGTAAATAGGGTAACGAAAAACAATGACATAAGGAGAGACATTGAAAGTGTTGAAAAGGAATTCATTTTGTAAATATGAGAATATCTGTGTTTGGTTTGTTTCACTTTTATACTTCAGTATAAAATTGGACCCAATTGTTAACGGCTTCCATCAATATGATCGTTAGAAATATATTGGTTGTTGACTATAACGCATATTATAGAGTTTAATGTTATGGATCTTTAACTTTAAAGTTGATAAACAAGGATGACGTTTTTTTTTTATATTTTGTATTCTTGTCATAAATGAGGGCAATTATAGACCCCTTTGGTACCCGTTCAACATAACCCGTTATTTTTTTAATTAAAAAATATATGTTTGAAACTCTACGGAAATTACTTTTATTTCAGGGTTGAACGTGTCCTTCACCTAGCCTAGTTTTCATAGTTTCTCATGGCCTAGCCCAACCAAACTTTTATTTGGTCATCACATCTCATCACTCGATAACTCAAATCATATTTATCCATCAAAATTTAGTACAAGATCCTAAGATCAATTGGTTAGCTCTTTACTAGTCCCTATGACATACATCTACGTATCATGAATATGTGAGGTTCAGTCTTTTTAACATTTTTCATGCAACACTAAGTGTTTAGTTATTTGATACTCGAACATCATAAACAAAACATTAAACGAAACCCCTAAGAGATTTAGATCGGCTAAATAAGTTTCATTTGAGACTGACTTAGTTTTTTTTATTAAAAGCTGAAGCACTTGATAACCGTCTTAAAACAATTCCTGTTTTTTTTTTTCTAATCCAAAATTATTTAAAATTTCTTGAAGAATATAAGTTTCTTGTGTTTTAATTTTTGTTCTAAAAAAATAATAAACCTTTAAATTGTTATTTCACCATTTATGATAGATTGAGAAATGCTTGATATAAACCCAACGTTTCTATTATCCTTCCCTTATATAAACCAAACGTTATATATTAATTTCTCTCAAAGTTGAAAAAATTAAATAAATGGGACTGAACTCGATAATCTACACACCCTCTAATAATCGCCATGATATAATTCAAAATAATTTTGTTGTTTCTCATATATATTCGATTGTGCAAACCTTTCTGCCACATTGTGGTAGCATTTCAAATATTGTTACAATCGTACATTTTTAACCATACAACGTCATGATTTTGACACAATCATGAAAAAACGTTCTTACTTGACTTTGCAGCTTCGTTAGACCTTAGGCAAAGTTCTTCTTCACTAACAGAACATAACTTATGCAGAGATTCAACTTTGTTCAATCATACATGTAGCCTGTACGTGTATATTCTCACTCGATAGCAACTCTAACCGACTTACCTCTACTCGACTCCAAATCCTAAGGCTCAAACTTACGTTTACTCTAGGCCAAAATTCTTAAAATGCAATTTCGCATCTCATTTAATTGTTTTGATTACTACCCATGACCAAAATAAGTTAACGATTCTTAATATCATAATTTATATCCATAGTGTTCATAGTTCACGTGTACTAATGAAGCTTAAAAAAAAAAAAAAAAAAAGTACTCATACAAATAGCATATGGAAAAACATTAATTTATTTCAATATCAA
Organism: Cucurbita argyrosperma subsp. sororia; assembly: GCA_018691285.1. Taxonomy (NCBI): domain Eukaryota; kingdom Viridiplantae; phylum Streptophyta; class Magnoliopsida; order Cucurbitales; family Cucurbitaceae; genus Cucurbita; species Cucurbita argyrosperma. The sequence continues at coordinate 11,697,333 of CM031890.1, read as the reverse complement.
AATAGAGCCTTCCAATTTATGGATATATGAATTTTTTACCTCACCACTTATAGCAAATATCATTATTATTGGTTTTATAGTTGAACATACAGACATTTTGCTCACTCACATGCCACGAACATAGAGTATTTTCGCAATTCTTTCTATCTCTCTTATCTATGTAGATATTGAAGTAATGAAACGAGCCAGGCCATTGAAAGGAACAATAAAACAATGTTCTGCCCCATACGTTTGGACGAAAACTGAAATCATAGCTGGCCCAAGGTGTCAGCTTGTGGACTCCCAAGTCATCATCGCCAGATTTACAGTGAATCGTGAGTTGATTTTTAGCTTCGAGAGCATTTGTTATCTTGACGATAATCTCTGGATTTTGGAAGATTGATCCTTCAGTGGCAGGGAATTGTTTAGCAAAGAACAATGAGATTAAGAGAGAGAGTGCAAGTGTTGAAAAGAAACTCATTTTGTTAAAATGAGAGAAAAATGGAGATGGGTTTGAACATATTTGTGCTTGGTTTGTTTCAGTTTTATACTTGCAAAATTAGATGGGAGGAGTAACCACATGTTAGGAGCTTATCAATTGTAATCAGTATTTTTGTTATTAAAAAAAAAAAAAAAAACTCATTAGAGCCATGGTTAACCATTTGTCATTAAAGGTGTACTCAAGAGTGTAATGTTATTATGGCGTTTCAATATTTTATATTATTATCATAAATGAGGGCAATTATGGACCCCTTTGGTAACCATTTTCATTTATTGTTTTTTTTAATTGAAAAATACATGTTTAAAATTCATTATGGTTATTGTTCCTTTTGGTAATGGTTCTCATTTATGGTTCATGTCCATCTAATCTAATTTTCATAGTTTCTGATGGCTTAGCCCAATCGGACTGGAGAACACCAAAGAGAGCTCTTGAATGGTTTACAAGCACAAGAGCAGAGAAGGTCTATGAGGCAAGAAAGAGGTGATTGAAGGTGCCTTACTTGTTAAGCATCAAGACAACAGCAGGTATAAAAACAACAAAAATTTCAAAAATCAATTGACGTATGGAGATTCATTTGCCAATTATTAGAAGACAAAAGGAGGAGGTTTCAAAAAATCCTATCCACCTTGCCGCCATTGTGAGAAGAAAGGTCATCCACCATACAAGTGTTGGAGAAGACCTGACGCCAAATGCTCCAAATGCAATCAACTTGGACATGAAGCTGTGATCTGCAAAGTCAAAGGACAGGTGAAAGAAGTAGATGCACAGGTAGTTGATCAAGAAGAAGAAGATCAATTGTTTATGGTCACTTCTTCCTCAAGCAAAGAATCAAGCGAGAGCTGGTTGATTGACAGTGGGTGCACAAATCATATGACATATGACAAGGAGTTTTTTGAAGAATTAAGAGACGCTGAACTCAAGAGAGTGAGGATTGGCAATGGTGAACACTTGAAAGTCAAGGGAAAAGGCACAGTAGCTATAACAAGCTATGAAGGTACAAAATTTATTCCAGATGTTTTATTTGTGCATAAAATTGATCAAAGTCTCTTGAGCGTTGGTCAGTTACTTAATAAAGGCTATAAAGTGTTGTTTGAGAATAAGCGGTGCTTGATCAAAGATGCTAGTGGCAAAGACTTGTTTAATGTCAAAATGAAAGGAAAAAGCTTTGCTCTAAATTCGACGGCCTTTATATCCAGAGCTAGTGCCACTGGGACTTGACACAAAAGACTTAGGCACTTTCATCATCGAGGTTTGCTTCAGATGTAGTCAAAGAAGCTGGTAGAAGAACTCACTGACATTGATGATGACATGTCTCCTTACCGTGCTTATAATTTTGGGAAGCAACATAGGCAACCATTTCCTAAAGAGGCATGGAGAGGCTAAAAAAAGCTGCAACTGGTTCATACTGATCTTTGTGGTTCTCAGCGAACACCATCATTAAATGGTAATCTTTATTACATTACTTTTATTAATGAACTAACAAGAATGTGTTGGATATTCTTGCTGAAGCAAAAGTCAGAAGTTGCGGGTGTATTTTGGAAATTCAAAGCCAAAGTTGAGAATGAAGGTGCATGCTTGATTCAGACTATAAGATCAGATAATAGCAAGGAGTACACTTTAGAAACTTTTAACGGGTTTTGTGAAGAGGCTGGAATTAAACATCAATTGACAGCACCATACACTCCTCAACAGAATGACGTTAGTGAAAGGAGGAATAGATTCATAATGGAGCTGACGAGATGCATGCTTCATGAGAAGGATCTTCCAAAACGTTTTTGGAGAAAAGCAGCAAACACTGTTGTGTGCTTGAAAAATCGAATTTTAACAAAAGATGTGAAGGACCTGACACCATTTGAAGTTTGGTATGGGTACAAACCTTCTTTAAAGTTTCTTAAAGTATTTAGGTGTCTTTGCTTCACTTACATTCTACAGGTTAAGCGTGATAAGCTTGACAAAAAGGTAGAAGCTGGCATCTTTGTTGGGTATAGCACTATATCCAAAACTTACAGAGTTTTTCAACTACATACTAGTCGTGTTATTGTGAGCCGAGATGTTCATTTTCAGCCAAATGAACAATGGAATTGAGAAGAACTGACGAAGGTGAATCAGATTTCTATTGCACCAAACAAATTAACCTTTGGTAGCATGTTAGAAGAGTCTGAAGATGAACAACAAAAGGAGTCTGAAGATGAACGACAAGATGCTTTGGTTGATGATGCACCTGTCAGTGGAGGAGCTTTCGGTGATCGAGAAAAACAAAATCTGGGAGTTGGTTGATCGACCTCTAAACAGAAAGATAATTGGAGCAAGATGGGTGTTCAGAAAAAAGCTTTGAGTTCACAGCATCTAAACAAGGAGGAGTGTTAAAGATCACGTATTTGTTTAGATTGCTGTCAGTTAGTATCTAACTAAATCTCTGTTAGGAGTTAGGAGTCAGATTTAGTTTTGATTTGTTTACTGGTTTGCCGGATTGTCTACATATTTTTAAGTAGATTTTCTAAATATCTTTTGTATTCTCTATATATAGAGCATTCTTGCTCTCCCTAATTCAATCTTCTTATCAACTATTCAATAACTCAGTCTTTCACTAACAAATTTTTACACCCAAGGTGATTTCCACCTTGAAGGCAAGAAAGTTGGCTAGTCATGGGACCTGAACCCTATTGACTAGCATGATCGATGTTCGAGACCTTGGTGGTAGTGCACTCTTAGTAATTGTAATACAAGAATTTGAAGATGTGTTATCTGACAACCTACCATAATTACTGTCAATCATGGATATTGATATTAAAATTAAACTCAAGCATAGGATGACCTTGGTCTCTAAAGCACTTACACAATATGTAACAACCCGAAAAAACAAGATAAAATAATAATAATAATAATAATAATAATAATAATAATAATAATCATAATAATAAATAAATAAATAAATAAATAAATAAATAACTAATAAAAATATATATATATTAAAAAAAAAAACATTTGTGAACGGATCCCTCCTCCCTTCAATCTCTCACCACTGCTTCCCTAAAAATAAATTTAGGAATAAATCAAGAATTGTTTTCTGGGAAGATTTACCCATAATTTCTTCATTCCTACCGAAACAAATAGAAAAAAAAAAACAAAAGGTTTTAGCAGATTTTGTTGGGCCGAGAAGATGCATCATTTGAAGAGGTCAGTAGTTCGTATGTTAAATCTTCCTCTTATTTTATTAAGTAATATTAATTTGGTTATAATTATTTAGTTTTGAATTAGAGATTAAATGAAAAGAATTTTGTATGAGTTTTAGGAAATCACGACCAATTATATTTTAGATCTCCTGAACTGTTCAGATCTCCTGAATTGTTGCAATGATTTAGGCTGTCAATCATTTTATATGAATTATAGAAAAAGAACCTAACCAAATGAATCGATTGAATTAAAAGCTAAGAATATAATTGTTAACTAAATCAGAAGGAAGACAAAGGAAAGAAGAGATGGAAATCGAGAATACCGTTAACACCAAAAAGAGAAAAAAAAAAAAGATTTGGAAGGAAGGATAGATTAACAAAATTGGCCAATAATATCTCCAAAATAATTACAGTGGAAGATGGAAGATGGAAGATGAGATGGAAGATTGAGAAAAGATTTTGTTGAAAATAATTTTAAAAGAAATAAAACAGGAAACCTAAGAGAGCAAGGAACTCCATCAATTTCGTCTAACAGAAAATATCAAAATTTAAGAATGACCAATGTAAATTAGAGAAATAATTTTATAGAGTTCAAACTTGAAACTGATGTCATGGGCTCACATAGGTTAACTTGGAGTTCAATGGACTTTCATCAAGGATAACGATGGAATCGAACTTTCGTTAAGGATATATTCGTGACAACGACTTAAGCTAACCAGGTAAGTGACCTTACTATCGGCATGGTTATATTTGATGTTGACACGTGCCCTGTGGTTCGGCACGTGTCATATATATTGATATTTGTGAATTGTCTGTGGATCGATATGCTTCCTATATGTTATGTTATTTATGCTGCTTAATTGATGTGATATGAATGCATGTGACGATGTGTGGCCCTTGTACGATTTTGGCTTGTTGTATGAGTATTGAAATGCAACTGAATGAATTGTATGACATGAAATACGGTAAATTGCATGATACATAACCCCGCTAGGAATATGTATGATATGTAACGAAATGAGAATGAGAATGACACGTAAGCATGAAAACGTGACACGGGGTTATGTTCATTAAATGATGACTGTAGGACTAGTGGGACCTCATGCATATTGTGTGATCATGCATTTGGGGGGATACTCCTATCCCATCACGAGGGTACGGACGCGTACATCCAAATGGCAGGGACAACGATCGTTATGCCCTGCATAGCGCTGCCGTGACGGTTTTAGTTTTAACGGGTCCCGGTGGGCCCCCAGAGCATGCCCACCGGCTAGGGACAGTGGCTCAGCGGTGTGCGAACTAGCTGGTGAGACCATACTCGCACGTATGGGCTGCGTGTAGAGTATATGGTACACGTCCACGATTACCTGTTAGGATTACACCGTTGGGAAAACGAAACGAAACGAAAAAGAAACGAAATGAAACGAAAAAGAAACGAAATGAAACGAAACGAAAGATAGGTCTCATCATTTCATTGCATGTGATTGTTGCATTTAACCCCAATAGTGGGGTCAGTTACTGAGTATTTCTTTAAATACTCAAGCCATGTGCTACTAAATACTCAAGCCATGTGCTACTACATTTTTCAGGTTAAGGCAAGGCATTCCTATACGGCTGACGACGGCATCGCAACTCGAGATCATGGCACATGCATAGGATAGTGGCATTTATTTTCTTAGACTTAGGATAGAATAGGATGTTTTAAACGTAAACGTTTATTTATTTTATTTCGAGTCTTTTGTTGTGTCGTTTTAAAGATGTTTTCGAAACACGTAAGTCCATGGCTGTGTTTTTAAGTTAAAGGCTATGTTTTATGGAATTTAAATGAAGTCTTTCGCATTCAATGTTTATGGTATGTATACAGTAGAGACCTTAAATTAAGTGAAAAATTTTGGGTTGTTACACAATAGCCCCAACTAAATTGAAGGAGCTCAAAGAGCAATGGTAAGAGTTGTTAAACAAATACTTTATAAGGTCAAGTGTATTGCTCTTGAAAACCTTGGAGCTATTCATTAATATATATATATATACGGACTATAGAGAGTTGAACAAGATGAAGATCAATAATAAGTGAGAGTTGAACAAGATGAAGATCAATAATAAGTGAGAGTTGAACAAGTTGACGATCAAGACTTAGTATTCAGTGTCTCACTTTAACGACTTATTTTATACGTTTCTGGGTGCCTCAATAATTTTCTAGATCAACTTAAGATATGATTATCATTAACTAAGGACAAAAGCAAAAGACATTTAGAAGAAGATATGACTATACTGAATTAAAAGTAATGTCTTCTGGATTGATTACGCCTCTGCAACTTTTATAAGCTCGATGAAAAATGTGTTCAAGGATTTCCTTGACATGTTTGTAATAGTGTTCATCAATGACATACTGGTGTGCTCAAATGACATAATACCTTTTTATAAATTTTAGATCTCAAAATAATGTGTTATCATGAACTATAAAACTCAAGTCCTAAGCAACATGTAATAACAAAAAAGTCGACCCCCTCGCACCCCATACTTGCCCTTGAGCCACAGACACCTACAACGAAGCATTTTCTAGCGACTGACGCCTACAACGACCAACCCACGCCACAAAAGAGATTGCCAACAATTGTACGTTCACCTAAGGTACGTTTTTGTGTCTCACCAACGTTCATTGTCGTTGGTAAAACTTCGTGGAAAGGAAGAAGAGGGACTGACAGAGAAGTAGAGGAAGAATAAGGACGAGAAATGGCGTTGAAACTACGTACAAAAGAGAGACAAACGAAATCGAAAAAACGTAAGGAGTCATGATAAAGAAAGGATCCATCGAATCGGGGTCGGGTACGCTCTGCAACCCAGCGACCTATCACCCGAGAGTCATCCCAGCCCAGACGAAACGACCCCATGCTCTGCAGCAGCCCAACACGGGCCTCAATCCAGATCCAGTAGGCAGCCCAGTGTCGACCCAATCCACCTGTAGCACGAGTCCTAGGCTCAACAGTCGCGTGGGCGCCCTGAACCTACGTCTCGACCTGAGAGGGAACTACGACGTGTCCCTCTCCCCTGCTAACACGTGTCATGCCTGCATGAAGACACTCCTTCGGCTCCAGCAGGTTAAACGACTTGGCTCTGCGACTCAAAATCTCGGCTTATCCGGCTCGGTAAAGGATAAAGTCCTTTTCCCACCATTTCGACCTTCTCAAAGTCAATTTTTACCCTAATTAAGGTAATTACGGTAAGTACAAGTTGAATTTAATTTAGAATTGTGAAATACTAACGAAAGAAACGGGATCACCTAATAGAAAACGAACCCTGGCAACACTTGGAGCAGCTTTCGAGGAATGGGAGCTAACGCATTTAATTTAGAGAGAACGTCGGCTAAGGCCAACCAAGTAAGTGGCCTTCCTATAGGATAGACTAGACAATTGCTTGATGTATGACAACACGTGCCTAGTGGAACCGACATGTGTCTTTTATGTCTTATGATTATGATGTATGATGTATAGTGTCGTGTATGAGTTATGTAACGCCCCTAATTTTCTTAACCTAATTAGTGACGTCACCCTTGCATACATAACTCAAAATGCGGAAGCTCATCATAAATAACCTTCGAAAACACAACCAAGTCTTTCATAAAGGTCTAAAAATCCAAACAAACATCTCCAAAAATAAAACCTTTTGTAACTTAATTCAGAAAACTCTAAATAAAACAAGGTTCAATGCTTTAACTTAAAAATAGTCAATTAAACATAAACTACTAATAATGCCCCCTCTTCAACTTCCATGGTGTCCTCAGCTTCACCGTCAGTCGTACATTGGTGCCTTGACTTTACCTGAAAAATGTAGGTAGCACGTGACTTGAGTATTATATAAAATACTCAGTAAGTTACCCCACTGTTGGGGTAAGAAATGCAAACACATGCAACATATGAGCGAGACCTATCTTTTCATAAACTTTGCATGGCCTTGGGTACTTTTCTATTCCGGGTAAGGTTAGATGTGTAGTACTCCTTCACACACGGTCCATGTATGCGTACATGGACCAACCAGGCGAGCTCGTATATGTACTTCCTAGGCCTGGCTTGGTCGGGCACAACGTATTACATGTCGCTGGACACCACAGAATAGAAAAGGGCCCGCATGATATCATGGGGAACATAAATATCGTGTTTCATTCTTTCGTACATAAAGGGGAAGAATCTCGATGCAAGTGACGTACATATATGCATTAGGTCCCTTAACATACCTAACATGACATTAAATAAGCATTGCCAACATCACATATGCATTTCTTACATTACATGGCATATCACATAACCTACATTACATGGCATATTACATAACATGAAAATACATTCCAGTTCCATAAGTATTTCATGACATTACTCGAGAATACTACGAGTATACATGGCATCAATCAACATTTTCATGCCATATATTTCTAACATATCATTCATAACTTCACATAACATAAACAGGCAACAGTCAACATAATCCATACATCACATAACATAAATAATCGATAGTCAACACAATCTATACATTACATAGTCATATCACATAAATATGGTGCATGCAGGAGCCACAGGGCACGCACCATCATACAACACGTAGTAAGCTAACTCCAACAGTAAGATCACTTACCTTGATGGCCTTAGCCGAAGTCACTCCCAACAAGCTAATTCCGATGGTTAATTACGTCCTATAGTAACCACATAAATAGAAACCTCTTATATCATACCCTAGCTAAATCTCATGCTATTTATCAAAATAAACTCCCAACACAATCTGTCTTTGACGGTTAGGTACTATAATGACCTCAGATGATAAAAATAAGGGCAGAAATGGCTTTAGAAGGGCCAAAAACCTAGGAATCGATATATTATAGATATACTGAGCCAATAACCCGAGCCGCCAAGCCGATCAACTAAGCTGCCAAGTCGAGCCGCAAGTATTGACGGAGCCGAGCCGACAAAATCGCCAAGCCGAGTCGAGAGGACGAAACTGGAGTTGCGATGTCGGGCTGAATGTGCACGCAGCCCGCGTTCTCTCCTGGGATGTGGGCTGGAGCGGGGGGTTGAAATAGCAGGCTATTGGGTCGCGGGTATATGAGGATACCCGACTTGAATCCAACAACTTGTCTTCCTTATCTGATAAACAACGGAAACCCAAATCGATCTGCACTGATGACGACGACACAGTCTTCTCTATTCCTGCCGATTTCGCAGCGTCCTCGACGTCAACACCTTACCTCTGTTCAAACTCTTCCTCCGAAAACAGCAACCCTAACGTTCCAAGAGGCCCTCAAAATACCCAGTGAAACAACCCCTCGATATCCCTTCAGACGCTCTTGATTTTTCCGTTCTCCTAGACACACTCAGACACCAAAGGTAACTTTAGGAGTAAAATCATTTTTAAGGGAGGTAAAAGGATGGGCATATAATATAAAATGAATCTTAAGACATTTCCAATAACGTATTATAGAGTTTTAGAATAAGGAAACGTAGAGAAATAGTAATGTTTCTATTAGGCAATAAATGTCTTGTCATTTTCATGGAGATTTCGTGAGACCGTTTAATTATTTATCTTTTTTTTTTTCCTGAAACTCAAATCGTTACAAGTTATATGATGATTATGATGTGTTACGATGGCATTATATGATGATGATGATGATGATGCATGATATGATGATGTAGATAATGTTATTTACTCAATATGACGTTATTTTCCATATTAAGTTGAGAAGCATGTTGTGAATTCCATACGCATTATGACGATAATTACGCTTAGGACACAACCCTAGATAACATTAAGGATGATGATAAAATGGGAAGTTAGTGAGGAACTATAGGGACCTCATGCATTTCTGGATGTACATAAGCATTGGGATACTTCCCCTTTTATGATGATGAGTATGAACGTGTATGCTACGATGATGGTGGTGACCATGCCGGGTATGACACTCAGGGGTCTGGTGACCTCTAGACGTCGCTACAGACAGCTAGCTCAACTATGAAGGGTCTAGGGGGGTTGCAAACCACCTAGAGACTCACGCTCGTACGTGTGTAAGGAAGTACTGCACATCCAATTTAGTACGGAAATCACCCCTAAGATGTTTTTAATGATAGGTCCCTAGAAAATTATTGCATGTGTTTGCATTTTTACTGTCCCTATAGTGGGGTCACTTACTGAGTATTCTTTAAAATACTCAAGCCTTGTGCTACATCCTTCTTTAGGTAAAGACAAAGCCCCCATGTACGGTTGACAACGACTTCGCAATTAGAGACCATAGCACGTGCATAGGCTAGTAGCATATTTAATTTCCTAGACATAGGTTAGAATAGGTTTTTATGCCTTCATGTTTTAAATTAATTTTCATTATTGTTTTTAATTTCATTCCTGAATTATGTTTTGAACAAGTAGGACCATCGTTATGTATTTAATGATGAAGTATGTTTATGTTGAACTTCAATTTTTTCTTAATGATAATATTTTAAAAGTTATATTCCGCCTATGAACTTAGATAAAGATAACTTTAGGTAACTAAAATTTAAAAGAGTTACCCAACCAGTTCGATTAATAAAATCAAATCCAATGATAAAATTCAAACTAAACTCCAAAAGATAATACTTGATTCAGCATTATAGTAAAATTCATAGCTAATAATTATGATAATTATGAGCAATCAATATATCATTGAATAAGTAATATTATAAATATAATGTATAAATATTGAAGAAATTTCATAAACAGTTTTACCCACAAAAGTAACATTTAAGTTTTGATGTTGACTTAATTTTGAATGTCAAACATTATAAAAATATATTAACTTTATTAAAATGATATGGAACAAAATATATAAATATATTTGATTCAATATGATGTGAGTATTCTCTCGTAATTATTCGTATAATCCTCGGGTTTAGTCATACTGTCAGGAGAACTTGCCTTTTGAGTGTCTTTCGTTCGTGCATTTTTTTTGACACCTACGATTCCATTGGTACCTTTACGAATTGGTTTGCAAACTTGGAATCTCGTGTTACAATCAGAACTTACATCGCCAATTGGATCACTATAATCAAGAAATCTCGATGCATTTGCAATCTCAATCATGTTAATGACAACTAAAAGAATGTAAACACCGACGAACATGCTTTCTCTTTGAGATGACCATTATTAATAATACACTTACGAAAAGTATGGTAAAAAGCTAAAGCTATAATATCTTCGATGGCTATAGAAGCTAAAGCTTAGATATTGTGCACATTTATATTGAATTAACTCTTCCATATTTAGTGTTTTGTTCCCAATATGGTTAACATTTTGCCAACTCATTCTAATCTATTTGGTTGTGAATTCAACCACATGAGAGCTTTGTATCCTTCCTTTGTGGTTCTTCTTTTAAGTAAGTTTTAAATGATATCTCCATTTGAATTTTTCTTTCTTGTTATTTTGCATCGTTATTGTATATATTAAGACTTGTCTCTTTATATCTAATCAATGGACCATTATTAAATAACAAAGAATAAGGAATGTTTTTGTTATGATTTAGTTTTTGACTTACGGGGATGGTGAATAAAAGATAAGACAAATGATAAATAAATGAAAGCATAATTACTATAAAACTTCACACGATTTAAAGTCATTCAACATTATACTTAAAAACTAAATTCCAAAATGAAAATAATACAAAATAAATGATATTTAAGTTATTTAGAAATCGGAACCAGAATGAGATACAAAATGAATACAAATAACAACACACAATAAAACTAAACTAATGTCTTGGATTAGCACCTTTGTGATAATGCAGCTCCCGAGCACTCCCCCACCTTGATTTCTACCGTGGTCACTTGAAAAAAAGAGAAAAGGAACGAGTATAAAATATTTCATAAGAAACCTTTAATGTATCCTTATCCTAGTAGGTATTCAGGGATTTACTCTAAGCTCTAAGGAGTTCTGGCCTAACCTCTATTGCTATCTGAGCTACTCGGGGACACAATTTAGGTTCGGGTAGTGGTTTACCCTTTTCTTGCATCACAAATTTGTCGAGTGACAAGTCTCATCTCTAGATAAAGTACCTTTATGTTCAACCAGTTTCCTAGATTGAGGAGATCATAAAGATTTTGTGTGACAGTATGATGTGAGCTAATTATGAACCTCATACATAGTGGGTTAGCTAGCTGTCCTTCCCACAAGACCATAAAATCATAAAAATTACTAGGTTAACCAACATGGTCCCATGCCCCCTTTAAAGGACGAGTTTACAGCATAGCGGCCTTATTCAGTTGACTCTCGACAATTTTTATAAGGTTGGGGCACGCACTACCCTAATTTCAAAGTGAAAAAGGTAATAGAGATACTAATGACATCATTCATACTTCTTATGGCCTAGTGAGCTACATTGGTCATCCTTCAATGTCGTAGAGGTCTACTCGATTCTTAGGGGCATCTAGGCAGTTTGATTTCAACTATCGTTTTTCAGGACATTTAAGACTAACTCCTCGGCTAATCCATACTTTGAATGCACACAGGTCTAAACCTTAAATTGGCATTCACGATCCTAGGGTGTTCGGTTTACTAGAAACATACAAACTTTGTTTTCTTGTACATGCTTTGCTAGGGAGTTTATCCTATTGATCTACTAGAGCATAGTATACATAATCTAAACGTTGAAGCAAGTTTATTAAGGAGATATCTTATCAATAACTTGAAGCACAATAAACATGAACTAAAACGTCCATGCAAACAAAAAAAATCTCAACGGCGATAACATCCATCAATCTCATGGAGCATAGATTACAATAACTCATCCTCCTTTCTATCACACCATAAAGCATTTAAAACAACATTCATCACAAATCTCATCATAAAGGCATTTTCGTAATTTCTTGCATCTTACATAGCTTACTCGTCTATATTACCCAACTTGTATTCTAGTCATGCATATTCTCTTTCTAGCTCTGCGAAAAGTATAAAATCAACATGTACCTCGGAATCTCATTCTAGGAGTATAGCGGCACTTTTTTCTATATCATACATACATTGCATTTTTCATTCAAAATTGCCCATCTATTGTCCTAAACATGCATATTCTAACCACTTAAGGTAAGAAACTGATATGAACCAAGGCATCAATCATGTAATATAAAAACTTAATACACATAATACCGTTGTAGATATCAAAGTAATGTGACAAGCTAAGCCACTGGAAGGTGCACTAATACCGTGTTGAGCCCCAAAATTTTGGTCAAAAACTAAAAAGTGTATCAGCCCAAAGGTGGCATCTGGTGGATTCCAAAGTCTCCATTGCCAAATTTACAGTGAACAGTGAGCTGATTGTGACTTTTTAGAACATTTTGTTCCATTTACTATAATGTGTGGATTTTGAAAGATTGATCTATCCATAGTAGTAAATTGGATATCGAAGAACAATGACCTGAGAGAGAGAGTGAAAGCGTTGAAATGAACTCATTTTATAAATATAAGAATATTTGTGTTTCACTTTATCCTTGCAAAATTGGATTCAGTGCATTCATCTGATAGTTAAAAATATATTTATGGTTATTTTGAGATGGATGACTACACTCATTGGTCATTGTTACCATATGACTTAACTATAAGATGACTTTTTAATATTTTGTATTCTTGTCATAAATGAGGGTAATTATGGATCTGTTTGGTAACACGTTTTAATTTATTATTTATAATAAAAATGGAATTGTGGCGGGCTAGCTATTTTTTTTTTTTTTATTGAAAAATATATGTTTGAAACTCATTATGAGTTATTGATCTCTACAACTTTGAATTAAAAATGTAAGTATAATATAGAAATTAATTTTATGTTAGGGTTGTACGGGTCCTTCACCTCGTCTAATTCCATAGTTTCTCATGGCTTAGTCGAAACGAACTTTATCTAGTCATCATAGCTCATCACTTTGCTCCTTAAATCATATTTATTCATCAAAATACTGTATATGATCCTAAGATAATTTGGCTAACTCTTACTAGTCCATATGACGTACATCTACGTATCATGAATATGTGAGGTCTACTCTTTTTTATAATATTTTTCATGCGTCACTAAACACAATTATTGTGATTCTCAAACATCATAAAACAACAACATCAAAATCAAGAAAAAAAAAAAAAAAAAACGACCCCTAGGAGATTTAGATTCACTAAATAAGGTTCATTGGAGATAGTTCTTGTATTTTATTAAAAAAACTGAACCATTTGATAACTATTGAAAAAACCCATTCGGGTTTATTGTTTTTCTAATTCACATAATTAGTTTCAAAAAATTATAAAACCTTTAAATTGTATATTTTACCATCTATGATAGATTGTGAAAATGTTCGTAATATGGTAGTTTCGTATTCCCTCCTCTAAGCATTTTTTTAATGAAAAATGTTTATATTATACCATATCATTATGACACATGTGTAGAGTGTCTTTTATGTCACATCTTTCTAGTTATCCTTTCCTTATATAAATCGAATGTTGTCTATTAACATTCTTCAAAGTTGGTAAAATTAAATAAATGCGGACGGGATAATCGAAATACACCCTAATGATCACTATATACTAATTAAATTTTTTTTTTTCAATATATATATCGGATTGTGCAAACCTCCCTCCAACATTATGGTATCATTTCGAATATTGTTACAGTCGTACATTTCAACCAACAACGTTGCGATTTGACGCAATCATGAAAAATCCATGTTTACAACCTGACTTTGCAGCTTCATTAGACCTAGAGCAAGTTCTTCACTAACCGAACATAACTTATGCAGAAACTAAACTATATTAAATAATTCATGTAGCCAGTATGTGTATATTTCATCGATAACACTCAAACGGAATTGTCTCTAACTAGAAGGCCAAATCCTAAAGGTAAGAACTGCAATTTCGCATCTCTATAGTTGTGTTGTAAATTACCATCACAACCGAAAATAATTTTAAACAATTCTTACATCATCAATTTATATCCAATACACGTCATCCGTTCACTGAATATTAATAATATCAAGCCTCAAAAAAAGAAAAGAAAAAGTATCCACACATAAAGCGTATCAAAAACATTCAATTTATTTCAAAATTAAACTACAACCTGCCCAATATTAACTTATTTTCAAAATTAAATACAACCTTTCCAATTGTTATGGGTATATGGATTTTACCTCACCCACCTATAGCACAATATCATTATCATTTTCATAT